>CAIGQQ010034204.1:628350-681337 GCA_903798035.1 Danio albolineatus
TATATATATATATATATATATATATATATATATATATATATATATATCCCAAATGATGACAGAAAATTTTACACAGTACTTCCTATAATATTTTTTCTTTTGGAGAAAGTCTTGAATAAGTCTAGAATAAAAGCAGATTAAAATTTTCTTAAGGTCAACATTATTAGCTCCCTTAAACATTAATTATAATCATTATTTTTATTATTAACTTGTATAATAGTATAATGAGTACATCAAATTCAAACAAAATGAATTTTGTTGGTATTTCTGTGTGAAGATTGAATGTTCTTCCCGTATTTGCGTGGGTTTCCTCCCGGTGCGCTATAGGTGAATTGGGTAAGCTGAATTGTCCGTAGTGTATGTGTGTGAATGAGTATGAATGGATGTTTCCCAGTAATGGGTTGCAGCTGGAGGGGCATCCTCAACATAAAACAGATGCTAGATAAGTTGGCAGTTTATTCCGCTGTGGCGACCCTAGATAAAGAAAATGAATGAATGAAAGAATGAATGAATATATTTGATTATACACCATTATTTTGTAATTTGGAAAACTATATCTATTTAAAAGTGAAAGTTATAGTAAAATACAATCATATAAAACATATGTATTCTCATGTTATTCTTACATTATATTATATAACTTTTATATGTCTTTACTATTTTACTATATTTTATTGCCAAAAAAGTGTCAGCTAAAGGATTAAATATGTCTATTATTATGTCTTTTCTTGTTTTCATTCTTTTAAAACCTGTTTAATACATTTTAATCTGTTTTTAATCAATTTGATTCTTTATTGTTGTTATTTTCCTATACTTTTTTCTTTTATTCCTGGTTATGTAAAGTACTTTTCCTGGAGATGGATTACAGCTGGAAGAGCATTTGCTGCGTGAAACACATGCTGTTCATTCCACAGGCGGTTCATTCCGCTGTGGTGTACCCAGATTAATAAAGGGACTAAGCCGACAAGAAAAAGAATAAAAGAATGAATGTAAAGCACTTTGAATTACCATTGTATATGAGTGCTATATAAATAAACTTGCCTTGGCTAAATGTAAATGTGAGAGAGCAAAATTAAGATCATTTTTCAAAAGTTGTATTTATTATTTTTGCATTTATCATTATATTGTATACAGTATACTCAAACACAATCAAGTTCCCTTTCATACTCTACATAGAGAAAAAAATACATCGAACACACTCCTGAGAGTGATTTGTGCTGCAAGCTTTATTCTCAAAAATTAGAAACCTGGTACCAGGTTGAATTCCTTTGTATTTGTTTTTGTTCCTACTATAGAAGTCAATGATTACTGCTTACAATACAATACAATACAATATCAAATATAACACAATATTGAAATTGAAATGAAACCATAAAGGAAAAAACAAACAAACAAACAAAATACTAGAAATACTGAGATAACTGTTTTTGAACAGGTTACTGCATGTATTCTGAAATGAATGTAATTTTAAGGCTCGGTTGTGTTTATAAGATGCAAAGCAAAGTGTGCTCATGCTTCTCTTGTAGAAAATCACGTTATGTTTTCCTATATCTTTGATCATATACAGCTACTCAGCTAACATGAGAACGACTGTCATATATCCTAGTTCCTCTTAAAGGCCCGCCCTGAAGAGATTCTGATTGGTCAGCTAACATAATGTGCTGTGATTCGCGGATTGGTTTCACATCACCACGTCACGCCCCTACAAGCACACGTCAGTCAGAGCAGCTGACATTGGAAGCCAAAATAGCAATATCTGTTCGAGCGCTAATCACACAGAAAACGAAAAGGATGAACAGCATGCCTGCTTTCTAAAATAAAATCTGACAAGTGTCTGTGACAAGTGAAAATGGCTGCAGCTCCTTTAAGAGAGATCGCCATTTTATGTATGTATGTGTGTGTGTGAACTGTCTGTAGACGCATTTAACACGAGAACTGCATGTGTGCGGCACCGATGTTGATTTTTCTTTTTCTCTGATGCTCAAATTAAGTTATTTGTCTGTAATATACAGAAGAACGCTGTTGACAGGAGAATAAAGCAGAGATGTGGGATGTGACCCGTGTGAGCTTTGATTGATTTTTCTGCTGCAACACGAGTTAGGTGAGCTATGCTGTATTTTTTTTAACTCAACCCGTTACATGTCTTTCACATATATTCGGAATAAGTATGTGTATGTAATATAAAAAATGTTCACATATCTTTTGTGAGTTCATTATCTGAGATGCAGGAAAAGCTGCCATATAGAAAGATGCTGCACAGAGTGTGTGTTTACAGCGGTTTGATGGATAAATATAAATTTGTAGCTAAATTGTTAGCGTTTCACATTGGTTACATCCTCGCTACAACATATCATTAATGCTAGACACTTTGTATGTCACGGATCAATTTTAACAAATTAAAATTACAGGTTGTGGCTCACAATCCACAGCTTCTGCTTGTTGAAGCTGCTCCCTTGAGGAGATTTTAACTGAGAGAGAGATTCTGGAAGTTCTCCTTTGTCAAATGCTTGCTATATATTTTTAATAATTCTCTGGAACATAATTAAAATTAAACTGTAAGCACTTCTCTCTTTGTGTTGTGTCCTTCGGAAGCTCAAATACAGAAACAGAAGAACCTTTGTGGAAAAAATAGCAGCGGTTGGACGGCATTTTAGCTTTCTCTGCAGTAACCTTACAGTGCCTCTGGCCACGCCCCTTAGCTGAGCAGGGTGTGTGCGCGTGATAAAAAACCCTTGTGATCTCACAGGCCAGGAAGTATTTTTTTTGTAGCCCTCAAAGTTTGTTTACTGTAGGCTAAGCGAACTCTCTAAAGGCCAGTGTCTCCCTTTGCTTTGAACTTTGAGCGTATTGCATTCAGAGATGTTGTTTATGTTCACACAGCTACACTACACATCAACTAAAATTTTAAATATGATATCTTAGTGGACTTCTCATTTAATATAGAGATTTAAAAATAATAATAACTAATAAAACCGACGATCAATTTATAAAAATAATTAATAAACAAATAAATACAGGTACCTATACTGTACTAGGTAAAATATTTCTCTGCACTAGTGTCACATAATTTTTCATAAATCATATTTCAAACATGCTGCTTTTGTGCTAAAGAATTGATATTAATATTACATTCTACTTCTTTCCTTCAAAGAATTACTGATTTTGTCCAGCGGGCTTCTTTTCATCAGGGCCCAGGACGATGTTTTCATCTGTCCACCCCCGTCCCATCACAATGATGAGGAGAAAGCGAGATGAGAATGGAAATAAACTATAATGGCAATAAATCCCAGAGTCTCAGATCACAATCGGGGGAAAATCTGACTCATACAGCAAACAACCAATAAACTGGGCAGAAATGAGCTGACAAGAACAGATGAACACGGGTTACTGCGGCTGACACAAATTAAAGCCTCTCCATCACATCAGAAGGGTAATCACCTATAAGCAGACAGTGCTGGATGAAGCTGGACTGCTGAGCACGAGCTGACGGATGGCTTTGTGTTCATTCAGAGGGAGGCAGATTCTTCTCTCTGGATTTCTTGTTTATGAGAGTTAAAATGCAGGTTTGAGACTGCTTTCTCCCCCGACATCAGCTCACATATGCCACTCTACTTATAGTCATACATCAGAATTATTAAACCCCCTTTGATTTTTTTAAAATATATATATTTTCCAAATGAAATTAACAGAGCAAGGAAATTTTCACAGTATGTCTGATAATATTGTTTCTTCAGGAAAAAAGTTTTTTTTGTTTTATTTCGGCTAGAAAAAAAAGTTTTTAATATTTAAAAAACATTTTAAGGTCAATATTATTAGCCCTTTTAAGCAAACTTTTTTCGATAGTGTACAGAACAATCCATCATCTTACAATAACTTGCCTAATTACCCTAACCTGCCTACTTAACCTAATTAACCTAGTTAAGACTTTAAATGTTATATAAAATATCTAGTAAAATATAAATTACTATCATCATGGCAAAGATAATGAGTTATTGAATGAGTTATTAAAACTATTATGTTTAGGAATGTGTTGAAAAAAATCTGCTTTCTGTGTAAACAGAAATTGGGGAAAAAAAAAACAGGGGGCTAATAATTCAAGGGGGCTTATAATTCTGACTGCATTCATTCATTCTTTCATTTTCGGCTTCTTTTCTCTTTATTAATCTGGGGTTGCCACAGCGGAATGAACCACCAACTTATCCAGCATGTGTTTTAAGTAGCCAATGCCATTCCAGCTGCAACCCATCACTGTGAAAAACATCCATACACACTCATTCACACACATACACTTCAGACAATTTAGCTTACCCAATTCACCTATATCATGTCTTTGGACTTGTGGGTGACACCAGAGAACCCGGAGGAAATCCACGCGAACAAAAGGAGAACATGCAAACTCAACACAGAAATCCCAACTGACCCAGCTGAGGCTCAAACCAGGGACCTTCTTGCTGTGAGGCGATTGTGCTACTTATTGCACAACCGTGACGCCCTCAACTGTACATAATTTTATTTATTTATTTATTTATTTATTATTTTTTTACTTTTTTAATTTAATTTAATTTAATTTAATTTAATTTAATTTAATTTGTTTGTTTATTTGTTTATATGCAAAAGTAAATGTATAAAGTTGGAAAACATCCTATTTTATTTTATTCATTCAGTCATTCATTCACTCTTTTATTTATTAATTTCAATGCAAACGTTTGGAGTAAGAGCGAGATTAATTTTTATGTTTATTTATTTTCATTCATTAATTTATTTTCTTTTCGGCTTAGTCCCTTTATTAATCTGGGGTCGCCACAGCGGAATGATCCGCCAACTTATCCAGCATATTCTTTTACGCAGCGGATGCCCTTCCAGCCACAACCCATCTCTGGGAAACATCCACACACACTCATTCACACTCATACACTACGGACAATTTAGCCTACCCAATTTACCTGTACCGCATGTCTTTGGACTTGTGGGGGAAACAGGAGCACCCGGAGGAAACCCACGCAACCACGGGGAGAACATGCAAACGCCACACAGAAATGCCAACTGACCCAGCCGAGGCTCGAACCAGCGACCTGTTTTAACAACACTATATCTCCTAATCAATAACAAATGAAGACAATAAATATCGTAATAATATCAAAATAGTAATACATATAAAATCTAAATATCATTTTTAACATTATTTCTTTTAATTATTTTTTCTTAGTAAATAACTTTTTATCATATTGTTTCAATAATTGACATGGTGGGTTTGTTAAGTAGAGATGTCCACTTTAAAATATAAATAACAATATGTGTGATGTGATTGTGTCACGATACATCTCCTTCTCTCTGGATTAGTTGTTTATGAGAGTTAAACTGCAGGTTTGAGAATGCTTACTGCCCCAAGATACGCTCACATACTGTACTTTCACACATACATACAAACACAAGTTCAAACGTGCTGAAAACACGCAAGGCGCACCATCAGTTGTGTACTTTCACATGCACACAAAACATTCTTGCGCAAACAAAAGCAGCCCCGCACGTTTACATACACCAGCATGCAAACTGTTTTATAAATGGCATATACAGTGCCAGCGTCAATAAACACACCCTAACAGATTTGTTCAGAAAAACAAAGTACATTCAATTTATTCTTTGTATGGGATATTTTACATTTATATATGGGATTATTATTTCGTTTTTTAATTGGATTAGTCAGTAGCAAAGCCATAACCACAACTAATATAACAAAATAAAATGTATTATTATTATTATTATTATTATTATTATATATTATTATTATTATTATTATTATTATTGTTATTATTATTGTTGTTGTTGTTGTTGTTGTTGTTGTTTTAATAATAATTCCTAAAATAATAAGGCATAACAATTTGTAAGAAGCAAAACTGTGTAAGACAATATTAATTATACAGAATAAATACAACACATTATAATAAACATATCAAAATATAAATGTTAGTTAATATCTACCACTCAATAACTTAAGACAATAATAAATATTATAGATAAATCTAGAATTAAATATACTAAAATGTATAGATATTATTTTAACAACATCATTTCTCCCATTAATAACAACTTAATATAATATAAATAAATCAAAAGATATTATTTAAAAATATTAATATTAGTAATATTAAATGGTTATTTAGTATAAAATAAGTATGCTTTTCTTATTTTAGGTGACCACACTTATTCTTTATAACATAGGCAAGGCAAGTTTATTCATATAGCACATTTCATACACAGTGGCAATTCAAAGTGCTTTACATAAACAGAAATAAAATTGAAGTATAAGAAAATTAAAACAAATAATAAAAGAAACAGATTAAAATGTGTTAAAACAAGTTATAAAAGAATGAAAAAGAAAAGAAAGACACAGTAGTGCGATCTGTCGGACGCAGCACAGTGCTCATTCAGTAAAGGCACAGCTAAACAGATGTCTTGATTTGAATGTTGGAGCACATTTCTGGAAGCTGATTCCAGCAGCGAGGGGCATAGTAGCTGAAAGCAGATTCACCCGGCTTTGACTGAACTCTTGGAATTTCTAGTTTATATGATCCTAAAGATCTGAGTGATCTATTAGGTTTGTATTCAGTGAGCCTATCTGTAATGTATTGAGCTCCTAGGCCATTTAGTAATTTATAGACAAGTAGTAATACTTTAAGATCTATTCTGAATGTAACTGCGAGCCAGTGTAAAGATCTGAGGACAGGTGTGATGTGTTCTGATTTTCTGGTTCTGGTCAGAATCCTGGCCGCAGCGTTCTGGATGAGCTGTAACTGTCTGACTGTCTTTTTGGGAAGGCCAGTGAGGAGCCCATTACAGTAATCCACCCTGCTGCTGATAAAAGCATGAACAAGTGTCTTCACTGGAAACAAAGCATCTAATTCTTGCAATATTTTTGAGATGATAGTATGCTGATTTACTGACTGCTCTGACATGACTGTCGAAGATCTGACTCCAGAGTCACACCAAGATTCTTGACCTTATTTTTTGTTGTATGACCCTTAGAGCCAAGGTACGCATTCACCTTGAGAACCTCATCTCTGTTCCCAAACGCAATGTCTTCAGTTTTCTCTTTGTTTAACTGAAGGAAGTTTTGGCACATCCAATTGTTAATTTCATCAATGCATTGGCAGAGGGTGTCAATGGGGCTGTAGTCATTAGGCAGTAAGGCTATGTAGATCTGAGTGTCATCAGCATAGCTGTGGTAGGAAATTTGGTTCTTTCTCATTATTTGGCTCAGAGGGAGCATATAAAAGTTGAACAGGAGAGATGCCAGAATTGAGCCTTGTGGGACTCAAATCTATAAATCTATGCAATAAATCTCTTTTATAAAAAATGCACCAATATGATTGTCTATATTCACAGAGCAATGGATAAAAATGTACATTTTCAAAGGGGATGTATTCATATATGCTAGGTACTTTATCTCTCTCTCACACACATACACACACACAATTCATGGCAGACGTTGACATTTATGGTGTTTTACCTGTCTAGATGATATGCTGCGATCTCTGCATTGTGCCTCTCGAAATCAGAGAAGTAGAAGAAGTCTGGCGGTGTCTCCTGCTCCCGTGTCTGCCTGCAAGGCAAAGGTTAATCTGCTGTGAGTCTCTTTCATCAACAAAAGCCGTAATCGCAGCTCTAGCCCTTGAAACTGAAGACGCCCTGTCAAGAAAACTTTTTAGAAACGCCCCTGCATTATCGGGGCTCCAGACTAACGGTTCAGAGAATGAGAGAAGTTCAAACAAATAGTGACACCAACACTTGGTATACATGTAATATTACAAATATTTGAAGTTTCATCTCTTAGAAATGGACTTTTGACGGTGTCAGAGTAGCAGGAGTTTGAGTGGGAATGTTACAGTAACCTTTACTAGCATATGTTCAAAAATGTAACAATTACAGTATATACGGTTTACAGTTGAAGTCAGAATTATTAGCCCATCGGAAATATTAGCTCTCCAGTAAATTTTTCCCCTATTTCTGTTTAACAGAATTAACAGACAAATTTTTTCAACATTTCTATAACAATAGTTCATTCATTCATTTGCTTTTCAGCTTAATGAACACAGCAGAATGAACCAACAACTTATCCAGCATTTGTTTTACGCAGCGGATGCCCTTTCAGCTTCAACCCATCACTGGGAAACACCCATACACTCTCATTCACAGACATACACTACAGACAATTTAGCTCACCCTATTCACCTATGTCTTTGAACTTGTGGGGGAAACCGGAGCACCCAGAGGAAACCGACATTCCAGTCCACATGCAAACTCCACTCAGAAATGCCAACTGACCTAGTCGAGGCTCGAACCAGCAACCTTCTTGCTGTGAGGCGACTGCACTACCTACTGCGCCACCACGCGGCAACATAATAGTTTTAATGACTTTTTTTTTTATCTTTGCCATGATGACAGTACATGATTTTTTAATAGATATTTTTCAAGATACTAGTATTCCACTTAGAGTGCAATTTAAAGGCTTAACTAGGTTAATGAGGTTAAATAGGCAAGTTAGGGTAATGAGGGGCAGTCATTGTATAATGATGGTTTGTTCTGTAGACATTTGAAAAAAATAGTGCTTAAGGGGGCTAATAATGTTGACCTCTTTTAAATTAAAAACTGCTTTTATTCAAGCTGAAATAAAAGAAATAAGACTTTCTCCAGAGGAAGATTGATATGGGAAATACTGTGAAAAAAATCCTTGCTTTGTTAAACATCATTTGGGAAATATTTGAAATAGAAAAAGAAATTCACAGGATGGCTAATAGGTCTGACCTCAACTGCATGTAGAAAATACAGTTTAATTTAAGTACTGTAACTCACCTCCATGGAAAAAAGTAGTCTAACTTTATATCAATGACATTTGTTATGAAAAACAATAACCAAAACAAATTCATTCATTCATTCATTTCATTGTCAGCCTAGTCCCTCCATCAATCCGGGGTTGCCACAGCGGAATCAACCGCTAACTTATCCAGCATATTTTTCACGCAGCGGATGCCCTTCTAGCCGCAACCTATCTCTGGGAAACATCCATACACAGTCATTTACACTCATACACTACAGACAATTTAGCCTACACAATTCACCTATACCACGTCTTTGGACTGTGGGGGAAACCGGAGCACCCGGAGGAAACCTACGCAACCACAGGGAGAACATGCAAACTCCACACAGAAATGCCAACTGACCCAGTCGGGGCTCGAACCAGTGACCTTCTTGCTGTGAGGCGAATGTGCTACTCACTACGCCACCGTGGCGCCCGCTGAGAGCATTTCGTTGGACAAAAATCTAAATAGTGCAAGGACAAGACATCAATGATTTAATTCTTTCCACCGGGTCCATTATTGGACTAGTTCAAATTCTGTTCCTAACTATTCACCCCCATGTTGTTTCAATCCCCTGAGACTTTCATTCATCTTTGGCGTTTTATGTATTACATGAAGGTATTTTAGATTAAATTAGAGAGCTCCCTCATCCTCTATAAACAGTGAGATATTTAAAGTAAAGAAATGAAACCAAAACATTATAAAATTTCCATCTGATTCGGTGGTTCCAGTGGTTTCATATGAAGCTTCAAGAACACTCGTGCGCGGTAAAAAACGAAAAACAACTTTGTTCACCTGTATCTTTCAAATAAGTTCTTGGTGTGCAGTTACTTTGGGCAACATGACACTTGCAGGATGCGCTGCAGACTCTATTGGCAATACATTACACTGCTCGTAGCAAAAATGCACCCTAACCTGACGTGGAATAAAAGACAGGTGAACAGAGTCATATTCAGAGTTGTTTGTCTACTTCATCACAGTTGAAGCACTGAAGTACATTAAATGTTTTGACAGTGTTTTTGGTTTCTTTTTGCACTTTGAATGTCTTGTGACTCATAGGGCCAGACGGAATCTGCAGCCATTTTTTGCTATTTCTGCGCAGAATTTTGTTAAATGTGGAATGATTTTGGGAGTATCATAACTAAAACCTTAATATATGAAATAAAAAGTAATAACTTTTTAACTTTTATTCACCTATTTTAAAAAATCTACTTTTTAAGCTGTTTGAACAGACATATGTGTAGGTATAGTGTATAGACGGTCATTTTGGGGTGATATAAACACCCAGTCCTTTTTTTTCAATTTAACAGCATAACAACAGTGGACCAATTGGAGCAGTTTTGAGACCGACCACAACTTCACGTAGGAGTGTGGTCCCCCCGCCCACCGAATTGATTGACAGCTGCGTATCAACATGTCTCCATAGTAACGCAAATAATCATATCAACAAGACAGGACGTGCACAAAGCAACCGGGAATAAAAGGTCTGTTCAGTTCACGAAGGTCATTAATCATCATCAAATGTGATCAAGAGTGAGTTTTACAAGTTTAACACGTGTTTAAAACAGTGCATGTTAGTAATGAACAACAGCGATTCACTTCAGCTTTACTTCATCACCACAGCCGTGTGTCAGCAAAAAAGACGCTACAATCTCGGTTTGTTGAAATTAAATCAGGTTTATTTTGTACATTAACATAACAGATATCCACACAGCAGTAGATATTAACCTGTATCCTTTCACATTTGCTTGCAAAAGCAGTGCAAAGCTCAACGCACACGCTGTCTGTCTGTCTGTCTGTGTGTGTGTGTATGTGTGCGTGAACGAACTTTGTAACTACATTGTGTGTGACTCATCATTGCAACTCCTCAACAAACACATCAAACAGTCATTGGTAAAGTTCTTACTGTTGTATTTCTCACAAACGTAGTGAGATCTGCTTCCTTTACATCTGTTCCTGTTGCGTCTGTCTGTCTGACGCAGCCGAGGGCGGAGATTGAGGCACGCTGACGGGCACGTGGGAACGGTGGACGGGGAGGACTATCCTTAAAGGCCCAGTACCAAAAACAGCAAAAAGCCGTTTAGAGCTATAATACAAAGACTTTAGGCAACTATAATTAATAATCTGATGGGTATTTTGAGCTGAAACTTTACAGACAAATTCTGCTGACACAAAAGACTTATATTAAATATAAAAAAGGGTCAATTATGTGCCCTTTAATGTTTACAATGCGAACCCAATTAGATACACTTTATTTGGTAAACAAAGCACGCCTCTTATTTGAAATATATACTAAAAGACATATTACTAATATATTCATTTTTAAATATTTGTACTAGAAATATTACTTTACACACTGTATTGTAAATAAATCATATCAATATTTTAATATTAGTCAATATTATTATTGAAATAATTTAAAAACTGAATAAATATACATTTACACGAGTAAATAAACAAAATAAATGATGGACTAAAAATCTGCAGAAATCTGCACGCACAGATTCCGTGTGGGCCTACTCATGAGGATGAGAAAGCTCTCTGATTTCATCTGAAATATCTTAATTTGCACTTCGAAGGTTATAGGATAGACATGAGGGTGAGTAGGCTAATTAATAACTGAATTTTCATTTTTGGATGAACTAATTCATTAAGAAGGTCCAGAATGATGCTACCGCACATGTGTAGTTAAGAACAGACCAAACAGCACGAATGCAATATCGTTAAATTAATACCTGTAGGTCAATGGAGGACATATCAAATTCCAGGCAAACATTTCTCCACAGACAAGAGCCAGCGAAACTATTTTTAACCAACAGCCCGACTTCATACGGTCCTGCTGAAATGTTTTCAGCAGACTCCATTTCAAACATACTTGAGGATTCTCTCTCCTCTTCCTTTCCCTTCTCTCTCCCAGAATGCTGTCCGAACGTCAGAACAATTAAATCCAGCTGGAATCTCTGCTTTCTCAACAGTCTTAATCATGTCAGAATACGGTTCAAAACAATGACTTCTCTGGGAACTGAATCTTGTCATGTCCCAGCATCTACAGTATGTGGCAAAAGCAACCGAAGGCAAGGTATCTGGTCGAGAGGAGTGCCAGCTCAGTAATGGAAACAGATCGTTATCTTGGCGAAATCAGCCATTCAGTATCGTCCTCAGCTGGCGGCGGTCATTGAACGCACAGCTGCGAGGCTCACACGCTCACCAATCGTTAAATAACACAGCATGAGGCCTGCCAAACGAGAGTCTCCAACTTCACATTCTTCTGCAGTCCGTTCCTCAGAGCCCTGGATAATATCGCTCCACTCGCCAACTGTGAACCTCTTTTCAGGCATGAAGAGAATTAAAATGGATTTGTGTTTCTGCCGGAAGAAACGGGCCTAGTTCTGGAACGAACCCAGAAGCGTCCTTATGATGAACCCGCTGGATCTGTGCCCTCAGACGCTCAGATGTTTAATTGGCAGACAGGCGTGGACGGGTGATTCTGCAGCCACGGGCACTTTTGGCCCTCTGGATGACTTCTAGAAAAACAAACTCCCCTAAAGCAACGATCGCTCTCAGAATTTCATGTCATTTGTCCACAAGCAACGTCCAGCAGTGTGTTTATAATTAATCATGAAGAGTTCAGATGCAAAAGCCTCTAAGTGCCAGCTGAGATGTTTTTCGAGTATTTTTCCCAGGCTGCTGTGTGTTTCACTTTAATGGCAGTGAATGTGTTCTTTTTAATGCCATTAAAGTCCGTGTGAACTCAAAATGTACAATGTTTATTTTGCTAGCACACATTGTTATTTTTTAGGTAAACAATTATTCTGTGAAAAATCTGTGATCCTTTCAGTTAATACACTAAAGAAAATAAAGTTTGATTTTGTAATCGTCAAAGCTGACCGTTTGCTCTGAACAAGTGCTATAGTAAGTATAAATCCTCAGTAGGGTTGCATGATACTGGAAAAATCTGACATATGAGATTTTAAATCTAACAGTATTGAGGTACAGAAATTGAAAATGCAACCCAAATAAAATGCTTTTCTTACTTTGCTTTATCTCATTTCTAGTCCAAATATCTAAAAATGCTTACTGCAGATCAAGTAAAAATATTGTTTTGTTTTCAACTTCAGACGAAATCAAGCAAAATTAAAAGTGTTCCCTTAAAACAGGCTAAATTATCTTCCAGTGGGGTAAGTAAAATAATCTTAATTACACTTTAAAATGTAGATATTTGGACTAAATTCTAAGTAAGAAAATGTATATATTTTCGAATAAATTCTGTATAAATACAGCAGTTTTATAGAATTCTGTAGCTTCTGGCCAATTATAATCCAGACTCAACATTGCATATCTCAACATTGCAATATCTATTATAGATGCGCGATATATTCATGCTAAAACAATATACTTTGCAGCCCTAATACTCACTCACTTAGTATTCTTGGCTTAATCCCTCACCACAGTAAAATGAGCTGCCGATTTAAATGTGAATAAAAATGGCAATTAACCGTTTTACATGGCAGTTCCATTCATTAATTCATTCGTTCATTTTCTTTTTTAGCTTAGTCCCAATCTGGGGTCGCCACAGTGGAATGAACCGCCAAATTATCCAGCACTTTTTTTACGCAGCGGATGTCCTTTCAACTGCAACCCAACACTGGGAAACACCCATACACTCTTGCATTCCCACGCATTCACGACAGCCAATTTAGCTTATTCAATTCACCTATACCACATGTCTTTGTGGGTTGAAACCAGAGCACCTGGAGGAAACCCACGCAGACACGGGGAGAACATGCAAACTCCACACAGAAATGCCAACTGGCCCGGCCGGGGCTCGAACCAGCGACCTTATTGTGTGAGCCGATCGTGCTACCCAGTGCGTCACCATGACATCCTGCAGTTGAACAAGTAACTTTTCAAAGTTTTGATGTGTTCATAAAGCATTTACAACCAAAAGTGTTAGTTCTCGGATATCTTAATATTTATTCCAAAGGTGAACAAAGGTATAGGGGGATCGGAATGACATGAAGGTAAATAAAGTAAACAGGATTTTCATTTTTGGGTAAACTAACTCATTTGCTAGTATTAGCAAGAAAAACAAAGGAAACACATTTGTGTTACAATCTACCACAAATCCACATAGCTTTTGCTTATAATTTCAGTACTCTAGAAACAGCATCATCCAAGGCTATCTTTATAACCAGCCCAATCTCATGAGGAAACATAACTATTTCCTGTACTGTCAGAAAAGTGGCTAATTTGCACAAATTCATAAGATTTACCCTAACCCTACCTCTCATTGAGAAATGAGCAAATTGAACTAAAATGTACTAATTAAAATGAATTAGCCACTAAACCATAAGTTATGAATTGACATGAGATAGTGTTGTATAACTCACTGTCTAAACACTGAACAAAGTAATATCATATCTCGATGCACTTATTGAGCATCACCATGCCCAAACACTTGACCGTGGCTTTTACTGCATTCACAACACTTCACATCTGCACACATCTGCTCGTCTTTATCAAACAGAACTCCATCAAGGTAAGTTCAGTGTTCAACATCAGCTCCATAGCGCAAACGGTCTCGATTGGAAAAAACACATGCTTTTAAAAAGGCAGCTGTTGGAGTGTTTGTGGGTGGAGAACTCGAAACCCCCTCCTCTCACACTGGCACTCCAGACAACCTTGTTAAGCCGGAGCTTGAGAGCTCTCATTTATTCCCGTAAAACCCCAGAGAGACACGAGGAAAACAACACTCTACTGGCTGTTGGACCAGAAAATTATAACAAAGGAAACCAGACACAGGCCAGCCTGTCAAAGGGTCAAAACAGGCCCTCCGAAGAATCCTGTAAAACGCAGTTTCCTACACAAATGACACCTAGGAGAGAGGAAAAAAATCTGTCTGTGTTAGTAAGATGGGTTTATGAGGCACTAAATATAAAACCGAAGAAAACACAACATCTATGTGAGTATATGGGGGATTGTGTAACTGCAAGACTATCTGGTGGCCAGACATTTATTTTTTTCATTTTTTTTATTAAGAATTGTTGTTAAGTTATTTTAAAGTCTTTGTGAAATCAGAATTTGTACTGTTTATTTTGTAAGCACACATTTTTATATTTTAGGTGAACAATTAATAGAATTAATCAATTAATATAAATAAAACTCTCAGCGATTACCAGTTTATGTGGACTTTAATAATGTGTTACACATTGCCGTGGACCACAATATCATTCATTCATTCATTCATTTTCTTTTCGGCTTAGTCCCTTTATTAATCCGGGGTCGCCACAGCGGAATGAACCGCCAACTTATCCGGCATTTGTTTTACGCAGCGGATGCCCTTCCAGCCACAACCCATCTCTGGGAAACACATTCATACATTCTCATTCACACACATACACTATGGACAATTTAGCTTACTCAATTCACCTGTACCGCATGTCTTTGGACTGTGGGGGAAACCGGAGCACCCGGAGGAAACCCACGCAACCACGGGGAGAACATGCAAACTCCACACAGAAATGCCAACTGGCCCAGCCGGGGATCGAACCAGCGACCTTCTTGCTGTGAGGCGAACGTGCTACTCACTACGCCACCGTGGTGCCACCACAATATCATACAGGCCAAAACAATATAATATTTTCTGAAAAATCTTTCCTATTTTTCTTATTCAGCTTTGATTTTTTTATATAGATGATCATGATTTCTTGTTGTCCAAATTAGACATTGTATTTTTTCCATCATGTTTTATTGTGTACTTTTATAAAATTATATTTTCTTTAATTATCCATTATTTCAATTTTTTCAATTTTTTTTCATTTTTTCAATTTTTTTTATTTATAAAAGTCCTTAATAATATTTTTTCCTAATTCTAATTTACATTGTTTAAAAATAGCATTTATGTCATTAAAACACCTGTCTGTAAATCTTGCATCAAGTCTGTAACATTAGCTGTCTCCGAAACTGCCTACTATTATAGATCATTTAAAAGAGTTCATGAAAATGAGTGAGTGTATTCGAGCACCGAGTGCACTGGAAGCAGGGACGTATATATATATATATATATATATGTATATGTGTGTGTGTGTGTGTGTGTGTGTGTGTGTGTGCGTGCGTGTGTGAATTTTAGTGTTTGGATCTTACAAAGCTGCACTGAAAAGACAAAAGGTGAGGCAGGCAGTAGCTCTGCCTTAATAAAGGGGGCACACATAATCTCATGTTTATTCTTGTTCAGTGGTTGCTCTTCTTCAATGTAGTGAAGTAAAGTTCAGTAGGAGTCTGTTATTTTATGTTTTGCTCTAACTGACAGCAAAAATCGTGGATGTCATAACTCAGCAAAACTGGACTTTCAATCAAAATGTGAATAAACAATGGATGACCAATGCCAGAGCTAAAGGGCTTGCTTCAACTGACGGGACATAATTCGATCATTAATTAGTAATTCAAGCCATTTTCAAGACTTCATTTACAAGTAAAGGTAACCAGTGTGCAAATCCTGTTTGTGTGTTTGTGAGTGAGAGAGAGAGAGAGAGAGCATATCCGTTATGGTGCTTGGTGTCGTTTGGGAGGCATATTAAATCGCTATACATTTTACATTCTTCCTTGGCCTAAAATGTACCTGAGATATGGATAGAACGAATGCTGATATGAGATAAGAAACACAGTCAGTAGTTGGTAAATATATTGAGGGCATATATTTGTACATCTGACCCTGAAAGACCAGCCACAAACCTCACCACACGTCACTGACTGGAAGAGTTTTTTTTTTTTTTTTGCTTTCCTGGTTGATTGATAAATAAATAAATAAATAATGATCTACAATTATTTGCAGTGTTCGTGATTACTTTGTAGACATTGTTCTAAAGCCTTTGACTAAAAAGTTGGAAATTGTCAAATCCAGAATGGAAAATGAGTTGACAAACAATTCTATAATGATTTTTTTTTTCAATTCAATAAAAAGAAAGTAACTTATGTTTTGCAAGCTTAAAGTATTAAAACATTTATGATAAGAAACAGGAACGTAAGTCTGTTAGTCAATAGTTCTGTCTCCAGTAAAAGAATCACCCATATGTTCGAAGCTCGATGTGATTTTTTTCCAGTCTATTTTCTTCAAATGCTCTTAGTGGATGTGGCTCACTTTAAAAGATGGCATCTGAACAGTCCCCACTCTTAATGTACACTTACATGAGCCTCAGAAATGGCCTCTGGGATGTGCGTAGACATTTTAAAACCAACTCTGCTGAGAGCAGGATGTCTGTAGTGATCAAAATACGCTGAGAGAGAGAGAGAGAGAGAGCTTTCCATGACCCTGCGCTTCAAGGTAAACGCACTGTTTACTCCTGCAAGGCCCATAGATTATTACTGGTGTATGCAAACAAGCTCACAAAAACACTTGTACATGCTAGATTTAATGGTTATATAAATGGTAATATTGGAATGCCAATTCATTATTAGGGATGCAGTGAGATGTAAAAATTCTGGCCATTACTGATAAGGTGAAAATTAATTTTGTTACAGCAAATAACCATTAATCTCCCTCGTTTAAATGCCACAATATTTTGAGTACATAAATGAAAATTAAAACTATATAATCTAATTTTAATTATTACAAATGCTTCAAGGGAACATCACAACATTTTAAAGTGGAGTACTAAATAATGGATATTAATCTGCATTTTTATGATAAAGATTAGTTAAAGATTACATTAACATTTAATGAGCTTGTGATAATATATCGAACATTGAAGAAGGAATAATTGTAATATATTGTGCATCCTTCAAATAAATTTAAATAATTTCGTTCATTAATTTTGTTTATAGCCTAAACTAAAGCTGTTTGTGAATGCAAAGTAATGCATAGGGAAACAGTATTTAGAGCAACATAGACCTATCATAGACCTACCAGTCATTGTTCCTTTTTTTTTTTAATTCGATTTGAATTAATTATACACCAATTGAGAAAAAAAATGAAATGGAGAAATAAGAAAATCTATTCTGTGTAAAGCCCAATCCCAATTCTATTTTTTTTTACCTCTACCTCTTCCTCTTGGCCCTTGAAACAGAGTATGAAGGGGAAGGGCTTCAAATTTTACCCCTAAGAAATGGCACACCACTACAACACCTGCACACGTCATCATATGTCATCACGATCTCTTACTTCATATGAGACTGACGATGGCGACTGCTGTAGTTATTCCATTTGTGTTATTTTTTGTTACATATCTTCAGGAAATCACTGAAGGCAATGATATCATGTTATCATAATGATATACAGTAATGGGACATTAAGCTTATAATTGGACTGTGCATTTACACCCTGGCCATATTCATCTACTGTATGTAAACACACGAAAACAACATTAACATTAATGTGACACTGTAGAAAGCTCATTCCCAGCCACTAGACTGTTCCGTCATCGAGTGACAGATGTGCTGTGGGACTACTATACAAGAGTTATTATTACAAATAATAGATAGCATAATTTAGCTAGAATATTGCTTTTTAAAAAGCTTCTGTGTAAAGCCAAGCTGCTAGATGGTGTATTCAGGGAAATCTTTGTACCCCTTGGTTTTGAGTGTGGTCCTGAAAAATCTGTTTTAAGGGCTATCTGTATCTAGCCCTTCCCCTTAGCCCTACGCCTTCAAGATAAAGAGAATTGGGACACCCCTACCCCTTCACGTTAGCGCACAAAACAAGGGGTAGAGGTAAGCGGACGGGCTAAGGAGTAGAATTGGGATTGGGCCAAAGACTTTTTAAGTACTTTATTATTATATAAGAAAAAAAGGCCCACAGTGGCTTCTACTGCTGCAAATTCCATTTTTCTTTTTGATATTTGACTTGATGACTGAAGTTTATCAGGAAGTGATGATTTTGTTCCCTTTGAATCATTGGATGGAAAAGGTGCTTTATTCGCAAATGTTTTCTGCGATATTTAAGATTCACAAATAAGTCTGATTTGCATCTTTGGACTGACATAGCTAAGCGCTGCTTTTGCTAAAAGAGTTCACACTTAGATATTGCTTGACACTAAGGTTTGGCAGGTTTGGCATGCTGTCCTGGGAGAGAACCCTGAGCTCGAGATAATTGAGCCCAGGGCTCACACCCGATCAATAAGTATAAGGGGGTCCGAGATCAGGTAGGTCTCGAGAGATTCCCCTGGTAAAGGGAGGAAAAGGAGGAGATGGGGTGGAAGGGGGATTCTTCTAAAATGAAGATAAGGCATTAGGGCAAAATCTGTCTATTTATTGTAGGCTTGAATCAATGTTATTTGATTATTGCTGATTACAGATGAGAGACCAGCCGTGATCAATCATATCATGTGCTCCTCTCGAAACTAGTTTGTAAAACTTCACTTTAATTCACCGCGCAGCCTTACATATTAGTATAGTAAAGATACATATTAGTACTTTAAAGGGCACCTATTTTACCCCTTTTCAAGATTTAAGACAAGTTTTTTGTTTCTCCAGAAATTTAGCTCAAAACACCCGTCAGATTATTTATTATACCTTTCAGAATATTGGATTTTCTGCTCTGAACACAATGTCGCTGTTTTTGTTGGCTGTGCCTTTAATGCTAGTTCTCCCCGCCACCGTTCCAACGTGCCTGTCAGAGCGTGCCTCAATCTCCACCTCGGCTGCGTCAGATAAACAGCACAGTTTGACAGACATGAAGGAAGCAGATCTCATGTAACGTTTGTGAGAAATTCTACAGTAAGAACTTTCCCAATCATTATTTGATGTATTTGTTGTATAGTTAATGAGTCGATGAGAACGATGAGTCACACACAATGTCGTTACAAAGTTCAAGTACATGCAGCGGACACACACAGTGCACGTGTTTAACTATGCACTGTTTTAGCATGCAAATGTGACAGGACACACTAATTTCTACTGCTGTATGGATATCCGTTAAGTTAATGTACAAAATAAACCAGGATTGAAGTGTCTTCTTTTGTAATTGTACTGACATGTGACTGTGGTGATAAAGACAGTAAAATCATTTTAAAAACATTTTAAATGTTTTTAAAGACGTTTTAAACTCATTCTTGATCACATTTGATGATGATTGATGATCACAGCGAGCTGAACAGATCTTTTATTCCCGGTTGCTTTGTGCACTTTCTGTCTTGTTGATATGTTTATAAGCGTTCTTCGGAGACATGTTACTACGCGGCTGTCAATCATTGCAAACCACACAGGGAAACCACACTGCTACGTCACGTTGCGGTGAGCCTCCAAATGGGAGGGATTTGGATCCTATTTTAACGTCAGGAAATTTTTAAAAAAGAGACGTATTGTCTTTATATTACTCCAGTATGGCTGCGGACACACTATACCTATACACAGTTCTGTCCAAACAGCTTACTTAACATGATTTTCATCATAGGTGCCCTTTAAAAGTACATATTTGTATTTTAGACTTACCTTTGAGCCTTTGTGCCTTGGAGTACCCCCCAACTAAGTGTATCAGCACAAAGTGAAGTGTTTCGTTGTGAATGTTGCATTGTGAAGTAACAAATCGGAGCATTACTGGTTTTGAAAAGTCATGAATGTGCGCTTGACTGGTGTCTGGAGTTGATGGTTTTTAGTTTAAAAAATGAAACATGTATCGTTCTTACCATTTTTAATTTAAAAGTCTCTGATTCATAAGCTATGGTCATATGGTATCCCTTTAACAAACTAGATATTGCACCTGATACAAGGCCAGTAATCCAGTTGGGCCAAATCAGCCAAAAAATAGCCAAATACTGTCAACTAAACTGTATGCAGGCCATGACTACATGTAAGATCTGGCCCTGCAAACAATAAATCAGCATCAGATGAGAAAACTGCTGATGGGCAAAGTGCAAAAGGTACAGACAACCCCACAAAAACTGATCTATTAAGAAAACACATAGGAGCAAACAAATGAATCAAACAGGACACGGTATCTAGGACACTGTATTCTGCCAGATCCCTTTGTTGGCTCTACACTGGACAAACACCAAAAAAGCTCACACAATAGCTGTGAAAGCAAATTCATCTCACAAAGCCTGATGGTTGCAGCACTTGTAAAAGCTTATCCCAGCATTCTTAGGAGGTGCGCTGGTCAGACTGTGATGACGAAAGGAGACAAAGCAATGTTCTCGCAGAGGACCTTAAAGAGACACTTCACCAAAATGTAAAATGATGAGTCATTATTTTTCCGTCTTCACATCCTTTCAAATGAGAATAATGTGTTTTCATGTGTAAAACACTGGTAAAATCAGATTTCTAGCAGAGAGTCTAAGCAGCTTTTTTTATATAGTGAAAGTGAACGGGGTTGTTCTTTTTCTAAATATGTGTATTTTTTTCTACAACTGCAGTTCTTCAATGTTGCAGTTTCCTAATGAGTATTTGCACATTACACATTTTGTGTTATTTATCAATAGCTAAAATTCGATCACCCTTTGTTGAAAAAGTTTTTACGCATGTAGAGGTATTTTTGGACAGAAATTCATTTAGCGAATAAACATTATGCTCATGTGACTAATCAGCTGTCACCATTATGCTTGCCTTGTTTACTGTTGGTTACTAGGTTACCAATACTACAGTCAGCCACTCTAATAACTCGATGGAAACACACCTAATTTGCTTTTGGGATTTTTGTGAACTTGAAAAGATTCACTTCACGTTAAGATGAAAACCCAGCTGTTGTTTTTTAATGCTCCTTTTCATGCTTTTCAGACAGGACAATACAGATATGACAGAATAGCTGGGGTAGAGAGATAGGAGAGCGGGATCAGCAAAGGACATCAAGATGAGATTCAAAAAAAGCTTCATTTGTTTATATTTGTTTATACAACGCATGACTTTAAAATATAAAATAAGAAAAAAAAAATACTCAATCCGATAAGGAGCTTCAATAGATACTGTGTCAATGTGTGATATACTACACATCAAAGCTTTGGTGTCATCGCTATACATTTATCAATAATCAGCTGAATCAAATTTAGTTGATTGTATTGCAGAATATGGTGTTGGTGGATATTTGTTTTAAAATGCCCTCTTAGGCCTCGTTTACACTAGTGCGTTTTAGTTTTAAAACGGCGTTTTAGCATGAAAACGATCCGCGTCCACACTAGCGTTTCTGAACACATCTCCGTCTACACTACTCCACCAAAAACGTATATCACGTGACCATTGGCGCACTCTGGGCATGCGCGTTAAAGTATAAACAGGAAGCATGTGTCTCGCTCGGCAATCTAAATAGGGCTTACGCTGCTTGAAACGTGAGCGATTAGCGAGTGCTCGAACAGTAGCTTGCCCCTTGCAAATATATGCAGCTGTTGCAGTAAAAAAGTTTAACTGCACTATGGCGCCTAAAACAGACAATAGTGCAAACAACGCTCCCATTTCTGTCCATGTTGTTTACAGTGAAGGCTGGTCTGCCGTCTTCCGGTAGCGTTATAGTCATGTGATAGGGGCTTGACGAATAAGGGAAGGTTACGCAATGGCCCAAAAGCGAATCTCATTAGCGAATCTCAGCAGCCACGCCTCCGTTTTCAAATGTCTCCGCTTCCCCCATCCACACTGAGATGGAGCAGCAGCGTTTTAGAATGAAAACGGCCTCTCCAGCGTTTCCAAAACGCTCCGTTTTCGGGGCTCGAAAACTCTGGCGTAGTGTGGACGGATGGCGTAACCGTAGCAAAACGTATGCGTTTTAGGGTGCTTTCACATCTGCGGTTCGGTTCATTTGGTTGGGACCAAGAGTAACAAATGATACATTGTAGCATTTTTCTTCAGTTTTGGGTCCATTTCACACCACACTGATTGCTTTGGTCCAAACCAGTTGAAAAGAACCAAAATGCAGTCATGTGACAAAATCCACATCGCTCATTGGCCAGATGTTATTGAACGTATTTCCTAAACTGCTTTTCGATCAGAATTATCATGTGGGAAAATGCCAATGGAACTCCCACAAGTAAACAAGGCACAAAATTTCACTGCACTGGCTGATTTTATCCCTGGTCATAGTATACTATATTGTTTGTATACATAACTTTAGACAGAATATACATTTCGAGAATGAAGCGCAGCTGTGGCTGGAAAACAATGTTTTAATGCATTGCAATCTGCGAAGTCGTGAATTAATTCGGCTAAACTGCGACATGGTCATCAAATATTTTTCTTCCAAACCCCATACATTGGGACAGCGCATCAGACTACGGCAGCTGCATTAGTCCAAAAAGAAGCAGTTCTTTTTGCGATTGGGTCTGTTTAGTTCAAGACATGTTTTCACTTCAAACGAATCGCTCCATGGTTCGACTGAAAACCGAGAAGACCCGTTTGAAGAGGGGGTCTTGGTACTCTTTTTTTATCCGCTTTTGGTTCGCACTCGAGTGCAATTGCAACATTCACACCTGCCCAAACAAACCACATCAAGAGGGAAAATTAACTCTAATGTGATTCAAACGAACTACAGTAAATAAGGCAGGTGTGAAAGCACCCTAAATATGCTGGGTTGTTCAAACCCAAAACTTTTGTTTATTTAAAAACATCAACATATTGATTGGCTTTGTTTATTCATTCATTCATTTTTTTTTTCGGCTTAGTCCCTTTATTCATCTGGGGTCACCACAGCGAAATGAACCGCCAACTTGCCCTACCAGCTGCAACCCAAGAATAGGAAACATCCATACACACTCATCAAACACATACACTACAGATAATTTAGTTTATTCAATTCACCTATACCGAATGTCTTTTGACTTGTGGGGGAAACCGGAGCTCCCGGAGAATACCCACGCCAACACGGTAAGAACATGCAAACTCCACACAAAAGTGTCAACTGACCCAGCCGGGGCTTGAACCAGCGACCTTCTTGCTGTGAGGCAACAGCACTACACACTGCGTCACCATGTCGCTTTGTTCATATTTTACCCTAAGTTGAGTTGAAACAACCAAACGTATATTAAAATTTTCATTGTAACCCCAGGAACAGCTTGGACAGTCTTCAAAATGTCTACTTTTGTGATTCACATTAGAAAAAAAAGTCACACGGGTTTAAAATGGCATTAGAGTGAGTAAATGATGACAAAAACTGTCTCTTTACTTAACAATTCATTTATTTATTGGCTTGGACTTGCGATTTAAAGAAAAGCTGTGCTCAATTTGCTCCCTTCACGAGCTGTTTTCCACAAGAGCCACTCTGTGACTTCCTGACTGCGAGTGTTTATCAAACGAAGCATTGTTTAAACTGCAGAAGCATGCAGAAATGACCTTTGGAGCGAATGTCATGCTGTTGGGAACAAATATTAGAGAAGAAGGCACCAGGACGGGAATAAAGCTGCATTCTGTGGCTTGTTTGTGATAACAGGTACCAGGTAATGTCAAGAGGCGTCTCACATTACAAACTTCAGCAGTCGCTGTTTCTCATAGCACTGCATAATGTTTGAGATGTTCGAAAAAGCCAAGTGCAGAAACACTGGTATATATTTAATCAGGGAACAAAAAACAACAACATTTACACCCTTTTCCAGCCTTTTCTAATTGTTCTGCACCAGTGACATGAAACAAAAAAGGCCAAGTCTGTTTCTCGAAACCTGTCAAAGAGAAACTTGGTGTAATTTTTCTATGTTTGAAACTGTAAGTGGCTAATGCTTTTCCATCTTTGAAGGGCGACCTTTCCTGAGCTAGGACTAAGGCCAAACCATACTGGCAGGTCAGCAGGGATGTCTAGTATTTAGTGTTGCGTTTGACAGCGGTGGTCGAGTTGTTGATGGGCAGTGAGAGTGAGAGACGAGGCTGGTGTGGGCCTTGAGCCTGCTTTATGTGACGGGATATTCAGACTTGCTGTAAAAATTCCACAGAGAAACACTTTCTCTCTGCTTCTGGATGCTGTTTTTGCATCTCTGTTTTGTGTTAAAGCTCTGACGGGTTTATTTAGGTACAGCCCTATATTTGCTAACGCACAAGGCGAGTGTATATTTTTGGAATATAGGCTTCATGAATTCATTGCACTTGAACGTAATCGTTAAAGGTGCAATTCACATTTACTCACCATTGAGTTGATTTTGCATGTATTTTCTGTATTTTTTAAAGCCCGTGTTTTGGCATTAAAGGAATTTTTAAAAATGGAGAAAGTTTATACTTAAGTTAGATCAACTCTATGCATTATTCTGTCCCGTCCTCTAGATCAGAGAGGGCCAAATTCGGCACATTGTAACCTTTGATTTGGCCCACCATCCAATCTGTGAAGAGAGTGAGAAAGATGGGGCTAATATCTTCAACAAAGAGATCATTATTGCTAATTTAACATAACATTTTTTTGTTTGTTTCATTGCTGAGCTACACAAAAAATACAAACTGAAATTAAATGTTTCAATTAAAGAGCCCATATTATGGATTTTTGAAAATGACCTTCCATGCAGTGTGTAACACAGCTCTAAGGGAAGTGAAATGTCCAGCTAAGGCTTAAATCTGAAAGTGCACAGTGTTTAAAACTATTGATTCATCTATAAAAGAGTCGACTCATCGTTGTTTAAATGAATCGTTATCATACGCGAAACATAAGCCCTGCCCACTAGTTGCGCGCACAGACCCTGGGCCCCGCCCACAGACAGGAAGAAAAAGTGGAAGACGACAAGCACTGTATCGCATTCCGGTTAAATCATGTCCCGTAGACGCTGTGCTCTGAAGTGCGAGGGAAAAGCTGTGTTCTTTTTCCTACCTAAAGATGAAGCTGTGAAGAGTCAGTAATTTAGGTTTATTTTTAGCAAAATACCTAAGAATTATAGCCCCAACATGGTGCTGTGTTCGCGTCATTTCTCTGAAGAGAGCTACACCAATCTACACGCTTACAACGCGGGATTTGTTGCACGGTTGTTGTTAAAGGATGGATCAATACCCAGTTTATTTGGACATGCATGTTCTTCCACCGAAACACAACCTGTAAGTATGATTAAAATAACTATCATCTTGTTCACTGTAACAAGGTAAATATGGATGTAGTTGTCTGTATTGTGTTTGCTCCGTGGAGCATGTAGCGGTAGCCATTTGGCTTACTGCCGAATGTAACTATTTGTTGGCTTACAATAGTCCATAAAGTGTTAAATATTACTGAATGTTTGTTGTTATGATGAAGAATATAGCAATACGCTGTTGTACAACTGCAGTGATGTTTTTCAATATGTTCTGGCATTGGGCTGCTGACACGTAAAGGACATGACGTGGTAGCATGACGTGACGTGGTATCGTCACGTAAAGGAGGTGCTTGGGAAAAAGACTCGCTCAGACGATTTATATGGGAGTATGAGGTAAAAATAAATAGATAAATAAATAGATATTATAAGACATTGAAAGTGTAAAAATGTAAATACCGTCACTCGATGGAGAGAAAACTATGGAGAAGATATCGGCGAGCAAATCATGGCAAAAACTAGTGTAACTGGTGTTATAAATGAGATTGTTTTTGTATTTAATGTAATTTCTTATAAAACGTAAAAGAATATACTATATAAAGCAATGTTTCCTAGTAATTTTTAAATATTATTAAATAAATTAGGAAATCACCCATGGCAACTATATTTACCTTCGGCCCACTATATCAAGTTTGGTTTTTGGCCCTTTGTAAGAAAAAGTTTGGGCTCCCCTGCTCTAGATTTATTTTTGATAACATGCTACATTTGAATGTTTGTCACAACAGTCAATTTGGTCAAAAAATGTCAATTTGGCAAAAAAGTTTTTTTCAAAAAATGTATTTGATTACTTTTTCCATACTAAACTCAATGACAAAACGTCAAGACAACAAAAATTGTTGCTCATTGTTGTAGTAGTATCAGTCATCGTTGCTGTAGTAGTATCAGCAGCAGTAGTTAATAGAGTAGTAGCATTAGTAATTTCTGTAGTAATTAGTGTAGTACTTGTTGTTGTAATTATTATTATTATTAATATTGTTGTTGTTGTTGTCAGTAAATTTATTACTGTTGTCACTTTACTGTCATTATTACTATGACTACATTGTTATCATTGTAACTCCTTGATTGATTTCTTTCTATTCATTCATTCATTCATTTTCTTGTCGGCTTAGTCCCTTTATAAATCTTGGGTCGCCACAGCGGAATGAACCGCCAACTTATCCAGCATTTGTTTTACGCAGCAGATTCCCTTCCAGCTGCAACCCATCACTGGGAAACATCCACACATTCTCATTCACACACATACACTGTCAATTTTAGCTTACCTAATTCACCTGTACCGCATGTCTTTGACTTGTGGGGGAAACCGGAGCACACGGAGGAAACCCACGCGAACACTGGGAGAACAAACTCCACACAGAAATGCCAAGTGACCCAGCTGAGGCTCGAACTAGCGACCGTCTTGCTGTGAGGCGGCAGCACTACCGCGCCGCCATGTCACCCTGATTTCTTTCTATCTATGTTTTATTTCTATCTATGTTATTTGCTTCATTTGTTGATATTTATTACATTACACTGCAACAGTTCAATCTACTCACGGTTTGGTATGTATTACGGTTTTAGGGCCACGGTTTCGGGACGGTACGGTTTGTGCTATGCTTAGAAATAAAAATGCCTACAGAAAAAATTGAAAGAACAATAAATGTATTTATTGGTTAACAAACGCCTGACAATGCAACAGCTTCACACATATGACTGTAGATTTGCATGTTCTCGCATTAATTAAAAGTAGGGCATTTCGAAAATTCTGTTCAAATAAATTGCTTATAAAAATAAAGAGAAAAAGCTTATATTTCCCCTTTTTCTATTTTACATCTCAACTCAACCATTTATGCAAGTAATAATTATGCCAACACATCTTAAAAATTGAGTATAAAATTGAGTTTAAAAGTATTGATTACTTCTGTCTACATTATGCTTGCATTACCAAGGAAACAACACATTTTTATGTCTGATTTATTTGTGATGTTATTATGATTCCAGAGAGCTCCATTTCACTTATCAGCACCATCGTGGTGAGTGAAACTTGAGCAAAGAGAGAGCTCTTCTCTCTTAATTCAGTAGTAACGGTACATCCAGACGTAAACTGTTCTTAGCAGACAGCAGGTAAACGGAGTGAATAGCGGGAGTGATCGGGTGTGGAAAAACACCCAGCAAAAGTGGGACTGAAGTAACAGACCTGCTGTATGTCAGCGTCCATATGGGACGCTTCTGGGTCTGGACACGGACCTCGATCTAGATATTAGTGACCACTGATCTAGGCCACCTTTACAATAACAACAACAACAAACAGGCAATCATTATGTTTTTGTGTTTGTTGAAACACTGACGGCAACTTGCTGTGATTTGGCCTCACCTGCGCATTTACATGCTGAAACCCACAGAAACTCCACACACATACACACACACACACACACACACACACACAAACACACACACACACCGGAACGGGAGGAAACATGATGTCAACAACAGATTTACATACTGGACAGGTCCATATTGGACAGGTCTTCGCACGTGCAATGACCGTGAAAGGTAATCGGAAGTTTACAAAGGCAGACCTGCTTTGTTGCAGTTGTTTTTAATAACAAACCAATATTAATAATGCATATTCTGAACCGCGGATCACAGGACGCTGTGGGAGGACAACGGGACAATATGCTTTTTTACCGAGAACCGCTGCATCCCTAATATTTATCAATTATATTTATATTTCTATTATTATGCATGTAGCTGCGCCACGGTGGCGTAGTGAGTAGCAAGTTCGCCTCACAGCAAGAAGGTCGCTGGTTCGAGCCTCGGCTGGGTCAGTTGGCATTTCTGTGTGGAGTTTGCATGTTCTCCCCGTGGTTGTGTGGGTTTCCTCCGGGTGCTCCGGTTTCCCCCACAAGTCCAAAGACGTGGTATAGGTGAATTGGGTATGCTAAATTACAAAGTTTAACTTTTAATTTATCAATTGATGTACAGTAAGTTGAGATTACTAAAAAATGTTATTTGATTCAACAAAAAAAGTAAGACGGCAAGATTTTTTTACAGTGTAATTTCTATTGAAAATGAAAGGAAGTCTATTCCGTTGCTTGCTCTTCAACGCTTTTTCAAGAGTTCACACTTAGCTGATGATTGATTATAAAGCTTGTTTGGCATGCTGTCCCAGGAGAGAGCCCTAAGCTCATAAGATCCTCGAGCACAGGGCTTCCTCCCGTTTGCAAGGCGAGAGGAGAGTTTGAGCTCAGGTAGATCTCGAGAACTCCCTTGCGGGTAGCTAATGAACAGATAGTCGTCGCTATGAAAAGATAACTACTTACTAGGAGCATGTCTATGGAGCCGATTTGGATTAGTCAATTAACTGAAGTTGCATGTTTTTGGACGGTGGGAGGAAACCGGGGAACCCAAGGGAAACCCACGTGAGCACAGGGAGAAAGTGTAAACTCCACACAGAAACGTCAGCTGGCTTGGTAAGGACTAGAACCAGTGACGTTCTTGCTGTGAGGCAACAGTGCTAACCACTGGGCCACCGTGCCACCCATCTAGGAAAGGAGGAGTAGGGGTGGAAGGGGGGATTCTTCAAAACGAAGATGTCTGTGACATGGAACTTAGGGTATATATAGTGGCTTAGCACTCATCTGATTGGTGAATCATAAATTGAATAATGCAGGACCAGCTGCGAGCAATCATCTGCACGTGATCCTCTCGTAGTTAGTTTATAAATAAACTTCACTTATTCAATTGACCTATAGCGCATGTCTTTGACTGTGGGGGAAACCTGAAGGAAACCCACACGAACACGAGGAGAACCTGCAAACTTCACACAGAAATGCCAACCGACCCAGGTGGGACTAGGCATGGGATGATAAGTGTTTTCAAGGTATACCATGGTTTGAAAAAATTTTCCGTATATGTATGTTTTTTTTAGGACAACGGTATCCCCAGCAGAAAAGATATCCAAGATTTTAAATAGTACAGAAATCTGAGTTTTTGAAACTAGCGAAGACAGCAGGAGTCAATGATTTATTTGAATCATGTAGCCTGACATCTTTACTGCTCCAAAATATTTTAAAAGTTTCTCAAAATAAAATATTTTATGTTCAGATAGGAAAAAGGTTTTTGTTTTCTTACCCAGACATTAAAAAATAACCTATTTTAAAGCAGAAATAACAATACAGTGAAACCGTGATATTTTTATCCAAGGTTATAATGTCATCAGAATCTTATATGGGCCCATGCCTAGGTGGAACTCGAACCAGCGACCTTCTTGCTGTTAGGTGACAGTGCTAACCACTGAGCCACAGTGTCGCCTTCTTTCAGTTGTATAAAAGACTATTTTTCTATATATCTTATCATTGTCTCATCTTGGGAACCCCGTCTCGTGTCTCTTCTCATCTCGTGGGATATGTGTCTTGTCACACCCCTATTTAGTTTTAAGCTGTGCCATGGAAACACACTACACGGTTCAATAAACCATTTGAGAAATGGACTATTCTCACATTTATTGCATATGTCAGTTTTTAGAGTATTAAACTATTATAAGATAACCGATTTCACACTGAAAAAAAGACATTTCACATTTAATAATAAGTGTAATGTTTGTGTTTCACCTCTCTCTCTCTAGGGTACGAGACGAAGCTGCATGAAGCAGCTGTTTTCCTTAAGTCCAGAACCAATGTGAAAAATGACTTGACATGAACACGAGATCACACACACACACAAAAACAAACTGCCATCTTTTTTGTAACAATATTTGGAAGAAATACTTGGCCAGGCTGAAAATAATGAAATATCCCTTGCACATGTATTGTGTTTCTGAGATAAGCATTGAGTGCTCTCACAATCGCTGAACATGAGACTTCAGAGATGACAATAATGCACTAACAGACCTTCACCGCAGAGAAATGCCAAGCGCTGAAAACACAAATGTGTGTGTGAGAGAGAGAGAGTCTGAGAAAGAGAGAAATAAAAGAGAGAACACACTAAGCTGGCAGACAGACAGGCCTAAATAAGCGAGAGCACAGCATCAGGCTCTCATGCGCATCATCCCTGTAATGGCATCGTGTAAATATTCCAGCCAGATCAACAGGCCATAAAGAGGAATCCATCATCTGCACATAATCTCTGACAGATTTACTGGCCTGGGATGACAGGCTTCCCTGTATGATACCACATCTGGGAAACTCACACACACACAAGCACACACACACACGCATAAACACACATCTCGTCTCTGTCAAATGGAGACGATGTCTGTGCTATCAGGTTAAAGTGTGCAGTGTGTGCGGAGATGGTTGTTGTGGTTTGATCTGGGCTTTTAGATGTTGAAGAGGCTGCCATTACACTCAAAGTCACTCGCTGTCACACTTCACGACACGGAGAGCTGCCAAGGCTATACCACTCCACAATATTAGCACAACAATATCATAAATTGGATAATTTAGAGATGTGCTGGTGAGATGTACTGAACGTTGTTTATTTTGACATCAGTCTAACATTCATATCACATTTTTATGGGTTGTAAGTTACTTCACCTACAGTTAATGCACGTGAAATAGAAAACAAATGAAAAAGAGAGCTTTGATACACGTTTGAGATGTTATGTTCTTCTTATTAATAAGATTATTCATAAAAAAATACTATTTCTGATGATAATGATAAAAAATAATAATTATAATTATTTTATAACCACTATATTCGCTTAAAGCACATAGTGTAATGTTTGTAACTAAAGGCATGTTTAAATATATTATTTATATTTAGATTTTATTTAAACAAAACACAATGCAATAAAAAAGGAGAGTTGGAAACAATTTAAAATAAAATATTTTAAGAAGGCAAACATGTTGCAAAAACATTAACAATAATAACAATAGTAATAACAATAACAACAACAACAACAACAACAACAACAACAACAATAATAATATTATTAATAATAATAATAATAATAATAATAATAATAATAAAAACAATAATCATTCATTCATTCATTTTCCTTTGGCTTAGTCCCTTAATAATAATAATAATATTAATAATAATAATAATAATAATAATAATAATAAGTATTATTATTATTATTATTACTATTACTATTATTATTATTATTATTATTATTATGGGCGCCACGGTGGCCGAGTGGTTAGCACGTTTGCCTCACAGCAAGAAGGTCGCTGGTTCGATCCCCGGCTGGGCCAGTTGGCATTTCTGTGTGGAGTTTGCATGTTCTCCCCGTGGTTGCGTGGGTTTCCTCCGGGTGCTCCGGTTTCCCCCACAGTCCAAAGACATGCGGTACAGGTGAATTGGGTAAGCTAAATTGTCCGTAGTGTATGTGTGTGAATGAGAATGTGTGGGTGTGTTTCCCAGAGATGGGTTGTGGCTGGAAGGGCATCCGCTGCGTAAAACAAATGCTGGATAAGTTGGCGGTTCATTCCGCTGTGGCGACCCCGGATTAATAAAGGGACTAAGCCAAAAAGAAAATGAATGAATGAATTATTATTATTATTATTATTATTATTACTACTATTATTATTATTGTTATTATTATTATTATTATTATTATTATTATTGTTCTTGTTGTTATTATTGATATTGATATTATTATTATAGAAAAATAAATAAAACACAAACAATATTACAGTTTTTTAATAAAAAATTTATTATTACTTTTTATTACATATTTATGAAGTGCTATACAATACTTCAGTAATAAAATAGATAACAAACATCAGAAGTATGTCGAACTGAAGGTCTCAGATACTACTAAATAAACTAATTTATTTCTGCAATTTAAGAACTGAAAATCTTTCATTTCAAAATATGCTGCAAAATATGACTCCCTGCTTCAGACTCAGTATACAGTACTGAAATTGCACAATCTGCACAGGTCTAAAAGGCAGAGACAAACGTCTGCTATCTCTACCCTGCAGGTCTGCCCATCTGAATCAACCCCCTCACCCCTTCATTCATTTATTTTGCTCATTTAAAGGTAAACGTATATCACTTAAGAGCAGGTCTATGGGGCATTTGGTCATGAATGTGGCCTCGGGTGAATTGTGTGAATTGTTACCGTGTATCCATGATCAAGGCTGTGACCCTGTCAGTCTCCATTACCAGGCTTTATCACTTTCTGCAGGGTCATAAATAACTCAGGGTGGGTTAATGATGAAAAGGTGAGATGGGGCGCATGATTTGTAATGACCTAAAATCAAACGTGACGCTGAACTTTCGCAAAGAATAACGGTCATAAAACCAGCTGACAACCAGAGAGTCAAATCTACGGATCATATTGTCAATATACGTCTGTCAACATGAGCGGTGAAGTTCAAACAGCAAACATCTGCTTGTCAAATGCTGCTGATTTAAATCTGCACTGGTACAATACACTTAGTAATGACAATTTGCTGTCAGTTTACTTACCTCAGGCTAAAATATTAAAAAGTTCATTTTCAACATGATCTTAAACAAAATTTGGATGTAAAAACCTACAAGTAAGTGATAATCAACAGCAAGCCGTTGATTATCCCGCTTATTCCATGGTCATTTGCCAAAGTAGGCCTAAGTTTAAAATAGTTTTGCTGTTTGCAGAGCAATATTTGTCCGATTTTTTATTTTTTTCGTCAGTTTTTTACATGTTAGATTTTCTAGTCCCTCTGCTGAATCAGCTGTGACAGGCTGGCAAACAGAAAGACAGAGAGAGAATGTGCGTGCTGTTTATACCTGCTAATATTATTAAGATGCGATTTCATCAGTCCGATCACAAGTGGACAAGTAAGACATTCCCAGTCACACGTTTCTTTTGTCTTTCTACCGCTTCTCTGCTGAAAGGAGGATCTGTATAATGGCTTTTTCCCCCTTAACATTCCCCTTAATACTGCAAAAAGCTGGCATACCTACAGCATAGCAGAATTTCCGCGATTTAAATATCATAATAAACATACAGATCTTATAAAAGATACCATATCAATTAAATACGCATTTTCAAGTCAAGTGTACTCTAGACTACAGTCTTTGAAGCAAAACAGTCTATTTCAGAAATCTCTGCTGTTAAATATAAGCACATTTTGCATAATGAAAAAACATGTCAGGACAGGTAGGAGAACATTCTGCTTTATTTATCTTCTTTAAAACAAAAGCAATCAGCCAAACACGCAGGATCAGTGTAATATTATTTACGGTCATAGATTAATTATGAAACTTATCTTTGTGATCTGCCAAAAAATACACCTGAGAAAAAAATAATAGGTTCAAATGTCCAAAGACTGACTGTTAGATACACCAAAGATTAATTATATATCCCGTTTTAACAACAGAGATGCAACAGATTAGATTCAGCGGCGTAGAACCGGAGATTCTCTGGCCGACATAAAGCTTCCCTCGAGGGGAGCCATTCGCAGAGCTGTCTCTGACCACCTGGAGCTTCCAACATTTTTTAAAACGCACTTTTAATACACACAAACGGCCAATTTGACTTTAAAATAACTACATTCTCGCTTGAAAAACTCGAATTTAAACTTGAATTTGTAGCATTGTTTATGAGTATTTTCCTAATTTTGCGGATTTCCTGTCCGCCATTAATAGCCCTCATCAGTTTTATGCGTAGCACATGCGAGTTGCTATAGTAACTGTAAACGTTTGGGAGAAGCGCATTTATTTCGAACTGTGATCAAAACTGACTGGAACTACCTGTGCGTTTTAACGAAATATAGCACACCTTCCAGCCAATCAGAATCAAGAATTTCAACAGGCCATGGAATAAGTTCAAATAAACCACACCCCCAAAAATGCTATTAACCCATTGATGGGTCAAAAATAAACCATCCCAACATTTGGGTTAATTTCTTCATTTTTTAATAATTTTTTTCAGATGTTAGTATCAGTATGTTAGTCTTAAGGATTTCTACTGTATATGCTGAGTGTGCGAAAAAAAAACCTTACTCCACAAAATTCACATTAGCATCCAAAAGCTTGCAGTTTATCACTTCCACCTAAATGGATCACTGATTTTGTCTGATGTCACCTTATACTTCAGTTTCTCCTCAAATTCTGTTAATGAAGTCTCTGAAAGCTGTAAAAAATGTAAAAGCTATGTCTATTGAAAGCTATTATGAATCTGTTTTTGGCGTCTTGTGAATGTCTTCCATTTGATTTTTTTTTTATTTGATTTTTTAATTTATTTGAAGTTCAATTATCTTTGGAATTTCTGTTTATTGCCAGTTTTTGATGTATTTGTACTAATGCATAATAAAAAAATATATAAATAAAAATATTCTGACCAATTAAATGCTATGTAATATCCGAAAAATCCCGCCCCATCTAGAGACTTTTACTATAGGTTCTTGAGCTCAGAGCTGTGATAAAAACAAAATGGCTTTTTTTTAAGGGGAGGAGCTATACCATATCCCGCCCTGTCTACATATTTCAGTTCAATTATATTACAATTCGAACAAAAATGCAAATTCCAAGCATTTCATGGGTCCTTTAAATAACATTTATTCTAACTGTTGGGTTTGTCCATATTTGACCGTAAGATTTTTATTTATATAGTTATGTTGCCAAAAAAAAACAAAAAAAAAAAACATTGAACTTGGCTAACATATTTAACTGGCAATATACTTTTGGGCAAAACAGCACACTATTTATATTGTAATGACAAAAATGCACAGAAAAACAAAAGCTCACAAAGAATTAAAATTTACACAGTGACCACAGTATAATCATATATTAATATGTCATTGTTTCTGTCTTGCGTTTGATTAGCAGCTATTCTCCTGCATATTTCGTACTAGACATGTTTCCCTTGTTATTACAAACGAACTAAGTGAAAATCAGAGCATATTTAAAAGTTTTACAGCAATATAAACTTATGTGTTTGAATAAAGAACTTTAGTTGGCCAGACATCACTTTCGGACATAATCAAAACTAATCATAGCAAAAATATAGGTAAAGTGCCCTAGAATTTCCAAAATGAGTTTACCATTTGATAGGGGAAAAATCTTGTCTCTAGTGTCTGAATCATCTTTAATCTTCCTTCTGAGTTCACACACAACAGATTTCTGTGAATTTACAGGCAATAAGTGTTCACATATGATGCTTTATGGTAATTTACCAGTGATTTTCCAAAAAAGTCTGAATGAAAACAGTTTAACTGTGCAGAGGGTATTTGTCCCATCATCTTGGATTTGGGGATATTTTGGTTGATTATTGACCAAAGCTCATGTTAATTTTGGACTCTGTTCGTGGATCATGTCAAATTTGTGCAATTTTTGAACTCCATTTAATTGGAATTGACTTCCATCTCAGTCACTGCTTTCCACCGGCAAGAAAGCTGCTGCCATTATCATTTATAATTACAACTGACCCATGGGAGCGGAGAGTATTTCTCATTGATTTCCGGTGATCCGCAATGCTTTTCTAGACAAACATGTTCTTTTCATTGGATATATAAATAGAACAGCCATGACAAGGTCAATGTTAACTGCATTATCTGAGATTTTGCTATCCCCTGAAAATGAGGTTATAAACTGTAATCTCAATAGAAATGTAATTTTTGTCTCAATAATTTTCAAAGAAATATTACTGTTACTCTGGAAAATTCTTCTTAAATCCTTCTTTCTTTATTATAATTTTTAGACTTGATAGTTTTACAAGCTGTATATATACAAAATATACAAGCTATTCTAGCTATACTACAAAAACAAACCAAACAAAAACAGAGCAAAAAAACAAAAACAAAACAAAAAAAATAAATAAACAGAAAACCACAACAAAGGAAAACAAAAAACAAAGCAGAAAACAAACAAACAAAAAAAATACAAACAAACCAAGCCAAAACTAAATAAAACGAAGCAAAAAAGAACAAAATAGGATAAAACAAAATGAAACAAAGAAGAAACAGAACAAAAACAAAACAAACAAAAAACTAAGCAAAAAACGAATTAAAACAAAAACAAAACTAAACAGAGCAATGCAAAGCAAAGAAAAATCTAAGCAAAACAAAAAAGAAAAACAAAACAAAAAGAACAGGACAAAAATAAGCCATTATAAATATTGTCATTTAAATGACAGGAAAAAAATGCTTTTTTAAACAAATGTAAGGATCCTCATTAAACTCTTTTGCCTTTAAAGCAATCATAAACATCAGCATTCTTCGAGTATACTTCACAAAACTCTGAAAGTACAGCCCTGCCGTTAGACGTATGACTTACAGTACTAAAGAGAAAACAAGCAAATTGCTTTGCCTATACAGCAATTACCACTAATTAGTCAGGCTGAGTCCTCCATTTTGGATTTGGCTCTCAGTTCACGTCGCGCACCTTAATTGTCTCTCCTCAGACTAAAGTCTGCAGCCAGGAACACAAAGGCAGTTCTTCAAGCACACAAAAACAATGCTAATGCTAACCCTGGGAATGACAGAATAACTGCTCAGGGGATGACCAGACGTTTGCTTTATTGTTAAAAAAACAAGCTAGCACATTAGCCTTTGTCTTACTCTGGGAAAAGCCTTTTACTGAGGCGAATATCGGTGAGCAGAATTAGGGGTTATCTTTTGAGGGGAAATAACACAGAGTATGCAGCGGCACAGTCAAAAGCGAAACAGCGGGATATGACAGAGTATCTCGAGAGAAGGCTTTACATAATTTATATCCCATATTCCCCCTCCTCTCTTAAGGGCATTAGCAGGAATGTCTAGCATTCCTGCAGTCTAATGGTCATAAGCTGCTGACTTTGTGTGTGTTGTGTGTATGTGTCCATTTAATGGTTTATTATTTACAGGAAAGTGTGAGTCCACTACGATTTCACAAAAAAACTAAAGCCCACATGGAATCTGGGCCTGGAATCTTTTTAATATATTTTGGCTCTCAGAACAGAATGATAAAATAAAATAAAATAAAATAAATTTCCCAGAGATGGGTTGTGGCTGGAAGGGGCATCCGCTGCATAAAACAAATGCTGGATAAGTTGGCGGTTCAATCCGCTTTGGCGACCCCGGATTAATAAAGGGACTAAGCCGAAAAGAAAATGAATGAATGAATGAAAATAAAATAAAATAAAATGAAATAAAGTAAAATAAAATAAAATAAAATAAAAATTTGACAGCTATATATAAAGTAGCAAGCAAGAGACGGATTCCTATGACCCTCCAAGGACAGACGAGCCTCGAGTTCTCCAGCCTCCGGCGACTAGACTGCAGCTAGAGCTGCGCACCGATGGATTACTCTTCAGTGTTTGAACTCTAAGTAGTGAATATTAAACAACACTGAACTGATCTGAACTCAGCTATATACTAGCTATTAATTTACTAGCTAATAACTAAACTGTCATTTTCAATTTACTATAACCTTCTATGTTGCTTTGACACAATCCACATTGTAAAAGCGCTATACAAATAAAGGTGAATTGAATTGAATATAAATTAAAATAAAATAACTTTATTCGAATAAACACTTTATTTCGATGGTCCATTTGAGTATTAGAAGACTGTCTACTTAATATCTGTTGATACTGACATTTAGTTAAGTAAAGTAAAGTAAACTAACTAAATAAAAGATAAATTGTAAAACAAAATAAAGTAATAAGTGCAGTGAGTTTAAAACTAGTCCTCTGCTTTTGACTCAAGTGCACATGAAAGAGGAGTGAGAGCACACAAACACACACTCTATAAATAGTCACAAAACAAACAAACAAACAAACAAAAAAAAACAATTAGCAAAAAATCGAACCCAGGCTCATTCTGAAAACATCCCACTAAACACATTTCTGGAGATCGTACCTCCCAGGTGGAACTTTTTTTGCAGTTTTTGTTTTCACAAATCCACCAGAGGCCACTGTGTACGCTTTTTGAGATCTCAAATTTCTCTCGCGAGCGCTATTTGCGCCTGCTTCTAGTGTAAATTCACCAGAGGCTGCTGTCAACTGATTGACCGACTGAATGGCTGACTGTCCGATAGACTGACCCACCCTCCTCCTTTCCTAAACCCAACCAATAGTGTTTTCAAAAGCCCCGATTGACCTGCCCACCCACTTCTCTAAACCCAACCGAGAGTTTTAAAAAGCAATCCAGAAAGAGAGAAGCCCTCGTCTGACTTTTACCACATTCTCACCCTGTTTTTTACTTGTTTGTTTTATTTTTTGGCTTTTGTTTTTGTCTTACCCACTTTCTGGTTCCTTGCCAGACTCAAACCCTGTCACCGTGGTCAACTCCTCTGTGTGTCTCTAGTACGCCAACATACATGGCAAGCTAACTGGACAAACTGGTAACAGCGGGATCATTATTAATATATGTGATGTCAAAATCTACAATGCATACAGTACCTTAAACTATACTATATCTGATATACTATATACTGATATACTATATGATGATATGTTACACCAATAGTAAGATTCCTTGTCCCCAGTGCATTCAGTAAGCATTTTAAGCCTGTGTACAAGCGCATACTGTAGGAAAATGGCTTAGACGAGAGCATGCCTGTGTTGTGAAGGTAGGGATTATCTCCAGACGCCATTCAGAGAGCTTTTCAGTGCTTTACACTGAATATGAGATCCCACCCCACTCTACCTTCTCCTTAATAGGATATAACCCCAACGTCAAATAAAAAGCACATCATTTGTGCCATCCCAGCGCCCGCAAGCCCCGCAGAGGCCAGATCCACAGACGCGCAGGTTAATGATGACACAGTCAGAATGTCAGGGTGCCGAAGGCGCTCCATTCCTTCATATTACAGAGCCGCTGGAAACAGCTTAATGGACAGGATCCGAGGCCAGAGCGCAGCATGAGGGCAGAAAGACAGCAAAAGCATAGAGACGAGTGGGACGTGGAAGAGAAAGGGAAGAAAAAACCCTCTCTCTGAAAGCACTGATCTTCCTCTGGGCAGGAGGAGAGAATAGAGGGATGCTGTTAAGAGCAGATTTGACGTCAGAACAAATAAAGTATATACGCAAGAGGCTTGCTGGGACATAGGGCTTATATATATGAAGAGTTTCGTTGCAAAACGAGATACATTAAATTATTACTTGAGCTCAGTGAAGGCCAGGGACACATATTCTTCAAATCCAGGATATTTTTTACTGAATTTTATGTCCATAAATAGTTCATAAATAAGTCAAAAAGCATGCCAAAATGCAACAAATTTATCTTAACATTGTCAAACATCCTTAATTGATTAAAATTAATAAAAACTATATGGAAAAGTATATACAAAGATTGATTATTAATAATACGATTCTGAGTTAATTAGTTAGTTTTGGCCAGAACGTACACATTAAAATATGATATAACTTTTTTTTTTTTTTTTTTGCTGGGGCACCAATGGCGTTAAGCAGGCTTCACTGTGGCATTTGAAGAAATCTTTTGGATCATCAGTGGGAAAATTAACAATAATTTATCAATAGATCGTAAATATTCATAATATTCAAAAACATAATGCCATAATAGACATAATGTGACTATGGCGTGTGCCAGTAATCCAGGGCAGTCCCTGAATGAAAAGGTCGGATAACAGCGTACCGGCTGAGCTGTCAGAGCAAACTAACTGCAGGATGTTTATCGTTTCAACCATTCTTAAACAGCTTTGGACTAATTGTGATTAGTTATAATATAGATAAGTAAGATTAAGTTAGTTAAATAAACGACTTGTAGCTTGTTACAGAAAGAGTGGAGGCTCCTTTCACACCGCTGCTGTAAACCTGTATGATCAGAGCAGGCGGAGCCGCGACGGCGCAGTTTCTGTTGCACCGAATCCGCAGACACAAGCTCGCCTCGCCCCGTCACATTTAATGACTTATTTCACTGTAATAATAATAATGTTATTATTAATAATTTTGACCTTAAAATGTTTTTAAAAAAATGAAAAACTGCTTTTATTCTTCTATTCTATTCTTCTTTTATGCTTCTAAATAAAACAAATGAGACTTGAGGTTAAAAAATAATATCAGACAAACTGTGAAAATGTTCTTGCTCAGTTAAACATTCATTCATTCATTTTCTTGTCGGCTTAGTCCCTTTATTATTTCGGGGTCACCACAGTAGAATAAACCACTAACTTATCCAGCATTTTTCTTTTACACAGCGAATGCCCTTTCAGCAGGTGCCACGGTGGCGTAGTGAGTAGCACGTTCGCCTCACAGCAAGAAGGTCGCTGGTTCGAGCCCCGGCTAGGTCAGTTGGCATTTCTGTGTGGAGTTTGCATGTTCTCCCCGTAATTGCGTGGGTTTCCTCCGGGTGCTCCGGTTTCCCCCACAAGTCCAAAGACGTGGTATAGGTGAATTGGGTAGGCTAAATTGTCCGTAGTGTATGAGTGTGAATGTGTGTATGGATGTTTCCCAGAGATGGGTTGCGGCTGGAAGGGCATCCGCTGCGTAAAAAATATGCTGGATAAGTTGGCGGTTGATTCGCCTGTGGCGACCCCGGATTAATGAAGGGACTAAGCCGACAAGAAAATGAATGAATGTCCTTCCAGCCGCAACCCATCACTGGGTTGATTCACACTGGTTTCTGATTCACACACATACACTACGGACAATTTTAGTTTACCCAATTCACCTGTACCGCATGTTTTTGAACTTGTGGGGGAAACCGGAGCACCCGAAAGAAACCCACGCGAACACAGGGAGAACATGCAAACTATACACAGAAATGCCAACTGACTCATATGAGGCTCGAACCAGCGATCTTCTGGCTGTGAGGCGACAGCACTACCTACTGCGTCACCGTGACGCCCCTCAGTTAAATAGGATTTGGGAAATATTTAAAAAAAGAAAAAAAAATTAAAAGGGGGCTAATAATTCTGACTTCAACTGTTTATGTTGAAAAGCTTTTAAATCAATGCATTGAGGAATACTCTAATTTACATATTCATACCCTTATTTACATATGTTTTAACTGTTCTTGAAAAGGTTTAGTTTTCTTCCAGCAAAGGTGTGAGTTAGAATTTGTTAATATTATGGGATTATGATTAATTATAAACGACTAAATATTTTTTTTTTTCATTTTCAGAACATTTTCAGTAATTTATGACTAACTAGGACAATTATAACAGCCTCATGACTAGGCCTGTCACAATATCTGTTTTTTGTTGTACGATATATTGCACCAAAATAGATTGCGATAAACGATATTATTGTCATTTTAAGACCATGTAAGGCCACTCATTATATAATGCCAGAATATAATAGCATGATAACACAAGTACACTCTTCAAAAGAACACATAATATTTTGTTCTTAAGAATATTTAATTTAATTTAATCATTTTAATAATTTAATGATTAGGCATTGCAATCAGAACGTGAAAACGCAGATCAAAAACAAATAATAATAAATGTTAACAAACAAAAAAGCAAGGTAAAAAGTAACAGAGGCTGTGATATCTGCTACCAGATCTATTTTCAGTTGTCAGATACCCACATCAAAGTATACTTTAGTCAATTATGGTAAATACTAGTGTTTTTTTTAACCATACTGACACGGACACCTCTAATAGAGATAGAGAGGTTGTTCAATCAGCTGAAATGTTGCAAGAATTGGTTTTTACGTATGGGCGATATTTATTGCATCACCAAAAATGATTGAGATCATGTCCATGTATTGTGCAATAAGTCGATATATTGATTATTGTGACAGGCCTACTCATGACAATCATGTTTATGACAGATTTATGACAAGCTGTTTTGTCATGATAATGTCAAGACAAAAGCACGTTATGATATATTTGTTTATGTCAAGTTGTCATAACAAACACATCTCAAACAATGTTACCTTTGCATTTAAAATGACACTTAATGACAGTTGCCATGAGCATGCATAAAATCTCCTTCATATAAAGGTTTCATAATAGGCTTATGAACACCCTCTTTAAGTAAACTGTCACCAGTGCACACATACAGTACAAAGATCACAGCTCTGAAGACAGAAAATCTGCGATCCACATGTACAGAAGAATCAGAAATATTACAAGGGTAAAACAGCAGGACGTTTAAATGCTTTTTCCTCCTGTAATATCCTGTCAGCGGGCTTCGGTTCAAACACTTGACATTTATCGACATTTCAAGAGTTTTTCTCGGTCACGTTAGTGTCAAGCTCAGTCACAGCTCTGCAGAGATAATTCAGCAGAGCGACTGCTCCATGCGAGTAAAAAGCATTTCCTCAATTGCTTGGATGCAGGTCTCTATTTTCCTTGTAAACAGTTTGGCCACTCTGCCCAGAGGGATTTACCGAGGCCACGCTGAGAATGGAAGAAACATCTGCCTGCAGAAGCGAAGAGTTTTCTGTTGTTTCTGTCCTTGGTGTTCGGGCAGCAGCGGTAAAACTGTCAATGCTCTGAAAGACCCATACGAGAGGCCTTGGTTGTACACTTTATGACATGGAAACTCGGTTCTTTGCTCTCAATATAACATAATCACACTATTACATGTCATCTTTCGTTATGCTCCAAAATCCAGAGAGCAGTCCATGGATACAGCATTTTAAAGGGTGGTTAAGATGTTGACAGATATATACTGTATGTGTGGCACGCTGCTAAAAACACTATTAGCACACATACATTTCAAATCAAGTGATAATGGGTTATTTTTGCATTGTTTAGAGCAGTGGTTCTCAAGCTTTTTTCACCAAGTACCACACAAAATTGTCTCTCCAAGTACCTCCATAATAACCGGTATTGAAGTACAGTAGCATAGTAGGCCTAATTAAGCAGCTACAGCACTGCACAGTTCAAAATCAAGGCAGATTAATTCTTCTAATTAAGAATATTTATTATTGTCCGCCACTTAAATAAAGGGTTTAGCATATTAAAATCTATTTTATGATCACATTGGTGTTATCATATGCGTCAAAGGGTTAAAAGTGTGTTAATTTTTCAACTTTAATTATTCAGAGATTCCTCCATGTACCACAGGCAGGAAGCTTGTGTACCACTAGTGGTACATGTACGTACCACAGTTCGAGAACCACTGGTTTAGAGCAAATTCTTTCTTCCGGCCATGAGGTGAATGCACAACTTCTAAATGGTGAACGGCCAACAGTTCATTCACCCCCATTCTCCCTATTTCCAAATGCATAACTATTAGGCCACAACTGCACTGCTTAGATGTAGTTGATGTATTTCCAACTGAAATGGAATAATGAGTGGGGGCGGGGCTTTCTTTATGGGTATCATTAATTTGTGTATCAACTAATGGTGAGAGGGATGTGGTTAGAGAATAGTGTGGCTAAAGCTGTCTAATTGATGTCAGCATTTTGGAGAAAAATTTGATTGAAAATGACCAAAACTTTTTTTTCAGTGGATTAACTTTCGTAGATTAAAAATATTTTTCACCTAAAGAATAACAATGAGTGCTATTGAAATTAAAATGGTATATTTTGATTTCACACACTTTAAAGTTTCAAGAAACCCTGGGGTACTTTTTTTGAGATTTTTTAAACAGATTTGTGTGTGTTGTGCATCATTTAAGACAAGGTTAGCACCTGTCAGCTTTAATTGTGGGAAAAACTGGATAACTGTGAGCTTTTATCAGCTAATTTCATCTTCTGGATTTAAAATAACGTTTGTGGCGGATCAAAATCGGTGACGTAGCGCAAAACTGCAAGTGCAGTGATGACGCATCGGTTTCTCATTATTATTCATAGCGGAGTCTTCTTATCCTATGAGAAGACTCTGCTGCTTAATTATTCATGAGAACCCATGCTTACTGAAGGCAAAGTAGACCTGCCAAGCTGGGAGACCCAACTGGTGAGATTGCGTCTGCACGGCTGCACAGTTTTCCCCCACGAATTCTGTCGGGGACGATACGGCAAAGCTGTTGGTTTGCACTGCAGGAGAGGTGTACGAGAACTGGAGAATGGCGGGCTTTGTCGTTTATCAGTTGAGTTCGTTACAGTCTATGGTTCATTATTCAGACTGTCCATGCTGCTGTGTTCACACATGTTTAAATTCCTCCAGATTACCGACAGGGTAGAGCCCTGCATTTGAGCCCGAGCCCGTCGGGGCCCGACTTTTTTGTGCCCCTCGGGCCGGGCTTCGGGTCTATTTTCACGTCTTAGCTAGCGTGCATATCGGGCTTCAGGCCTGCTCCATAAACAAACGTCAAAAAAAGTTTAATGACATCTAATGCGCGCCGTCCAGGAGCGCCAGTGGTGCCTTGCCTATAGAGATTTCTAACCACGTGAAACTGTGAAAAACGAAAGAGGAAAGGTCTGGTCAACTTTTCAAATAGTGACAACTTTAAATGATGAGCCAAGTGATTATGCACAATGCAAGGGGCCTGCGGTACGCACAAATCAAGCACTGCCCCGCCTCCTTCCCCCGCATCATCTAAAGAAACACATATGCTCACTGTCAAAGGCTACATTATTTAAGGGCATTTATTATGACATAATTCATTTCCTTTTTTATATATTTCTTATATAAGACCTACTCTTTATAATTATGGCATCTTAAAAAATTGCAAATATATGTCGATGAAGATTGTGATATGCTACAACCATTAGTGAAGCATTAATGAAATCCTTACACTTTGCACTGACCGAAAATCATCCACCGCACAGTTGAGCAGTAGACGGGATCTAATCAAAAATATAATTAGTAAATTTCTGCTAGAACAAAATATATTTTAAAAACGAATTTCGTATAGTTTGTCTATAGTCTAATAAGTTTTGTTGGTCAGTTATTTTCTAAATAAAATTGAAGAACGAATAACATCTGAGGTGAAGTGCTTAAAAAATAAAAACTCTGCTAATGCGCCAACAATGCCAAAACACAAACTGGATTGTTAACTGGTCAGATTAATATTACATTATTATTTATTGCAAAAAAAATTTGACGTGTCTATTTTGTGTCTGACATATTAAATATTGCATTTTAAAATACTGATTTGTTTACAGAACAAATCGAGGCATACAGAACATAACAGAGCATCTTCACGCACCTGCAGTGTTTCCAACAGCATAGAAATAAATAAACTAAACTAATAGAATAAACTAAATAAAAAGAATAAAATAGATAGTTCTGTCCTAGTTATTTTTCATTTAAATAATATTTAGATTACAAAACGAAAACACTGACTGAATCCTTTTTAAGAAACGGCATATGCTGTTTGTCCAATCATGTTCTTTTCTTCCATAAAATAAAAAAATCAGGCTACCTCGAATTGATTGCATTAAATATGCATTTAATTAATGCTCTGCTGTTAATATTATAATTCAAAACCCCTGTCAACATTTTTAACATAAGTCATTAGTTTAAAGATTATGTCATATGATTATGACTTCTTTCCTCCGTCTCACTGTTCATGTATGCAGGCTATTGTAAAAATGTATATTATATAAAAACTATTAATAACTGTAATTTTCTAAATGGAAAAAGGCTGGTTTGTTAGTTGTACACTAAATTATCAAAACTATAGCCTATTTGTTGAGTTTATGACGCATATCCAGGACGGAGGCGATCAGCATCAGCGCAGGTTTGGCAACTCGTCTGTGTCAATCTGCAATATTCTTTGCTTCTTTGGCAAACGTGTTGTCAGCACGTGTTACCGTCCCGCGAATTAACAAATATGTTTGCACATCAGGGGCTGATCACTCCGAGCGCACCTGTCCGTTTCAAAAGCACGAGGCGCACCGTATACTGCCTTTATGTTGACAAGAGGAAAAGAAGCGCGGTGCGCTTTTCATACAGATCTAGATAACTTGAAACAGGCACCACAGATCTCTCCTCCATCATCAAAGGTTTTCCGTAAAAAAAAAAAAAAAAAAAAAAACTCCAATAATTTCTCTAAATCATTCTGATAAAAAAGGAAAAGAAAAATATCAGTTCTCTATTAAATACAAATCTGGTCTATTTTAATGGCTGCATATAGGCTAAGATGTTTGGCGGGAAAAAAACGGGCTTCGGGCCGGACTCGGGCCAAAAATTTTGATAATCTGTCGGACACGGGCCGGGCTTCAGCCTGTGCGTCTCGGGCCAGGGTCGGGCTCGGGCTCGGGCTTAGATTTAAGGCCCGTGCAGGGCTCTACGACAGGGTTAATGGTTGGAATAGACATGGCAAGAGACATGCTGCACTGCTATCCACTGTTTCTGATTCAGGAGGAGAGAAGACCTCTTCATTTATAATGTTTATATAAACACGATTATCTGTTAAAATAGAACAAATTGTGGTTATGTGTACATGAAACTAACAAATGTAGCAGTACATTAAATAACTTACTGTTTATTTCTTTGCATTTTAACTTTGTAAACTATAAAATCACGGGTCTCCTCACGGTTTGTGTCTCATTTTGTGAGCCAATTGTTTGGTCCACTCTTTGTCCCCTGCACTGCTGGCTACGCCTACTCTCCTCTCTGCCCACAGAGCTCCATGCCTATCTAGCATTTTTTTACAAAATATCTGAGGCAGACTTGACCTGAAAGAGGGGGGTTTCATGGCCTTTTAAACTCTTTTCGATATGGCAAATAATTAGATGAGTTGCAATCTACATTTCACTGCTGTTCAAAAGTTAATGCTGGTTTTACTACAAGGTTTATAACTATAAATATAAACATAAACATGAAGATACATATATTTGCTTCCACACTGAGAAACAATAAAATAAAAAATGTTTATGTTTTTCATTTGGTTTTTGTCCATCTTATAACCAGCAGATGTTTTCAGTGTGCTACTAGTGCACTGAATCCAGTAATCAATCTCATGAAATGTATTAATCTAATCAAACAAATTTAGCTATTGTAGTCAGTGTAGTGGAATGAAAACACAAAACCTTTCTCCCCAGCCTTTTCAAACCAGACAATATTAAGACCACAAGCTCTGGATACAGGAGGTACTTTTATACTTCACTTTGCTACCCTAGAATAACTTCAATGTATGTAATCATTATTTCTCTCTGCATAACCAATTGTTTCCAAGATAGTAAATAATTTTTTTTTTTTTTTTATAATCTTTGAAAAGAGGCCTTAACATCAAGCAGTGAGCCTCTCTATAATGTCGACTGTAGCGTTAGCTGTAAATTTTGCAAGCAAGTCATGAAGCCTATTGAAAAAAAGAGAGGTATTGATGTTTTTATCCATATTTGCCTGCATTTAGACTTTCAAAAACAAAACTGTAACATGAAAAAACTTTGCTCTCCCATTTGCCAGACACAACGTGGATTCATGGATTCAATAAGATAAATTGTTTTCTGATATCAATAGAGGAGGCACTCTATGTACTGTAAAAAATCCAGAAATAGTTTTGCTTATTTATAAAATACCCGTGGAATCCGAAAGTCCTTATTGACCATATTTGGAAAGGTCATGAATATTAATCAGCTCTGCTTTGACCTGCTCTCTTTCTCTCTCTCTCTCTCTCTCACACACACACACACATACACACACGTTTGTTTATGTGAAAAGTGGGTACATTACATAGGTTTCCATTCATTTTATACTGTTCAAACTGTATATTGTATTGTCCTCACCCCACAGGAGACAGTGCATAACAAATATTATAAGTAATGGAGCATATGCCTATTAAATATTTTTAATTAAAGTGTATGAGGCTTTTTTTGATTGAGTGAATGGGTTATCTAATATAAACAAACAGAGTAACCTATTTTGCTCTCATGTTGTGTTGTTGACACAATATGGGCTAAATTATAGCTAAACTTGTCAAAAGAGAGTTTTATTGTGTTCTATTTCAAAGCTATAAAATGTAAATGAAACACAGCCAGAAACTTATATCAACCTCTGCATACACAGATGATGTTTAATAAAGTGTATTGCAGTTCTTTTACTTCAGAAAAATGACAGTATAAGCTGAGTGATATTACACGATGCTTAAATGTTCAGGTTTGCTTGGTGTTGTACAAAAAAAGATAAAAGCAATGCATTTTCAAAGTACAACTTTGTGTTCACGTTTGAAAAAAATTATTGGTTGGACTTAGGGAAGGGTTTATGTGAGTGGTTTGCTAGGTTTGGTGATATGTACAACAAGCCCTGCCTTCTGCAGAACGTGTTCAAGAATGGTATGTATATGAAACCTACAACAAAATGTATTTCAGATTTGTAAAAATGTAGACAGCACCCTCTAGTGGATTTGTCATCTGAAACTGGCAAAAAAAATGTATTTAAAAAAAAAAAAATGTATTTTACATTTTGCAGAGATGTAGGCTAAGGCACATATGTCAAATAACCCTGGGCTGTCAAGCTGATTTTCTACCTCCATTATTTGAATATCCCACGGCACGAATGATGAACTCATACATTCTACATTAGACTGGTTAGGTCCCTGTGTTTTATAACCAAATGTTTTATGACAAATGCAAAACACATTTCTGTGGATGTATACAAGGTTATTCAATACTCTGATACTCATGCAAAATACTGCTTTAACTGGGTTCACATTGCTTTTGTTGTGAACTGTCTTGTAAACAATATAAAACTGTTCTGTTAAAATGAACAGATTAAATAAAAATTTCAGAATAATATCATACTTCATTCATTAAGTCAAGTGTGTATGAACACAAAAAAATCATACCCGTGAACGTCTGTGCACAATGTAAACTTGTCAAAGTGGCAATAACTTATTTATGGTGTTTATATGCCTGTTTTTTTAAATCTGCATTTAGTTTCATATCTCTATAGCTGCGTCCCAAATGTCACACTATACACTATGCACTATGTACTTATGCACTTACACACTCAACAGCATAGTATATGTATGTAGTGTTGTCCCAAATGGAACACTAAGGGGTTTTTTTACTAAGCGGAAGTTCAAACTGTTTCCCTGATGACGTTTGACGGTTGCCAAATTAGAGAAATAAATGACCAACATTCCAAATAATACCTGGCATGTGTATAACCGCATTCACCAGTGGGAGGCGCTATAATCACTCTCGTGGGAGAATTTTGCTTTCACAGTCCAAAATAAATAAAGTTATCCAACATGTGCGCCCGAGAGCTTCGCCCCTTCCGCTACGTGCGCAAAGATGCGGTCGTTGAGTGCGTGAAGTGTCCATCATTACACATTTCTGTTTACCGGTGGAATGAGTGCATCATCCGGGTAATTAAAGTGCACTTATTATTTTTAGAGTTTTCAGTGTGAACGCACTACTTACACTATTAATACTTCAAAACGGCGTAGAATAGTGCATAAGTATGCGATTTGGGACGCAGCTTATGATTACGATGATTGTGAGCCTAGATGCATTATTTTGAAGTTTGAATTACTATGTTTACATGGATTAAAAAACTCCAATATAATCACATTATTTCCATATTACTGTGAAGCAAATCTTTTTAAAAAAAGGGGAAAATCTCAAATGTGAATTGGTGTATTTCCATACATTTGTTAGAGCATCTGAGAGTAATATTGGTAACCTAGTTACCAACAGTAAACAAAGAAAGAACAATGGAGACAGCTGGTTCAACACACGAGTGTGACGTTACGTTTGCTTCATCAGAGTTTATTCTGCGTTTCTATCTCCTTTTGTCCAAAATCATCTCAAAATGTTGTGAATGAAAGGATTTTTATTTGAAATTTGGTTTCCATCACTTGTTTCTCTTCAAAATGCGCATTAATGGATTAACGCCTGGAAAAAAAAAACCTCAGCTTTTAATGACATGTACTGTAAAAAATATATATATTTTTAAATATATTAAAATAGGAAAAATTCATTTTAAAAAGCCTTGGTTAGCATGATATTGTTCAGCGTTTAATTCACTAATATGATTTCCACAAATGGCTGTAATATTTTTACTGTAAGAAGCTCACTGACACTGTCAGTTTTTTGACAGTTTCCATGGTTATTTTTATTTGTGTTTAACCATTTGAGTAAAAGCTGAGTACATTTTCATTTCTTTGGGAACCATCTATTTAAATGGACTAATGGAGTAACATGTAGTACAGTTTTTTAAAGCCACAGGCAGTTGTATAAGCATTTCACACATACTATGTATGTGCCAATTAAAATTTGAGTTTAAGTATACTTTGAGTATAATTTTAGACCTTAGATCTCCACTCCATCCTTGCTGTGTTTTTCTGCTACGCTATGCATTTTCCATAGGCGGGCAGTCAACACCCTCTCCTTAGACACACTCCACCTCCCGCTTCCCCAAGACTTAAGGGAGAACAATCAGAAGACAAACAATAGCCAGCAGCGAACTGCACCTGCACCAGAGTGTCCTCAGTCCCACCACAAAGGAAACCCCCTCAGGATCAGTTACCTGACCCTTTAATTACCCTCTGACCGTTGAAATCCTTAATGACAACAACATATTATACAGAGCATCAAATGCTAAATCAATCAGTTTTCCTGCACTTGGAAATGATTAAAGCATAAGAGAGTAACTCTCCTTGTTTGCAGATGTTTTAGCAGCTCTTTTAAAGTGAAACGATGTTTAATCTTCGGCGCTTTCAAAAAACTGAAGAGACACCATTTCTGGAGAATTTCCTCTAAATATTTTAAAATCAAACGCTCCCCAGATAAATTCTATATCAAACATCTTTCTGTTGCTAAGTGCTTATTTGGTCCCAACTGCGTATAATTAAAGATGTTCCCTGAATTCTTTCATGTCTGGCTTTAGATTTATTGCAGAGACAATTAGAGTAATTATACTGCTGGAGTCTGGTCTGGCTGTTGGTGGCAACAGAGCTGGCAAGGCCTGACTTGTGCCTGACATGTTTACTTTTTTTCTCATACTTAATTGCAAAAGCGGCATCCCTTTGTGGTACTCTGCTGTTAAATCATGTAGAATCCTATCTTCCAAGGCCAACGACCCCTTAGGTGAACAGAGATACCTTGTTACATTCTAAATGTCATGTTTTTTAACTGGCTAAGATGCATAAACTACCATGTGAAAGCGTTTACATTACTTGTTATGATGCTCAATATGCATTAGCAATTGTTGCACAAATTATATAGAAATTGGTATCACTTTTGAATGAGCTAAGAGCAATTAAACATATTTAAAAGATTCAACTTCTTTTCCATTATATTAGGACTGGAGTAATGATTAAGCACTGCCATCCCAAAATAATAAATAAACGTAAATATATATAAAAATATTAAATAGTCATTTAAAAAGTAAAAATTATAATAATTTGTTTAATGTAATGAGTTTCCCAGTGCTAGGTTGTGGCTGGAAGGACGTCCACCACATAAAAAAAAACATATGTCAGAGTAATTAGCAGTTCATTCTGCTGTGATAAATCAGAAACTAAGCCAAAAGATAGTGAATGATGTGAATGAATGGTGTCTTTATTGAGTGAAGGAGAATTAAACAGTTGGCTTATTATTAACTTATATATGTCAATGCTAGTTTGAGTTGATAAAGACATTAGCCACTAGAGAACTCATATTCGCAACAAACAAAGACATAGATTGATGATGCCATGACTGAGCGTGGAATTATGGGGAACAGGACTCCTGCAGAAATCAAGTTCATGGATGAGCTAAAGTAATAAAAAGTATTAACATGGAAGTATAAAGCAGAGAAAGGCAGAAAGTTGGCAGCTGACTTTTATTCTGCCACAGTCGATGTCTTCCGGTTCTTACAGCTGTGAGTACGTGGTGAAGATGCAGCTATGATTTATCATACTATATTAAGGTTTTGATAAAAAGCTGCCCTGTGCAGTCTAACGAAATGCACAACATATTAAAGCTTGTTTGGTGTTTGGCAGTTTTCTATAAAACCAAATAGTAAATTGAGGGCGTATGACATCATTATGGTCTGTGTTACAGTAAAAACTGCTTATTTCTCATGATGTGAACATTCTTCAAAACTTTTGTTACAATGTAAGTACATAAATCTGCAAAATACAGAACACTGTTTTAGTGGTTTTTGAATATTTCTATTAAAAAAATAATACATATTAGGATTTTAACGAGGAAAATACATTTAACACTACCAGAATTTTATAATTACTAGAATTACCATAGCAGCCATTCTGACTGTTCTCATAAAATGTGTATATTGACACATCATATTTACATTCCAAGCTTCTATTGAGATATTAAATGTGTTTGAATATCTGTCAAGCTTCCATTGAGATACTGAATGTGTTTGAATATATGTCTATAGCTTTTATTGAGATATTAAATATGTTTGAATATCTGTCTAGCGTCTATTGGGATATTAAATATGTTTGAATATCTTTCTAACTTCTATTGAGATATTAAATATGTTTGAATATCTGTCGAGCTTCTATTGAGATATTAAATATGTTTGAATATCTGTC
>CAIGQQ010034204.1:681858-702846 GCA_903798035.1 Danio albolineatus
AGCTTCTATTGAGATATTAAATATGTTTGAATATCTGTCTAGCTTCTATTGAGATATTAAATATGTTTGAATATCTGTCTAGCTTCCACTGAGATATTAAATATGTTTGAATATCTGTCTATAGCTTCTATTGAGATATTAAATATGTTTAAATATCTGTCTATAACTTCTATTGAGATATTAAATATGTTTGAATATCTGTCTAGCTTCTATTGAGATATTAAATATGTTTGAATATCTGTCTAGGCGCCACGGTGGCTGAGTGGGTAGCACGTTCGCCTCACAGCAAGAAGGTCGCTGGTTCGATCCCCGGCTGGGCCAGTTGGCAATTCTGTGTGGAGTTTGCATGTTCTCCCCGTGGTTGCGTGGGTTTCCTCCGGGTGCTCCGGTTTACCCCACAGTCCAAAGACATGCGGTACAAGTGAATTGGGTAAGCTAAATTGTCCGTAGTGTATGAGTGTGAATGAGAATGTATGGATGTGTTTCCCAGAGATGGGTTGTGGCTGGAAGGGCATCCGCTGCGTAAAACAAATGCTGGATAAGTTGGCGGTTCATTCCGCTGTGGCGACCCCGGATTAATAAAGGGACTAAGCCGAAAAGAGAATGAATGAATGAATGAATGAATATCTGTCTAGCTTCTATTGAGACATTAAATATGTTTGATTATCTGTCTAGCTTTTATTGAGATATTAAATATGTTTGAATATCTGTCTAGCTTCAATTGAGATATTAAATATGTTTGAATATCTGTCAATAGGGGCGCCACGGTGGCGTAGTGAGTAGCACGTTCGCCTCACAGCAAGAAGGTCGCTGGTTTGAGTCCCGGCTGGGTCAGTTGGCATTTCTGTGTGGAGTTTGCATGTTCTCCCCGTGGTTGTGTGGGTTTCCTCCGGGTGCTCCGGTTTCCCCCACAAGTCCAAAGACATGTGGTATAGGTGAATTGGGTAGGCTAAATTGTCCGTAGTGTATGAGTGTGAATGTGTGTGTATGGATGTTTCCCAGAGATGGGTTGCAGCTGGAAGGGCATCCGCTGCGTAAAAAAATATGCTGGATAAGTTGGTGGTTGATTCCGCTGTGGCGACCCCGGATTAATAAAGGGACTAAGCTGACAAGAAAATGAATGAATGAATGAATAGCGGACAGTAGGCTATTTAGCATCATTGATCTGCCGTTATAATCAGATCATGTTCATAACAAGGTCAGTAATGAACATTTATACACCAGTGTTTATGTGTATAATAAAGCCTCTGTTTTGTGAGAAGTGCTTCTCATATGATATGTGAGCGACCCGTAAAGCTTTCCTTTAAACATTTCCTCAAGCGAAAATGACGTCGACTGAAACTTTGTCTTACACCACGCCCACCAAAAGAGTACCCTTTTGCAGTGGAAACGCAAGCCTGATAAAGGTGACCCGTACCGTACCATACTGTACCACTCAGTGGAAACGGACCATTAGAGTAGACTAATATGACATTTAAAAAAACAATGATTGTGATTTCACACGAACTTTAAATGCTAGTTTGAGTAGTTAAACGGTTTTAATTGTATTTTATTAAATGTATTTTTTTCCTCCCACAAGGTTCAAACACAAATATAGACAACCTCGCTGAGACTAGTGCAAAGCTCTTTTCTGTAAACAGACATTAGATCCCTCTCTGTTTGAAAGTGAACACATCACAATTGCAGTTCTTTTATCAGAGTAATATTTTAGTATTCCTTTCAGCCCCCGTAACAAACATCATGCCCAGGTAAAATGCAGCCGTAAGCAATGAACAGGCAGAAGAAAAAAAAAACTCCCTGAGTCTGTGGTAAGCATCCCACCATGAAATTAGGTAAATTAGTGGGTGGAAAAGTAAAGCGAGAGTTGATAAGCAGAGCTCTATAAATTAAAGGGCAAGAAAAGGCCCAGCCCTGGTTACAGCAGCCTAACGTAAAACAAACACTGATGTTTGCAGTCATTTTGCTTTCACTCTTCACATGAGAATTTCCTCTACAGGAGGGTTTTCAAATGTTTTAAAAAAATAAGCACTGTTAAAATGCATATTGTAAAATACTGATAAATAAGTCATGAAGTTTTGATACCTTAAAATATATGAAGAGTTTCATTGCAAAATGCGATAAACGCCATTTTTTGACATTTGGATTTTATGATTGGAAATCACTGTTCAGATGTTCCTTAATCTATGTGTGAATTGCTTCCATTAACACAATTTAAGAATGAACATTTTAGGCCTATTACAATATGTCTTTTTTTGCAAAACACGATATCCACCAGACCAGTTTCTTTGCAAAGTGCGATATAACATTATATAGCATATAATATTATAGAACAGTAATATGCGGACGAGGCGAGCTTGTGTCCGCGGACTCAGTGAAACAGGTACTGCGCCATCGCGGCTCCGCCTGCTCTGATCATACAGGTTTACAGCAGCGGTGTGAAAGGAGCCTCCACTCTTTCTGTAACAAGCTACAAGTCGTTTATTTAACTAACTTAATCTTACTTATCTATATTATAACTAATCACAATTAGTCCGAAGCTGTTTAAAAATGGTTGAAACGATAAACATCCTGCAGTTAGTTGTTGTAATGTGTTGTAATGCGACTTTTTCATTATGGGACTGGCCTGGATTACTGGCACACGCCATAGTCACATTATGTTTATTATGGCATTATGTTTTTGAATATTATGAATATTTACGACTAATTGATAAATTATTGTTAATTTTCCCACTGATGATCCAAAAGATTTCTTCAAATGCCACAGTGAAGCCTGCTTAAAGCCATTGGTGCCCCAGCAAAAAATATATATAAATTAAAAAAATGTATGTTATATTGTGTACGTTCTGGCCAAAACTAACTTATTATTATTAATAATAATCTTATCTTATCTTATTAATAAGAATCTTATTATTATTAATCAATCTTTGTATATACTGTTCCATATATTTATGATGTGTTGTTTTTTTTAACCAATTTAAGAAGTTTGACAATGTTACGTTAAATATGTTGCATTTTGGCATGCTTTTTGACTTATTTATAAACTATTTATGGACATAAAATTGTGAAGGAACTTGACTGTTGATGTCTTAAATAAAAATGTAAAATTACCATCATTTCGCAAAATGGATATATCTCGTTTTGCAACAAAACTCTTCATATATATATATATATATATATATATATATATATATATATATATATATATATATATATATAGTATTTTTAAGTATTTGATGTGTCCCTTGTATACTGTTCTAAAAACAAACTCAAGAATCAAGGTTTTGCTGAGGTGTTTTACGGTTTCTGAGGATTTAAAATAATAAATATAAGGCTTATAATCTCATAAAAGCACTTATAGTACTTTAAAAAATAAATAAAAGAAATGCAACTGTTTCTTGTTCTTGTCATAAATGGCAAGATGGCATTTATGTTGTTTGTAAAAAAATATTATTATTATTATTATTACTATTACTAATATATTACTATTATAATTACTATTATTATTATTACTATTACTATTATTATTCATTCATTCATTTTCTTGTCGGCTTAGTCTTTTTATTAATTTCCCTTCCATCCGCAACCCATCACTGGGAAACATCCATACACACTCATTCACATACACACAGGTGAATTGGGTTGGCTAAATTGTCTGTAGTGTGTATGTGTGAATGAGTGTGTATGGATGTTTCCCAGTGATGAGTTGCAGCTGGAAGGGCATCCGCTGCATAAAACATGCGCTGGATAAGTTGGCGGTTCATTCCGCTGTGACGACCCCAGATTACTAAAGGGACTAAGCTGAAAAGAAAATGAATGAATGAATGAATAAAGGCAGGCATGTTGAGCACAAGATGCTTTTAAAATGTCTAAATCAGATAACAATTGAATGACAAATGGAACCGTGTATAATAATTCTTCTTTAAAAAACATATTTCTAGACTGTGAAGTTTGGCTAGTTATTTTTATGGTGACGATTATTTTATCATTTAACACAATCCACTGTCATGCTCCTTCACAATGTTAATACTGAAAGGGTTTAAGTCTTGTGGCTCGCTGAAATGGTGAGCATTTCGATGTTTATTGGTTCCATTCACTTCAATTGTATTGAACCCGGCCCAGACGATAACTTTAAGGCACATCTGATTATAGTGAAGAGATGACAACTGCGATGGAATCAGCCCAGACTAAAAGAGACAAAGGCTTCTGCACTTCTAAGATCTCCCACAATGAAAAAATAGCTTCGGTCAAAGGGTCAAAGTGGCCTTAAATTCAATTTCAAATCACATGCTATGGACCATGTGGTGAGAACATGGAATCCAGTAGCTGGCTGTAGCACAATGGGAAACATATCGGCCACAATGCAGAAAGAAGTGCCAGAATTGAAATCGTTAAACATTTATAGGAACAGTCTGAGATGGTTTATAGATGAGGAGGGAAAAAAAGCAAGTTTTTGAGAGAAAGCTTGGATTAACTACACTTTTGATGCAGGCTTGGTTTGAAGAGTTCATATTTTCCAGCTATGTAGAAGTTCCTTTCATAATTCCCAGAGCATAGACACAAACGACAGGGGAGAGAAAGAAAGAAGCACACACACAGACACACAAACACATTTGTTAGGCTGCAAGCCCTGAAATCCTCAGCAGTCCCTCTGGTAGAATGCAGTACGTGGCATTCTGAGAGAGCAGATTACAGGCTATATAGATTACAGAGAAAGGGTAGACAATACAGAAATACACTTCTCTCTATACATATGTGCATGAATACAGAAAAGTGTTTGTCACAATATATACAAACAGAGTTTTCATATGGCAAGCCAATTTTTACATTAATCTATTACCCGTATCTATTTTCATGCTGCTAGTACTTAAAAGGATAGTTAAATAAATAAAGTTAAATAAAGTTTCCAACAATACAAGTTTTTTCAAAGGTCTTCTTTTGTGTTCTACTGAAGAAATAAACTGTAGAGTGCGTAAATAATGACAGAATTTTTATTTTTAGGTAAACTATGTGGTAAATACTAGTATCTATCTTTCATTAGCTAGTGCTTTTTTAAAAGTTACTAGTACTCATTTATATTGTATATTATAAAATAGTTTTTTTTCCACAATACTTTTTATACAGACCACACTAATTATATCTTAGACGGTAAGTGAAAGTACTGGTTATATAACTAAATGAGATGCAGTGAAATTCTGGATGCACTTGTAAGAAAAAAGTAACCAAAAATGCTCTCTGATAATTATTTATTTATTTTTATGAAACATTCCAAAATACTTTTGTACGGCTTTTTTAAAACATTTGACTTTTTTTCTAACATTTTATTTCCAGTACTTTAGTAGTGAGTCGAAAGGTGTCATTTTACCAGCGTTGCCATGACAGCACATAAGTGCTATTGCAAATGTGAGTATAATACCACATAGAAATATCCTGTTGGCACAATATATATATATATTTTTTATAATTATATTTAGGGGGTTTTCACCTTTTTTATTGAGAATAGTGGAGGACAGACAGGAAAGTATTAGGAGCAGAGAGAGGGAAAAGGTCAGCATAGGACCTCAAGGCAGGAATCGAACACAGGTCTCTGTGAGCACTAGAGTGCTATATCTCAACACACTTAGCCACTAGGCTATTGGCGTTAACCTATGTGCACAATCTTTGTGCATACTTTGCTTTTCTAGTGGCCATGTGTATTTCATGTAATTACACAATCCAGGCTCATTCTGAAAACGTACTGCTATATACATTTCTGGAGAGTACCAAATACGTTCCAGGAGCTACTTTTTTCCCCCTTAAATTTCTCTCGCGAGTTCCATTCGCGCCTAATGTTTAGGTAGATCCACCAGAGGCTGCCGCCAACTGAATGACTGTCTACTGACTCACCCTCCTCCTTCCCTAAACCCAACCAATAGTGTTTTCAAAAGCCCAGATTGACCCGGCCACCCACTTCCCTAAACCCAACCGACAGTTTTAAAAAGCAATCCAGAAAAAGAACAGCCCTTGCCTGATATCTACCACATTCTCTCCCTGTTATTTACTAGTTTATTTTATTTTTGGCTTCTGTTTTTGTTTTACCCACTTTCTGGAACTGTTTTCTGCCAGACTTGAACCCTGTCGTCGTGTTCAACTCCTCTCTGTATCTCAAGTCTGCCGACATACAGTACATGGTGAGTTACTGGACAAACTAGTAACAGCGAGAAAGCTGTCTATATGAGGTAAACGATCAGCCGGTAAGCATGAAAGACGAAATGCAACCATACTGTATGTACTTCTGGCTACATAATTCGTGATCTCCAAAAATGTTTTCAGAATAAGCCTATGTTACAACTACATCTACATAAGCACTATATACCCAAAGTGGAATATCCGGCTGTTTTAAACTTTGAACTTTGAAAGCTTTTGTAGTGCAGTGCTTTTCGCATCCAGTGTGAAAGCTGATTCAGACCGTGCAGTAAGTACAACTGAAGGGAGAGTGAAACCTACACACTGAACACTGCTAAGCATTCATAGCCTTATTGTTGGTGACTGGAAATTTGGTGCATCCCTACTAAATGGGTTAAATTTAGGTTCAGAGAAAGATTTACAGTATAGATTACTAAGATTACCAAGTTTTTGTAATTACTATGATACAAACTTTACATACACAACATGTTACAAATGTGTCACAAACTGCTAAAATCATTCATTCATTCATTCATTTTCTTGTCGGCTTAGTCCCTTTATTAATCCGGGGTCGCCACAGCGGAATCAACCGCCAACTTATCCAGCATATTTTTTACGCAGCGGATGCCCTTCCAGCCGCAACCCATCTCTGGGAAACATCAATACACACACATTCACACTCATACACTACGGACAATTTAGCCTACCCAATTCACCTGTACCACATGTCTTTGGACTTGTGGGGGAAACCGGAGCACCCGGAGGAAACCCACGCAACGGGGAGAACATGCAAACTCCACACAGAAATGCCAACTGACCCAGCCGGGACTCGAACCAGCGACCTTCTTGCTGTGAGGTGAACGTGCTACTCACTACGCCACCGTGGCGCCCTGCTAAAATCATACTATTACAAATATACAAATATAATATTTTTGACATTTATAATTGGTTCTAGAATATAATATTCATGTACTGAGTACTAAATACTAGTAGCTGATCAATAAGTAAGTAATGCTCATATTAGTACTACGAAATTGAAATATTAAAATGGCTTGCCATAAATTGTATGTGTTTTAAAGAACAAAGAACATCATAGATCTTGAAGTGATTTATTATGTTTGCAGTGTGTGCTGTTGGTGAGGCAGCTCTTCAGGAGGGGCTGTGTTTGTGAAGATAGGGATTATGGAGGACTTTGAGACACTTTCTCTATGAAGGTCTTTAAGGTGTTGGCTATTGTTAAGGTGTGTCTCGCTGTGAATTCTCTATGGCTCTACAAAGCCATTTCTTCCGAATCCTCAAACTGAGCAGCCACATTATTCTAATACCCAAATATAATGCACGCATGCTGTTTTGCATGATTTGAGATTAGACACAAAACCACATGCATCAAGCAAAAATGAGATTCCAAAGCTCATATTTGCATATGCTCAACAACCAATGAGGTCACTTGTTTTCTCAGGTTTTGCCTATTTCTGCAACCCTGAGTAAACAGATCAATGGTTTCCAGCGAGCTGTTTTGCTCCAGCGCTGTTCAGACATTAGCTGACATCTCCCCGTGCAACGGCCTGTTAGAACTAAGCCTTTAAGTAAAGACGCATATAACTGTCAGTGTCACACTTTTGGTTTTAACAAATGCTAATTCATTATGTCAGTCCTGTTATGCAGTATATTTTGAAGTCTTTGAACATAGATTGAAATATATTTGTGTGGTAGTTTAAATAAGCGTTTCTCAACGTTTTGTCATGATGATAAAATGATTCTGTTCTATTACACTTTATTCATTTGGACTTGGTAATAAAATTAACAAAATGGATCGCTGCAGGAGGGAAAATAAGAAGCTAAAGTCAGCCATTGCTCAGTAAGGGGTTGAGACATACATTGTATGATGGTGTCAAGTTCATTTATACAGGATTTAGCCCTTTTTATAAAGCCGTGTGATCTGGAAGTCGCTGAGGCTTTTATTTCAGAATGCTGATGAACTTCCAACTAAAACTGAATGTTAAGTAGCGGTCAAGGCTTTCTTTTGTGCATCCTTTCTTCATAGTAAACTAATGGTAAGAGTGGCGTAGTTAAAGATATTAATTAACAGTTGCTACAGAAGGCCTCAAACTGACATCAACAGAGAAGGACTGCCACTATGAAATGGAAGTGAATGGTCATACTTTGATTGAAGGTTACTAAAACAATTGTTTTCAGTGGATTAACTCGCACAGATTAATTATTCACCCTAAAAATAACTGTGTGAGCTAGCAAAATAAACAATGCAAATTCTGATTTCACAAAGACTTTATTCAAAGGATATTCTCAAACAAATTTGATATCATCAGACTGATACTGTCAGGGTTCTGCCACTCCAGTCGTGTTAATTCTTGTTTTTGGTGGCAGAGTCCAGACACTAGCTCTGTCTAGTCCTGCGTATTGTCCTTGTGTCCATGTATGGGTGCGGATTGTGGGCACGCTTGGACCGTGCGCGCTTCCGTTTGATACGGGCGCGTGGGGTCTGGGCGTGTTCGCGATCGCGCGCTCATCCTGGTGTTTGTTTTGTCGGCTTCGCGCTGCTTCATTCACAGCGCCTCCGTTTAGTTTGCGATGGCGCTGGCATGAAGCATGCGCGTTGCATATGTGTGAGCGCACGGTAGGATGTTTTCATTTTATCGTGCGCTTGTGTCTCGCGTTCAGTTCTCTGTTGTTGTGTTTAGCACGTGGTGTGTGTTTACACGCACGCACCGCGTGCTCGTGTTGTCATGTGAGCACACAGTTAGTGAGTTCTCTCATTGGCTGTGTGCTCTAGTCTTGTGTGAGTGCGTGGCTTGTGTTTGTCACGCACTCTCCTGTCTATTGTCTAGCCCCACCCTCCTTGTTAACCCATTATTAGTCTATTATGTTCACCTGTTTGTTTGTTAATCATGTATGCTTTAAATTCTCCTCATGTCTGCTGTCCTGGGCCAGTTCGTCGTCGATAGTCTTCCTGTCAAGTCGTGTCCAGTCCTGTCCAGCCCTGCTCTATCCCTGCCAGCCCAGTCAAGTTTGTTTTTTGATTGTTTATTTGTTTTATTAATGTTTTCCCCCTCGGGGTAGTTTATTTTGCTATTTTATTTTATTTTTATTATTAATAAATACCCATTTTGTTCCTGCACCTGAGTCCTCGCTCCTTTTCCCTAACCCATCCGTGACAGATACATTGATGATGACTGAATGAGTAATCGACTTTTTGATTCTTACAGACAATTTAAAGATAAAGTTTTATAGTAAAATGACTGCAAATGACTGTAAACATTTATGAGTAAACCAAATACACAAAAATATTTTTGACCAAAATAATTAAAATAATATTTTGCGTGTGTTTTTGTAATAATATCTTGTGAAATATTATACTAATAATAATACTAATGTTTTGCTTATAGTACTTTTATTTATTTATTTATTTTTATTTTTAGTAGCATTCTATTACATGCTACAGTATATGTTATATGCATACATACTCATCATAGAATAGTAATGTGTCTATCTGATTTCAGAATTTCACAGGAAGTAGCTCTTTGTTGTGAAATGTTCTTACTTAATATCTTCCTATTCTACTTGGTTGAGGAACAAATATCAGATTAATACTCCACTAGAATCATTTTACTTCTTTGAAAAATATGAAACATTTGTTGTTGTTTAATTAAGAGTTTGATGTACTTTATGATCCCTGTGTTATTTAATGGTAATATTAAATTTTTGATTTGTGTGTTGCATGTCACATCTTAAAATTAGGCTATACGTGAAACTTTTTACAACCGTCTGGAAGTAGATATTTATGTCATTAAGAATTTCCTGGAAAAAATTAAGAATAAATAAATAAATATAAATATTTTCGCCACATATTGTTATGCTATTAAAAAACATGAGGGCGTGCAGGAGATCTGCAGAGTGGATGGCAACATCAACAGCCTGAGCTATCAAGACATTTGTGCTGCCCATTACATTACAAACCACAGGAGAGGTCAAATTCTTCAGCACGGAAGAGCTCCTTCTCAAACTTCAGCCTCCACATCAAAGTTCCTAAAAGCAAAGAAGGCCAATGTGCTCCAAGAACGGACAGCCCAGTCACCAGACATAAACATTATTGAGCATGCCTGGGGTAAGATAAAGGAGGAGGCATTGAAGATGAATCCAAAGAATCTTGATGAACTCTGGGACTCCTGAAAGAATGCTTTCTTTGCCATTCCAAATGACTTCATTAATAAATTATTTGAGTCAATGCACAGATGTATGGATGCAGTCCTCCAAGCTCATGGGAGTCATACACAATATTAACTATTTTTCCACTGCATCATGACTTTATATTCTATACTGTACATTATTTATGTTAAGTGACAGGACTTTGGTCTAAGCAAAGTCAGACCTTACTGTCCTAATTAAATAATAAAAGAAGGCTTGGTCATATTTTATTTTGGTAAAATAAGCATGAACTAGAGGCCTTTGCCTGTCACTTCTGATACTAAATGATCAACTAGTCAAGTTATTATTTGTTGTTCCTAAAACTTGGATAGGTGACAAGACTTTCATCAGGTACTGTATACATACTGTATATAATAACTTGAATGAAATGACAATAATTCTTATTTTAGAGACTAAACCAATAAACTGTAAGTTTTAGCAGACACGAGTCATCTAGGCATGGGTCGGTATGAGATTCTGACGGTATGATTACCTTGGATAAAAGTAACACGGTTTCACGGTATTGTGTTTACTGCTCTAAAATATATTCTTTTTAAATATCTGTCTAAAAAACAAAACCTTTTCACCCCTTGAACACCATATATTTTATTTTAAGAAACATTTAAAGTATTTTGGGCAGTAAACATGTCAGGCTAAATAATTACAAAGAATCACTGACTTCTGATGTCTTCATTTGTTTCAAAAACACTGATGTCTATACAATTTACACCTAAAAAACATTTTTAAAAATGTAAATAGAAAAACTTACAGATACTTTAGGAACGGTATTACAGAAAATTTTGACGGTATGAAAACCTTGACTTTTTTAAACCGCAGTATACCTTGAAAACGGTTATTGTCCCATGCCTAGTGTCATCTGCTCAAAGCAAAGTAGTGAAATTAATAAATATTCACCCTATACGCTTATTTATGCATGAAACCCTGATAAAACAATCCAAAGTCAGTTTCAGTCTTTACATTATATTAAAACATGACCTAAAAAATGTACTGCAGAGCAATAATGACCTGGTGATGTTATTCTCTTTTCTCTTGATCCTTCGCTATGACAGTCTATGAAGAGGAGCAGGAGGCTCCAATGCAGAGGCTTAAGAGGTACAATGCACACTGCTTTTCCTGGATATAGTGAAGCGCTTATCACAACACAAACAAGTATCTGCCGTAATCCTGGAAGAGGCAGACGGAGAAATAGAAAGAATGAGAGAGAATAAATGAAAAGGACAGGGTAAAAGCGAGAGAGTCCGTCTGCTAACACAGATTAGTTGTGGGCATTTGAATCCAAGGCCAGTTACATCATTTATTTTGTCTCGCCAGCCTCGCTATTACTCCAACACAAGCGAGAAGAAAGTAAAGAGGAAAGTCAAGGCCATTCATTCGAGCAGTCGCATCCTTCACAGATCAGCTGGATCCGAAAGATTTCCTAGTGCTGCAGAGAGAAAAACTGAAGCTGTGTATGAAACCGTTCGCTTTACACTTGGAGAGCACTAAAGCACTGTATATGAGGTGTCCGCCATTTTGTAGTGATGTCTGAATTTTGATAGAATGACTTCATGCACTACATTCATTTGCTACTTTTGAATATACTTCCTGTCACAATCACCAGCGATCTAACAGCCAGAGATCGCTGGTAAACACACACACACATTCACACGAACTACAAATCAGCCATGTTCTTGGACTACATATTCAGTCATGCAACACACACCTGCTCCACGTCACCGGTGATTGCAAACACACACATCTGAAGCTGCTCACAGACTGATTACCTGGACTATTTAAACTGCACAAACACACACAGTGATTGCTGAGTCTTGTTTACTGTAAAGTGACATTACAACGCCTTTCCTTTGTCTAGTCTTGCCGTGTTTTGATCCTTGCCCTGTTTATTTGTATATCCCTGTCTGCTGCCTGCCTGTGACCTTCTGCCTGCCTATTGACTACGATTCTGGATTGCACCTGTGTTGACCACTGCTTATCAGACTTCACCAATAAACCTGCGATTAGATCCTCACTTCCGTTGTCAGTGTCACTCATCACGTTACAACTTCCTTTGTACACTCACTAAAGCACCATTTCACAAAGTCCATTGCAAGGCACCAAAAGTGCAAATAAGAAAAGAAACATAGCTGACTCGAACACCAGAGGTGGCAAATTTCATTCATAATTTAATGCAGTATTTCCTCAGGGGTCAGATTAAGGACATTGGAAGTGAAAATAACCAAGAATAAAAAAGAAGATGAAGGAGATTATACAAAAAGTTCAGAAAATGAATACTAAATTAAACAAACACAAAACTACACATTGACGCCCAAATGACGCCCAAAATAACAACAACAAAATCATAACATAAGAAAAAGTTTTATTCTTCTGAAAGCTTCAATTCCAAAGTCAAAATTTACACTACTGTTTACACTACAACTTAAAGCCATATCACCCTGCAGCCCAAGACTAGTTACTCACTGAAGGTAAGCAGGGCTGAACCTGGTCAGTATCTGGATGGGAAACCACATGGGAAAACTAGGTGGCTGTTGGAAGTGGTGTTTGTGAGGCCAGTAGGGGGCGCTCACCCTGCAGTCTGTGTGAGTCCTAATGCCCCAGTAAAAGTGAGGGGGACACTATACTGTCAGGGGCGTGCCGTCTTTCAGATGAGATGATAAACCGAGGTTCTGACTCTGTTAAGGTTGGAGGACACATTGCGGACGCTGCCCTGACTACGCCGCCCCTGACTACGCCGACTACGCTTAGTCCCTTTATTAATCCAGGATCGCCACAGCGGAATAAACCGTCTACTTATCCAGCATTTGTTTTACGCAGCGGATGCCCTTCCAGCCGCAACCCATCTCTGGGAAACATCCATACATTCTCATTCACACACATACACTACAGACAATTTAGCTTTCCCAATTCACCTGTACTGCATAACTTTGAACTGTGCGGGAGCACCCGGAGGAAACCCAGGTGAACACGGGGAGAACATGCAAACTCCACACAGAAATGCCAACTGACCCAGCCGAGGCTCGAACCAGCAACCTTCTTGCTGTGAAGCGACAACACTACCTACTGTGTGTCGCCCCGTTTGTTATGTTTAAATATTTTACAAACAAATACATGTCAAAGTATAGTGTTTATATTTTAAAATATTATTTAAATTTAAATAACAAGCATGAGAATTAGATATTTTTGTTCGTTTTTTAAATATGACAATAAATGTGACAAATGAACTTGTAAAGTCAAAAAGCAAATATTGCATGATATACTGTAGTGAGTAATGTTCATGACCAAACCGTCCACATTCACACCATTTTTGCTCACTTATTTACCTCTTTTCTCATATAGTCCACTCAGCTGGCATTCAGGGATTAGTGAATGAGTGAACAAGTGAGCGGTTTCAGACACAGCTAGAGTTGCACTCGTTCAAAGCTAAGCTGCAGAACAGATGTCCTGAAAGCTTCGCTTGAGTTTGTAAGCTGCAGTGAACCATACTGCTTCACAGAGTTGGTTTTGTGCACTCGGTCGTCCCCCAGTTGTGTGCTTTCTGTTGTCCTCCAATTATCTTTTATGTTTCAGATACTCTGGGACATTCAGGGCCAATTAGACGATTTGTCCTACTGAGAAGAGATAAAATTGAGCATATAACGCCTATGCTGTTATAATTAAGAGTGACAATCAAGAATTTTAACAACTGTGAACACAGTATTTTACCTTGTGCCTCATTATCAGCTAATTATTCCCCGAGGTACAGGACTGACAGTAACTACAGCTTATAAAATAGATCTAGTTGTTGTGTTTGTGCATCGTGTTGCTGCTTATACGCTCTGCTCTGCTTGATAAATTACAGCAACAGATACTAAATAACAGAGATCACGGTTAACGGTTGTAAAATAACAGTTATAAAAGCACTTTAGCAATTCTAATAGTAATTCTTATTAAATTTCATCTAAATGAATACAATTAAAATAACAATAATAATGATACTAATAATAATACTGTTGGACAATTGTACCATTTATTTTTAACTGTTATTTTGTAATAGTAAAAATAATATACATATACATAATATAATACATTATTTTGCACAATTTATTGCACTAGTCTGAGGATTTTGTACAATGTCTTAAATGTATTGTTATTGTACTTATAATATTAATGTATTATTGATGTATTATTATGGTACTATAATAATAATAATAATAATAATAATAATAATAATAATAATAATAATAATAATAATAAAAATAATAATGTCAAGATCACCAGCGATCTAAATCCAGAGATCGCTGGTACACACACATATGACACAAAAACTACAAATCCGCCATGTTTATGGACTACATCTCCACTCATGCAGCACACACACAAACTCCTGCTCCAAGTCACCACCGATTGCACACACACCATCTGAGGATCGTCATGGACTGATTACACACACGATTTAATCCACACAGAAACACTCACTGTTGCTGAGTCTTGTTCGCTTCATGTGACATTACAACACGTTTCCTTGGTCTTGTTTTCCCGTGTTTCTACCTTCGCCTTGCTAACCAGTTTATCCCTGCCTGCCACCAGCCTTTTGACGCCTTGCCTGTTCACGTTTACGATTCTGGACTGTCTGCATGCATCTGTTTACTCCTGTCGACCATTGCTGTTCTGACATCGCTAATAAACCTGCATGTGGATCCACACCTCTTAAAACAGGGTTGTTGCTAGATCACCTACGCCTGTGGCCAGAAGTAAACAATACTTATTTATATTTTTCATAAAATGTACTATTTATTGTATGTTATTAATGTTTACCCTAAACCCAATCATCACAGTACTGTAAAAATATGAATTATTATTATACAATGTTACAAAAATGATGCTATAATGATGGCGTATCCACAGCTGTATCCTATCCAAACTACACCATAAAACAGTAACAAGATTGAAATACATAAAACCATGACTTTGGAGTGTTTGTACAAGTTGGGATTCGAACCCAAAGTCATTTGAAGCACAGTAACCCCATACACATGCACAGTCCACCATGCCATATGAGGTAATAGTTTATTCTGACCCTGTCAGTAAAATGGGAATTCACCAGGTCTCGAAGCGCTTCTGAACTGATCGATGCTTTGAATCGCTTAAGTCATGTGACCTGGTGGTTCGAAACACTTTAGTCACGTGACTTACAGTAGGTGTTTTGGATCCCGCTTCGGTGCAGTGTTTCAAAACACTTGCGCTTTGGGATCTCTACACTGTGTCGAAACGTCAGTTTCACTTCAGCCATTCCTACTTTCGACAATTGGTGAAGTTTTTCCTCGCCACTGTCGCCACTGGCTTACATAGTACTGTAGAGCTGCGCATCAATGGATTTGCTCTTCAGTGTTTGGACTCTCAATAGTGAATATTAAACCTCACTGAACTGAGCTAAACTGAACTTCAACACTGAAAACTGGACTGACACTGTTTCAGTTTACTATAATCTTCTATGTGAAGCTGCTTTGACACGATCTACATTGTAAAAGCGCTATAGAATGAAAGGTGAATTGAATTTAATTGAATTAATAATAATAATAATAATTATTATTATTATTATTATTATTATTATTATTATTATTATTATTATTAATAATAATAATAATGTAACAAATATGTAGCAGTATTTTTAATAATTTTGTTCATTAAAAACATAATTTGATCATTAATTTATGGCTTTTCTTCTGTTTTGCACTGAGCTTCATTACTATACAGTAGTTACTTTTCTAGTGTCAACATTACCTAAATGCATTGACAATAAATAGCTGTAAACAAAATGTTACTTTACATGTGAACACTTTCCTTGTGACTGCACATTTATAGCTGTGAGCAAAGCTTTAGAGATCCACAGAAAGATGTTATTTATCAAAGCACTCAATATGGAAGAATCGATAATTGATTCAGCAGAAAAGCATCAGTAAAACGACAGTATATGTCAGATCGATTACCCATCTCTAATATATTACACACCTACCTGTACAAACGGAGCAAATAACTCTTTACAGCTACAAGCAGTTTTGGAATTTCATGGGGTATTAAGCTGATATGAATCCCTATTTATGAGTCTTGCCAAAAGCCTGCAAAAAGGCCTTGACGAAGATACTAGAACGAAGCAGAAGCGCTATAAATGAGTGCGAGCTCTGAGCTGTACTATGGAAGACTTAAGGTCTGTCATGAGAGTCATATCTTGGACGGGAACAGATCTGTGGAAACTGTACTGCGAGGATAGATATCATTAACCTTGTGGATGTGGAAAACCTCAGAGCATTCAGACAGTAATGCATTATGACAGACGCCCCTGAAGCACATGCTTCTGAGACTATGAATCAAGGATCACTATAAACCACATCAAATAACTAAGAAGCTTTCAGCAGGATCCTGCGGCTACAAAACGGCATAAACACAATGCATAAAGACACGTTATGCCACTTGGTGTTTGCCAGATGGACAGGTCGAGTCACTTTCCCAAGTCTTTTACTATACAATCAAACCAATAATCCAAGCAAAACTCTCTCTTATCAAGGCAAGACAACAAAGGCAAAGAAAAAAAAACTTTTCATGGACCCATCAGTTTTGGCTTTTCGTAAAGTGTTTCAGTCTAATCTAATGAAAACATTCAACATGCACTCTCAAAGTTTTTTTTGTCACACTTTGTCAGTTTGTGTCTGTAGATTCAATTGCAATGCATTTTTGCAAAGTGATGTTTTTCTCATGCACTGAGCCATAAATCTCCACTTCAGTGGTACTTATACAGGGAAGTTGTATTTTTGAGGATTAGTTTTATTATTGTACAACAACCATGTTCTCAATGAACCCAAAAAACTCACTAATATCAAAGCTGAATATTTTTGGAAGTAGTTTTTAGTTTCAGCTATTTTAGGAGGATATCTGTGTGTGCAAGTGACTATTACTGTGCATAATTATTAGGCAACTTCACATAAAACAAATATATACCCATTTCAATGATTTATTTTCACCAGTGAAACCAATAAAACATCTCAACAATCACTAATATGCATTTCTGACATTCAAAAACAGAACAAAAACAAATCAGTGACCAATACAGCCACCTTTCTTTGCAAGGACACTCAAAAGCCTGCTATCCATGGATTCTGTGTTTTGATCTGTTCACCATCAACATTGCGTGCAGCAGCAACCACAGCCTCCCAGCAATGTTTAGAGACGTGTACTGTTTTATGTTTACTGAGTCAGATGAAGCTCTCTGCCCTTTACCGATCCAGCCACGGGCCCATCCATCTGGCCCATCAAGACTCACTCTTATTTCATCAGTCCATAAAACCTTAGAAAAATCAGTCTTGAGATACTTCTTGGCCCAGTCTTGACGTTTCAGCTTGTGTGTCTTGTTCAGTGGTGGTTGTTTTTTAGCCTTTCGTACCTTGACCATATCTCTGAGTACTGCACACCTTGTGCTTTTGAGCACTCCAGTGATGTTGCAGCTCTGAAATATGGCAAAACTGGTGGCAAGTGGCATCTTGGCAGCTGCACGCTTGAATTTTCTAAGTTCACGGGCAGTTATTTTGCGCCTTGGTTTTTCCACACGCTTCTTGCGACCCTGTTGACTCTCACGACCTCTTGCAACTGTTTTGAATAAAAAAAATATTTACTGCAGCCCCTGGTGGATTTACTTCGTTGCTTCCTTTGTTTTCTTTTTTTGAAAAAACATGCCCTAGTAACGTATTTGAAATTGTCAAAAATGTACACAGCACCCTCTAGTGGACTTGTAAAAAAAAGGCATTTTTCGATTCGCAAAAATGTGGCACCGGGCACGTATTTCCAATGATCCTGGTTTCTATACTTTGATGGCAAAAATGCTAAGTAAACAAAACAGTATACAGTTTTTGAACACTATAACCCCCCCCCACACATCCACCTATAGAGCAATTGTCATGCATGTCATGGTAGTCCGAAGGTGTTCTGAAGTTTGCTTTCTGAAACTGCCAAAATGAGCTCAAAATAAACATTGTTTTAAATGAATTTCAGCTTGTTCTTCGATTCGTTTGAAGTATACTGGGACCTAATACTGTCTATATCAATAACTTCATTCAACATTAAGATTTTTGTGTAAAAAAATGTGTAGTAATTAATTATTTAGTAACGGAATTTGATACTGCACGCTAAATGGGAAGAAAAAAAACTCTGCATTTTGCAATGTGTGTGTCTGTGGTCCAACTGACTCGATAGCTGCAAAGATCGGTGTCAAACAGTCAAGTGTATGGAATATCCTGTCACAAAATGCGGCGAAAATCCTACACTACAGTAACAGTCTGATTAAGGCGTTTACATGTCTGTACTGCACTTCCATAACGCGGCTAATATCAGCAAACTCCTCATATCTTAATTCGATTTATGTTTAGTTTGATTATGACTTTAGTTTGATTATGTCGCTGTTTACGTGGTAGACTCATAATCAAAGTATTGTCTTAATCGTATTAAAATCAGATTATTGGTGTCCATGTAAACGTCGTTAATGTGACATTTAAAAAGCTGCAAAACAAAATACGTTTGCAATTCTCAAAAATAATTCTGTGATAATAATAACTGTGGGATTATTGTTTTTTTTTTACCCTATTTACCTATAGTGTGAGTGTCGTTCCTTAAAGTAACATTTCCATTTCAAGACGCTCAGGATCCTTTTGTCAAGAAGCAAGCCTATAAATCAATTGTTTATATAAATCTGGGAGAGAAGAAAGTGTTGAAAAGAAATGACATAGTTCAGTGTTATAGATTTTTTCATCTGTTGTGTAATTTAATTGCACTGCATTTTCGATGTAAACATGCCTTTTTCACACAGTACAAAAAATCGATATTGGCTAGAAAGTACAACAGACGGGAGTTTGTATTATATGCATAACTGATGCACTCAGTGAGGGAATGTGTGCTTTGGGTTCTGATAGATTGGCACTGGGCTCAGACTCAACCCTGGTTAATGTTACAGCAAACGCTTTAAAATGTTCCCAAAGTTAGAACAGTACAAGGGCTGTGTCTCATGTAAGTGTCTGGGAGCTGTTTTTCTAGGTTTTGGGTTTATAGCAGCAAGGCTAAAACATTATTGCAGTTTCTATAAAAAGACTGAACCTGACTTCCACAATAAAGCAAAAGATACTGCACTCATTACAGGCCTGTGTCTGCCAATGCTAGAACTTCACTATGAAATAAAGTTTTTTAGTTTTTTTTAGATTTTTAGTTCAGATACCGTCTAGACTACCACAACTTTTAAAGCAACTTTTTTATGTATGTTACATAAACAAAGAAATAATAAAATAAATATAATATAATAAAATTATATACACACTGTAAAACCCCACAGTCAACTTTATCAAATGAGTGTACAGTAGTTAACTCAAAATTGACTGAAAGTTAATTCTACTCATTTGAAAAGAGTTTTGAACTCAGTGTTGAAGGTAATGAATTAATTAAATACCTTACTTCAACTTAAATAAAGTAAGTACACAGTACTCATATAAATTTGTTAACTCACATAGCTTCTTGCAATCGGTTTCCTCAAACGGTTTGAGTTGCCTTACCTTATTGGGTTTTACAATACTCAGTTGGTTTGAGTTCTCTTCATTTATTGGGTCTTACTGTGCCCAAATTGCTTCATTTATTCAAATGAAAAAAGATTTCGTTCACAGTACTCATTAGGATTAGTTTTTGAACTTAAATGGTTTGTGTATATATATATATATATATATATATATATATATATATATATCTGTATAAACTAACGGGGTCAGAATTATTAGCCCCCATGTTTATTTTTTCCCCAATTTTTTTTTTTTGATGAAGATAAGACTTTGTCAACACATTTCTCATCATAATAGTTTTAATAGGTCATTTTTTAATAACTGATTTCATTTATCTTTGCCATGATGACAGTAAATTATATTTTACTAGATATTTTTCAAGACATTTCTATACAGCTTAAAGTGACATTTAAAGGCTTAACTATGTTAATTAGGCTAACTAGGCAGGTTAGGATAATTAGGCAAGTCATTGTATAATGATGGTTTCTTCTGTAGACTATCGGGAAAAAAAATAGCTTAAAGGGGCTAATAATTTTAACCTTAAATGGCTTTAAAAAAAATTTAAACTGCTTTTATTCCAACCGAAATATAACAAATAAGACTTTCTCCAGAAGAAAAAATATTATCAGACATACTGTGAAAATGTCCTTGCTCGGTAAAACATAATTCGGGAAAAATTCAATTGACTTCAACTGTATATATATATATATATATATATATATATATATATATATATATATCGTTCATTCATTCATTCATTTTCTTGTCGGCTTAGTCCCTTTATTAACCCGGGGTCGCCACAGCAGAATCAACCGCCAACTTATCCCGCATATTTTTTTACGCAGCAGATGCCCTTCCAGCCACAACCCATCTCTGGGAAACATTCATACACACATATTCACACTCATACACTACGGACAATTTAGCTTATCCAATTCACCTATACCACATGTCTTTGGACTGTGGGGGAAACCGGAGCACCCGGAGGAAACCCACGCAACCACGGGGAGAACATGCAAACTCCACACAGAAATGCCAACCG
>CAIGQQ010034204.1:703246-754048 GCA_903798035.1 Danio albolineatus
TTTGTTGAGATAGGGCAATATTTGGCCGAGACATGCACTACTATTTAAAAATATGGAATGTGATGGTTAAAAAAGCAAAAATACAGAGGAAATTGGCCTGAGTGAAGTGCTTAGCAAAGGACATTAATCATTAAAAATTTTAATTTGACATGTTTACAATTGGAAATAACATTTCCATTTTAAACAATAATTTAACATTCGGTACACTTTCTGCTTGTGTAAACTTATTTAAAAAGAGATAAAGCAATCCAATTCTTAAGTTTTTTTTTTTTGAACAACTTGAATGTTTGTTTTGTTGGGACAACATAAAGGAATTGTGTGGAACCCAGCATTTTTTACAGTGTATATGTTTGTATACTGCAACATACAGCAAGACAAAGTAATACATAAAGTAAGAATAGACTCAAATGAGATTTAAAAAGAGAAACAAACATCAGTCAATCAGTTAAACAATCAGTCTCAAAAGTCAAAAACACACCGTACCATTGACTGTTGCAGTGAAAGCACGTGCAATGGATGTTCCTGAGTACAGAAAAACAACAACAACAAAAACCTGACTTGCTCTTTGAACTGATGGTCAGGACTTCCATTCACCAATGGCAACATTTGCTCGCAATCAAATAATCCATTAGTAATCAGATTGATGGCTCCACCAGACTGAAAAGCCTTCATGTAAACACCTTAATCAATCCGACTGAGTTCAGTCTGAATTAAATAATGATCAGACTGGAAGGGGAACTTTTCTAATCCGATTGAGAGGACAAGTAAGCACTTGATTGGACTGAAAATCAAAACCGGAAAGTACTGGGCATGGGCAGTGACTTACACTACTTTCACACTGCAGGTAAATGTGACCCAAAACCCTTTTTGCTCACATGTGACTCAGACCTGTTTTTGTCACAAAGACAGATATGCACAAACTGCATGGAACCTGATGTTTTACATTCCTATTTGTGCCACATTAATAAACGAACGGTATTAAATAAGATATAAATCTGATGTTTCCTAATGAGACTTCAGTGTGAATGGCTACAGTATCCATTAACACTGAAGGGCTACAGTCAGAATTCATGTGACTTACATAATTTTCATTCGGCATGCGTTATTTTTCTGTAAACTGGCCCGTGCATGCATGGCACACAGGGCAAACCATCTCCAAAAAGTTGAGTTGAGTGACAACTGGCACTCATCAACCAATAACATTTAACTGAAAAATAGACCATTTACATAGATTTAAATATTCCACCATAATAAAATTGCATATACAGTATAAAACGAAATATACTGTCCTCAAATAATAAAGCATAAAAAAAAAAAAAAAACATGAACGAAAAACCGCAATACAAGTCTCTGGGAGCTGTTTAAATTTTGTGACAAAAAACAGGCAAATGCTTTGAGGGACAAGAAAATATTTAGTTATATAATATTATAATATAGTAAGCTATTTTAAACATTTTTGAACACTGAAATATACATGTGTGCGCACCTTGCTTGTCATATAGATCGCAAATTATTCGCGTTTTCAATCACAAAACACTTAATTTAGGTTTCAGACACTGAAATACTAAAACCAATAGGCCCACTAGAAAGACAACTAGGTCTATTTACAGTTCAAAAATACACTGTGGTTGTCTATGAAAATGGCAATAATCATATTAAACTTAAACTGACAACATGCACATAATACAGTCACATTTTGGCTACATGATTTGACATTCTACGCTGTCTATAATTGTACGTTTGTGCATACGCGTCCCTTCATGATCAGTTCTCACCTGAAACCTGTTACTAACAACTTTGTGAACAGCTATGCAAAAAAAAAAAATCAGATCTGTGAACAAAATCTGATTTGAGCACTAAGCCTTACTAAAAAATACTGTTACACACAATCGATTTGTGATGCACTGTAAAAAATAATCACTGAATCTACTAAATTAATAAATTAATAGATTTGACTTTTCTGTGCTAAGTTAACTTTAATGAGTATTTAGTGCCTAAACTAAACATCTTGAGTAAATAGTACTTAAGATAAACTAGTATATTGGACTAAAGGCCTGGGCACCCTCATGGTGCTATCTGGCACAAACAAATGGCATAAAAAATGAAAGATAAAAAGAAGAAATATATATATATATATATATATATATATATATATATATATATATATATTCAGGATTTTTTTTCTTTTCTTCTGTGGATGTCAGTGCTTCCCACCAGTTTTCCGGCTCCCAACATTCTTCAAAATATCTTTTGTGGTCAACAGGAGGCAGAAACTCCAAAAGACTTGAAACCACTTGAGTAAATGGTGTTTATAGTTTTATTTTTGGGTGAACTGTACCTTTAAGTGGTTGGTTTTAGAATGTTTATTCTTCAAGAGAATGCTAAATCAATAGAACTAAAAAACTGTTCTGTACAATAAAAAAATTGAGAGTGCATATTGTTTAATGATGAGGACATGTGACATTTTACAAGTGGTTTTATAATGGAGTTTTAAAAGATTTTTTTGCTACAGCACTAAGCTTTGCACAGTGTTCAATGTACTGTTTATTTGTATATGTGTGCATTTAACCATGAACAAAAAAAAGAAAAAAGGTAAAACTGTGTTTTATGGGCAAATGTCCTCATTGTGACTTGTGATTCTGAAATTGTGTTATGGAACAAATAAATGTTTTAGTGTTCTGCCAATCTGTTGTCTGTCCTGTTTAATTAACTTAGTGTTTTGAGTACAATTTACTTAAGAAATGTAAGGCAATCAGTTTCCACACATTTTCTTAGTAAAATGAACAAGCAGTGCAGTTACAAATACTGTTTTGTTTGAGTTGTGTATACTTGGCTTCACTTGCTTTTGTAAGTTGGGTTAAGTTGTCAAGTTGAGTTCAGAGTACTCTCATTTTGTAGTTATATCTACAAAAATATGCGAGTTACCTGTACAAAGTTTGAGAGCATTTTTAACTCAAGAATTATGAATTAATTTTCTTAAGAAATTTGAGGCAATCAGTTTTCACACTTTTTCTAAGTAAATTCAACTCATTGCTTTTTACAGTGTGGGACAACATGAAGTAAGTTAACTTATTTTTACAAATTTAAGTAAATTAAACATTTACAATTAAGTTGTCCCCCATAAAGAAACAAGAATTGTGTTGCTTCAGCTCATTTTAAGTATGTAGTTTGAACAAACAGCAAACATAATTTTTGGAGTGTGAACATAACCATTGATATGCTCTAAAGATGTGTGGAACATACTGTTTTTGTAGAATGATGTGTCATAAATGTAACATTATTTTCAAAATTATATTCTTCCACTAGTGAAGAGAAACAAAACCAGTCCAATCAGTCCTAGCCTCTGTTATTTGTAGCTAGCTTATGATATTTCTCAAATGTGTTTTTTCATAAGCGCTCCATTTACTTGATCTGTGGTGAGATTCATATCTCTAGCATAAATTTTACATTAGCCACTCTCATCTGTCAAACAGCTTAACAAGCAGCTCCTGAATGACTCATCAGATTAGCTTAATCAATGACAGCATGTTTGTCCAAAAATCCTGTCTAGTGTGACCAGGGAGGAGCTAATTATGGATGAAGTATGTCAGTGTTTCTGAAGATGCAGGACTGCAGTCGGCTGCATGCTGGATCAACACTAATAGAGTTTATATGACAGGCGAACTCTCATCTCATTGATTCATCTCATTCAAACTCTCAAAAACATATAGTCATGCAGCCTTTTCAGATTGTAACTGTAGGATTGTGCACAATAAAATGCTCTTAAGCTAATTTTAATGAAACAGTTTTTCCTCCTGAACTAAACACTCAGCATTAAAATTGAATTATAAGGAAATAATTGAGTCTATGTTCATCTTTCTGAGTGTTAAAACTCTATGAAGTTAAAAATATTTATTTTCTGTATTATTTATAATCTCAGCACTAATCGAATACAATTTGTGTTACATCTGTTACATCAGTTATGAAAACACATAATAATCTTTGAAGAAAGGATAGAAAAAGCCTGTGACCTCACTTCCTCTGGCGGGAAACTGTGGAAGGTATTGAGGCATGTAATTATTCTTCTCTCATTAATTTGTACAAAGTATTTAGGATACACCAACAGTAGCTTAATGATTTTTTCAACCCTGTTACTGTGACCTTTCATTCCTTTTTAAAGGAGCTGTATGTAAGTTTTTGACTCTTCTAAAGCATAAAAATACCGTCATTTTACATGTACATGTTTACAATCCAATGATCCAACATATGCACAACATCTGTAGTGTACTGGTCGGCGTTACTGTTTCTTGTCCCGGCTTGTCTGTCCTGTCTTATTTGCACTAAATGTTGCACAAACCACACTTTGCGCTCTTATTCTTATTTTATTTATTTTTAAAATGTATCTTATCTTATTTTATTTTATTCACAAAATTTTTATAGAAGTGCAAGGTCCTGTGTTATGTTGTCAATTTATGTTGCTTGATGTAGCACCTTGGTCCTTGAGGAACATTGTTTCGTTTCAATGTGTATTGCACTATATATTGTTAAAAATGACAATAAAGCCAACTTGACCTGACTTGACTAATATGTTTGTAGATATTTAAGAAGTATGCCAAGTGAACATACTTCTTTATCTGAAAAACAATGCTGAAGTCAGATATTCTGCTTTGAAAATGTGTTTTCCGTGCTGGAACGCTGTCTTTGTTTTGGTTCTTTTAACCCGCCCAATCCCAGTTTAATTATAATTTATAATTAATAACAGAATTTAATTATTATAGCCAATTATATTCAGCACCTTGTTGGAAAACCGAGTATTTGAACCATTCAGTCAGGAAAGCTCTCAAGGTATGCAACCGCAACCGAAATGCGAAGGACAGTAACAGCCTTAAAATATAGATGCAGCTTCCACATGATTGTATTGTTAGCAAATAATATAAATATTACAATAATATGACGAGATTGCAGTGATAAGCAATTTGGCTGTTTGCACCAGACGCAGCATGACAGAAATTTAAATGCAGCAATTCAAAAGGATAGAATATGCACTCACTCATGAAATGGTAAGGTTTATAATTTAACTAATACATATTAAACCTCTTTAACATTATTAAATGGACATGCTGAATCACTTATATGTGTTGGTTTTGAGTCACAGTTCTAAAGTTCAATTTCAAATAGTTTATTTTGATTTCAAGATCTGAGGTCAACTATGCTGCTGCTTTCAGTAGAATGTCAATAAATGTCATATAAAAGGGCATCCAAACTCACTTTGTTAGCAGTCAACACTGAATAAAATACATGAGGTGTACCTGTGGTGATCACTGTCAGTTTTCTGCTGTTCAGCTACAAGAAATAGAAACCATTTCTAATATCAATTCGAGGTGTTGGTTAAAACACAGACCCCCTTTAATATAAAAAATATTCCTTCAATCCCATGCCGTTGCTTTTAGATAGAACACGATTTAAATTGTGTAAAACAGCGAACAGCCTTTAGGGTCGATCGTTAAGCTCGCTCCGGTTGGTCCTCAATCTGGCCACCTGCGCTTGCATTTATTTTGATTCAGGAAGGATGCAATACCTAGTTCAACCACTGGGTGTCAAACTTACATGCTGTAACTTTAAAAAGCAATAACATGATGAAAATACAAATAATTCTGTTTAGGCGTGGTGTCTGGTTTGAGGTTAGCATCTTGGGCTAAAGTGTAAACTCTGTTATTGTCAACTCTGTTAGTGATTTTAAAAGTTTAACAATAAGTTAAAGTACAATTCAGATTCAAATGTTCCCTACAACTTTTAATCCTTTTAATCATTATTTTACATTAATAAATTCCTTTTAGAATTTTGTATGCCATTCCAGTTTAATGGAAATTAATGGAAAATGCTTGAATTCTGGAATAAGTCTTTGAGTACTGAGTATTTGATTTTAGGGATATTTAATACAATAACGGAATTAGGTACCTAAACTGACATTTGATTTCCAATTGACAATCTGAGTTCCTAACCCAGATGTGAGCAATCGCTCAGAGTTGGTGTTGTGTGAATGTCATGTGATTTTACAGGGTGATGTCAAACAGAGCTAGCAGATGAGAACAATTGTGTTGTTGTCCTTTTGCCTCGGTCTCAGGACAGAGGAAGATCCATTTTGAAGCATTTCATGCCTCAGAGAGCGGCCTTTAAAACACGTCTGTTTGCTATTGAAATCTCCTTTATCTTTAAATAGTGCTTGAGCAATGATGCATTCAGAAGAGCTCGCCTCTCCTACACTGAATTCTTGTATCTTTCTTTATTAAACCTTGAAGAGCCCTACTGAGGAAGTTCTTGAAAAAAATATCACCCCCTCTGATCTGTCCACCCTCTAATCCACTCTCATGCCCATTCATCACAGGCTTTCATTAATTCTGTTAAATAGTCTAAGTACTTCGATGTAAGCAGATGCTTAAAGCTGACAAACCACATAAGAATACCAGACCAAATTACCTGCTTTTGAGGCCAGTCAAGCAGCCTTTTTCCAACAAATGATCAAGGTAAATATATTTTAACATCACGGTCGGTTTTCCATTACGAGGGTCCAAACCAAGACACACAAAAAAAATAAAATAATAAATGAATTAATTAATTAGTATAGTACATAGTATAATAAATGAAAGAAACATTGAAGGCCCTGTCATACACCTGGCACACTAGATGCGGTACCCTTGATTTTTTGCTATTTTCAGACCGGCACAGCTACAGTATCATGGTTTCATGGTTTATGCCACGTTGTTTAAATAGCAAATGTATTTGCACCACTTTGTGGACTGATGGAGGTGCTGGTCTGAGAAGGAGGTGTGTTAAGACACATTGTTACCAAATAAAAATTGGTCTAAAGTAATTGGCGCAGTTTTTTCATTTAAAAAGCACATTAGTTAATCGCCAATGTGGGTACATGCATATACATTGCTTAATGCACAGAGGGTGTAGACCAATACACATATATCATATACACATGATAAAAAAAATAAAGGATTAAAATTGTATTATTTTCTACATAAATATAAAAAACACTACCTCCTACCATGCCTTCTTCACCTTGGGGATGCTTTGAAATTCAGCTGTAGTCAGTTTATTCATGACAATTTAATAAAAACAGATTTTTATAATATAGGAAAAGTTAAGAAAATAGACCCCTAAATTTTGTACGGCACCAGTATGTTTTTCTAAACAAACATGGCATAAAAATGATTGGTCCTCAACCAGTGTGCCATGGTTTAATAAGGGGCTCAGCAAATCTTTAAGATGACATAAAATAAAACGTTTTAACTGATGTTTCATTCATTCATGCATTTTCTTTTCGCTTTAGTACCTTTATTGACCTGGGGTCACCACAGTGGAATGAACCGCCAACTTATCCAGCATATGTTTTACGCAGCGGATGCCCTTCCGGCCATTAAACACTAAACACCTTTTAAAAAAATAACAATGGGTAGCACAATCGCCTCACAGCAAGAAGGTCGCTGGTTCAAGCCTCGGCTAGGTCAGTTGGCATATCTGTGTGGAGTTTGCATGTTCTCCCTGTGTTGGCGTGGATTTCCTCCGGGTGCTCCGGTTTCCCCCACAGTCCAAAGACGTGCTATGATGAATTGGGTAAGCTAAACTGGCCGTAGTGTATGAGTGTGAATGAGTGTGTATGGATAATTGCCAGAGATGGCTTGTGGCTGGAAGTGTATCCGCTGGGTAAAACTTATGCTGGATAAGTTGGCGGTTCATTCCGCTGTGGCAACCTCAGATTAATAAAGGGACAAAGCCGACAAGAAAATGAATAATATAATATAATATAATATAATATAATATAATATAATATAATATAATATTTTTAACAGCTCTTGGTTAGAGCATCATAAACTTTCTTCTCAACACTTTCTTTGCTCCACAGACGGAAGACAATCATTCAGAATTTAAATAACATAAAGGTTCTTTTATTTATTTCACCTAATACACTTAGAATTAAAGCTGATTACGCAATTTCCTCAGGCTCTACATTAATACAGAAAGGTCTTTTTGTGTGGCATATTGCAAGCATGCAGACATGAATCAACCGAAAGAAAGCTGCTCTGCTAGACCACACGTGCTGCTAGAACACGTCCTTGCCTGACTCGTCAGAGAAGGCATGGAAAGCACGTCGACAAATCAGTTGGTGAAAGCAATATTTACAAAGTGGAATTACAAGCGAAGACAGGACTACAGACGTTTGAAGTTTCATTTTGACTTTGATTATATTAGCGACGTGCTAGCTGGCAAACTCAAATCATGTCCTCAAAGAAGGTCAAGCAAGTCCTGGGTTTCAAACCTTCAGTGAAAAAGGAGAACGCCAGAGGAAAAGATGATCTCAAAAGCAAGATGGGGGTGAAGTGTTTAGCTTGTGGTTGGGAGAAACGAGCGTGTCTTTGTTGCTCTGCGCTAATTATAGCAGGAACAGGCTAGGCTCAGACCTCCTCTCTCTAATAACATTTATCAGCTTCTTGTCACCAAAGACCCATTGTTCTCATCTCTCCTTAAATACTCCCCAAGAACGAACCAAGAACATCTCTGGATCCGCCGAGACCTGCACATAGGCTTTCTTACATTTCACATTCATCTATATAAAACTCAAGACTATTGATCAACTCTTCGATTTCATGCTCGATCATGGAAAAGCATCTCATAATAAAGTCTGCCAATGCTAAAGTGTATCTTTATGAACGCAGCGCTAATAAAGCCAATAAGCTGGCAGGATATTCGCTCGTAAGATCTAGTCACCAAGGCTCACATCCTGTATACTCCTTAACTGGTGAAGCTATGATATAAAAAGTCGAGAAACAGAGTGGATCTCAATGATAGCAATGAGACCGCTAAGACATTAAATACTAATCTGCCAGAGAAAGCATAAGCAGCGTCTGTGAAACCGATAGTTAAGGCGCATACAGATGGAGGGGCTGCTGCTCTGGATTTGACAATGACACCAAAGATTTACTTGCTGCCATTTATAGATCCCGGAAAATTACAGGGAGGCAACTATTATTTGCGCTGAGGGGTTGTCAAATCCATAAAAACAACCTCCCCTCCCTTTGTAACCTACATTTCAAATGGGATGTGATCCGTCCATTGTGGATCCCAACGCGACGACTATAAATCCCTTTTCAATAGCTCTGATCTGAGCATATTATCACACGATTATAATAACAGACGTATCCAAATAGAATTGAGCGGCCTTGGGCTAAAAGTACAACACAATAGTGTCCATCAGAAGATTTAATAACAGAGACAACAGGAAATATACCCATTTAACAATGAGACATATGTGACCCTGGAACACAAAAGCAGTCTTATTATACACGGGTATATTTTTGGCAATAGTCAAACATACATTGTGTGGGTTGAAATGAATTATTTTTCTTTTATGCCAAAAATTATTTGCGTATTAAGTAAAAAAATCCAGTTCCATCAAGATATTTTGTACACATCCTACTGTAAATATATTAAAATAGAATTTTTGATTAGTAATGTCCATTAATAAGAACATAACTTTTTAAATTTAGAATTTTAAAGATGATTTTCTCGTTACTTTAATTTTTTTGATCCTTTGTATACCAGATATTTGTAATAGTTGTATATCGATCAAATATTGTTCAATCCTAACTAATCTATTTGTTCACAGGGGCGTAAATCCCGGGGGGGACAGGGGAGACATGTCCCCTTCCATCCAAAAATTGCACTCTGTATTGTGAAAAATATATGCATCTATACCAAAAATAACTGTATTTGTAGAAAAAAAAAAAAACGCAATTCGCATTTAAAATGTGTTTAGAAACTTGAGTTCCCCCTGCTCTTCCTCACATTGGTTTGGTCCACAGCCTGCTTTCCCGGGTTCATCTCTCTGACTATGCACACACACACAAATCAGGTGTGTGGCTGCGGCTTGGTTCTAGATGATCGCCAGTAAAGAGGGTACTTTATTCACTTTAAATAAAGCGATTATCTTTAATGTTGTTGATACAGACTCATTCATAAATTATTTGCTGTAGAAAATGCTGATTACCGGTGTATTTTCCATGTGTCTGCTATATTAGCGATTGAAATATTACCTATCTAGTTAACGTTAGCGTTAGCTTGTTGCAAAGTGCAACATACTAATGTCACAATGATAAAATACTAATAATAAAATACTAATGTCAATCACAGGCAAAGGAAAAGGAGAACATTGAGGGACAGCAGAGCAGAGCATGTAGTGTCAGGTAAGGGGGTGAAGGGATAATAACAGAACCTTTATTTAGATGAGCTATTTCTTTAATGTTTTTAGAGTTGTGGCTGTTCAGCAGATGAAACTCACAGGCTCACCTATTTACAGTATGGTCTGTCCATTTGACAAGTGTAATGTAAACAAGTGAGTTATTATGAGTTTAAAAAATATCTTTTCCTGCATTTCTTCTGCTTCAGCAGTCAGTCTGTTGACCGTACACAACATAAATAATTTGAAGAAAAATCTGCTGCCATTGAACCTGAGAAAAACTTAAAACCATAATGACGCAGTCTCCATGCTGCAATAATATTGATAGAACCAGAGTTTTTAACTGTGGGGACATATCTTTAGAAGTACAATTTGACTGTATTATTTGTGTCTCCCTCAGAAAAAATCGCTCAAGGGAAATTTTATATTTATTGTCCCCCCTAGTGTTAAATGAGATTTACGCCCTTGTTTGTTCAGAAAGCTTATTACAATCTCGTTTTTAATAAAATAGCGCTTATGACTGGTTTTGTGGCCCTGGGTTACATATTCAAACCCTGGAACAAGGAAACAGTAACAAATGTAAAAAAATAAATAAATAAATAAAAAACACTGATGCTGAGATTACAGATGTCCACATGTTCATAATATTTATCAGTGACATCATCATTTTACTTTTGCTGTCTCACTTACTTCATGGGCTTGAAAAGGGCCTGGCCGTAGTTATGGAATGTCATGATGAGCTTCAGCTGCGTGCCTCCAGATTTCATTGCTACACAGAGAACAATAACACTCGTATCAGAAAAGTAACTTTCAATGAACCGTTTTAGATAAGACTCATTATGCAAATAGCAATAACAATGTAACAATTCAATTGGGAAAATACTCTGTCCTCTCGCTGAGGATGATATTTGATTATGCTCCGCTGGGGGGGAAAAAAAACGAATAAAAATAAGTGTATTTTGGACATACACTACGCGCTGCCCTTTAAGGGAAGCTGATAAGGCCTTTTTAAAATGCTTGTTGCAATGAATATGCAGACGATCACAAACAGATGAAGGAAAACAAGGAGACACCGCCTCAAGTCACTTAAAGAGGCATGTGTGTCAACACCAATTTTTAAAGATCTTTATCATTGTAGATTACCATGCAAATTTCTTTAAGAAAACAACTAAGCGGAGGAATAAAAGAGTGTAACTATACCAGCATACAGTCAGCTGGTCAAGGTAAGCTAATACAAACTCAAAATTAATCGAGGGTGTTTTGTTTCATGTTATTGACAAGGGCGTTCTACAGCATGTCAGTTATTTCACAGCTGGACTAAAAATGAAATATTTTCAAACGTCAATAGTAAATTAATCTAAAGTCTAATTGTTTTCAGCTATTAGAATGATTCCTGTTCAATTAAAGATTTTTCAGAGCCAAAAATAACTATAATACATTTTACCGTGAATTGCAGAAGACACCCACTAAACTTTATACGTATACCAATAAAACCTTGTCAAACATATTTAGAAGCTTTGAAAAACCTTTGATGTCAATAAAAGGCCTGTTAACACTTTAGCTTAAGTACCAATTTTCATAATTATTAGTGGCTTATTTGCTGCGTATTATCATGACATTGGCTATTTATTTGTACTTATAAAGTGCCTATTCTGCATGATCTTATTCTACATGTCTAATCTACCAAACATAAACCCAACTACTACCTTAATCACTATTAATAAGCAGCAAATTAGATGTTTATTGTGCTAAAAGTGATGGTTAATGGTTTGTTAATAGTGAGTATTGTACCTAGGCATGGGCTGGTATAAGATTCTGACAGTATGATAACCTTGGATGAAAATATCACGGTTTCACGGTATGACGGTATTGTGTTTACTGCTCTAAAATATATTCTTTTTAAATGTCTGGCTAAAAAACAAAACCTTTTTCCCCTTTGAACATGATATATTTAATTTTGAGAAACATTTTAAATATTTTAGGGCAGTAAACATGTCAGGCTAAATAATTCAAGTAAAAAGAAAGTAAAGTAATTAAAGTGCGGTCTTCATTTGTTTCAAAAACACAGATTTCTTTCAAATTTACATCTAAAAAACAAACAAAAAAATGTAAATAAAAAATCTTACACATACCTTAGGAATGGTATAGCAGAATATATTGAAAACCTTGACTTTTCCAAACCGTGGTATACCTTGAAAACGGTTATCGTCCCATGCCTAATTGTACCTTTAAATAGAGTTTGAACTCATTTAAGGGTCACAGTGCATTGGCCAAGAAATGTAATTTTAATTTTATCTAACACTATCTTAAAGCCATTTGGCAGCAAGAAGCAATTAATCACTTTAAAAAATGACAAACATTAGTATGATCTTTATTATTTAATATATTTAATAAGAATAGGTTAGGATACGTATATTCTATATTTTTCTTATTAATATATACAGTATGCTACACTTAATGACGGTGAAATTATTTCACACATTTTTTTATGATTTATTTATTTTCAATTCTACAATAGACACTGTACAGTACTAGCATTTAATATGATCTCAATGAATATTTAAAATTATATATATATATATATATATATATATATATATATATATATATATATATATATATATATATATATAATATTTGAAACACCAAAATCAGGTGTCTTCTCTGTGACTCTGGTATAGCAATTAGAGGAAAAAATGGAACAAATAATATTGATTGGAGGAATTATTTTATCATGTGGGAAAAATCTGAGATAGTTCAGATGTCAGGGACGGTTGTCAAATATACAGTTTCTTGTTAAAGATACAAAGATATTCTGCCCAAAATTTTGAGTGATCTTCCAATCAGATTCAAGAATTCAGGAGAGCCATGTAATAAGTTGAGATTGACCTTGGAGCTTTACATAAATGCATCCCATCAAGCAAAATTCTTCTTGACGATATGCATGCCTGGCAGGAGATACTTTTCCACAGCATGGCGTTTGATTAAGTCTAAATTGCACGCTCTTCTCATTCATTTACCCTGCTGGAATCCACTAGCAGTGAATCTCAGTCCAATTTTATTGATGCATCTGCAGACATAGTGCAGGAAGAGTCTAGCTATTATCTTGAAGAAATTTCATTCAAAGAATCTATTTTAATCTGCACTCAAATCAGCATCACAACTGTACCAATGCAATCCAGAAATCACTTCTCTGAATAGCGTTTAACTCCAATGCTGCTCATGTGTACTGATTGTTGTGCAATCTCAAATATTAACTTACCAACACTGGTGATCCTTTGCGAAACCAGATCCTTCAGCATTGCGTCAATAACCGGGTTATGCCTGGAGTAAAGCTCATACCGGTTGATCCCAATGTGGAAGCGGAGCCAGTTTGGGTAGGAGTCTGAAGACATCTCACCCGTAGGTGCATAATCCCCTTCTTTACCTTCTCCGTTCCTATGAAAATACAACATGTACCAAATGTAATTCAATTTTACAAATGCAGATACCATAGATAATTCTTTGTATTTGTACTTCAAAGTTTCCTTTTAAATAAATTGATAGAAATAATAATAACAACAGCAGCAATAATGGTTATTATTATTAAAATACAATACTAACTTTACTATTATAAAACATCGTAATTTAAAATAATAGCATAATCATAGTAATTCATTAAAACAATAAACGAATAAATATACTTGTATTTATAATTTATTTATTTAAAAAATAATAATACAATAAGAACACCAGTATTCAATTTAATATTAACACTTTTTTATTATTATGTGCAAGAAATAAGTATTATTTGAGGGAAACGGCTGTTTGTATCCACAGAAGACTGTGTACTTAATGTTTGAGAGAAAGAAACACAGCTTCTCAACCTACCACTCTGGATTCTCCGCAGCTTTAGGGTCAAATCGTATATCAGTGTTGACATTGAATAAAGTGTCTTCGTCAGTTAAAGAAGGCAATGGCCTGGTGTATAAAGGATGCTCAAACAGCGCCGAGAGCCTCGAACCCTTGACCGCTGCGTTCTTCAAGGCAGAGTCCCGCGTAGCGAGCCTCCTCTCGTCACCTGTCAGCTGCTCAAATCTCTTCAAAGCCTCGGCTCTCTCCCCGACCATCATCTTTTCCAGCGAGTGAGAGGACAGGTTCGAGCTGGGCTCGTTGCTGAAGTCTTGAAGTATTCGGAGTGTGTGTTTATTAGGCCAGCCGGACTCTGATCCCGGCTTGGCTCGATGCTTAGCCCAGTTCTGCGGCTCTTCGCTGGGTGTGTGTGAGCACGAGCACGCGCTACCGCTCCGTCTCTCCAGCTTCGGTAACAAGTCTATCATAATGTGCATGGAGCAGGCTATAAGAAACACCATCAAAATCAAGACGCGGAATTTTCTAAAGAGGATCATCTTCAAGCTCTCGCGTTCGAGAAACGACTTGTTTGGAATGTCAGGGATAAAAGTGAGCAAGCGCACTACATCGCCAACAGTACATAAAACACGGGCTCCCAATTTTAGCAGGAGAACGCATGGAACGTCTGCGTTTTCATGTGCCAGTTTAAGGGCAGAGATGAGGGTTTATTTGGCGAAGCGCTCGTGTACATCCATGCCAAACAATAATCCAGTTATTTACGTGCGCTCGCGATTAAATTCCTCCCGTGCGGTCAGTTGACGAGACGCGACACAGTCACTCATAGTCTGTTTGACCATTTAATAGCTCGTATGCTGCAGATATCTGCGAAATGTGAACAAGTCAAGCCTCGTCGGATACAGCAGACTATCCAGAAAAGTGCGCGTTCGCGATGTCCATTTCGGTGTGCGAAGAAAACATCTGCCGCTATTCATACAGCGCACGAGATGCCTTTCACAGCTGCACAAGTTCATTCGCTCGTCTTATCCGGTGTGAATCGAGGCTGTTCAGTCGGTGAACGCGACGAGACGCATGGCAGCCCTGGCAGGTTTCGAGAAAGTGTGGCATCGCACCTCCTTCCGTCCGTCGACAAATGTGGTATCCTGGAGAAAGTTTCAGCGTTTCCTGCTGCTCGTCCAGCTCTCGTGAAGGTGATGTCTGCCCGTTGACAGGCGCTTGAGGAAATACCTCAGTCGGATGTACGGGGTGGGTGTGTTAAATATCATGATGCTGAAGCCCCTCGCACACTGAGGATTGGCTGAGCTTGAAAACGGCAGCCCAGGCTCGCTTCTTCCTGTAGCGTCAGATTGTGCAAGAAGAGGGCGTCTGAACACACACTGCTGCCCATTATTGTCTGAAATGACTTTTTAAGATGTGCTTAACACGCACGCCCTAACCGCTCTCTACCACCTTATTTTGGTGGAATATTTCGGGACTGTTTCTTCATGTCACGGAGCAGTTGAGCAACAGGCTAGAGGAATATAAGTAGGCTAAAAATGTGCTTAAAGCATTGGTTCAAGATTTACACACCTTCAGGCCATCCAGTATGCAGGTGACTTTGTTTCAGATGAACACTGAAGATTTTTAGACATTTTTGTAGGTCAGTGCCTTCTGGCACGTTGAAGAAAAAAAAGAAGCATATGCAGGGAATAACACCAGTGACTCCAGATAGTAGACTAAATGAGCAGTTTAGTGTATCTATAATGTTGTTTGTTATGTTCAGTTTCTTGCACAGACCAGTTTCATTTTATAAGAGCTGAAACCAGGAGCTTGAGTATAAATTTTGTTGAACCTGTATGTTGTTTTTGACTTTGTAAGTGGTCAACATTGATTTGCATTTTATGAATCGCCAAGGTTTAATATTCTTTAGCATTCCAACTAACTAAATAAATAAGTGACCTATGAAGTTGGCGGTTCATTGCGCTGTATAACCCCACGTTAATAAAGGGACTAAGGTGAAAAGAGAATGAATGAAGTCATCTACATCCTTGAGGCCTGAGGGTGAATAAATCAGGAAATGTTTATTTCTGGAAGAACTACCCCTTTTAAAACTTTACGTTGACACAAATACGAACAAACCCACCCATTGGGTTATTTTTTCAATAGCATTTAATTTAATTTATTAAATGTAATAATTTTTTATGGATTTGTCAACATTTGACCCAATGCTACACTCTCAGAAACAAAGGCGCGAGCTGTCACTGGGGTGGTACCTTTTCAAAAGGAACACATTTGTACTTAAAGGGTCCAAATTGGTACCTCAAAAGTACATAGTACCTAAAAATTTTAATAGAAACACTTTTGTACTTTTTAGGGACTAATATGCCTTTGAGGTACTAATATGGCCCCTAATATGGACCCCTTTTTATTATTATGGAAAAGGTACCACCCAGTACAGGTTACAAAAAAACAGCATTTTTTGAGTGTAAGTAAAGAAAATAAATAAATAAATAAAAAGCATTTGTCCAGAATGTTTACTCAGCCTTGAGTCACTTCAAAATGTCTGACTGTCTTTCTTCTTTGTCACAAAAAGAGAAGTAGGGATGACTAATTCATGAAGAGATCTTTCACCCAGGAAATGTGCGAATTGAATAACATGATTCATTATTTGCCAACAAATCAGACATGATTTGATTCCTCAAGCAGAACTAATGTAAATGTCAAGATTTTCAGTAAATCGCTCACTGTATTATACCTTTAAATCAGCTTTTCTGAATCATTTTAACTCCAAGGTCTTCTTCCTATTGTCAAATGATCCCAAAGATGTATCTGAAACTTCTGCTGTAATTTTCAATCTGTCAAAAAAACAATGCAGTTGCACACTTTATTTCCTCAACCAAGTTTAAATATATGACATAATTATAAAATCATAAATAATCCAAACAAAACAAATCTATTTTTTTTTAAACAATTACATTTTCTAATGTCCAGCAGTGACCAAAAATAGGCATTTTCAATGTATAATTTAAAAAAGTTAAATTTTCAAAATAATATAATTTTCACATAATTTTCACATGGCCTTAAATAAGCCAATCAGGACCCTGTTTTTAACATTTGAATGACAAGATGCTGAGAGCACAAATTTTAAAAAGAAAATTTTTAAAAAGTTCCCATCAGTAATTGAACATTATAGTCCAAAACAATTGAGATAATGAAATAAAAGATGTCACTAAAATTCACTTTGATCTTATCATGAAATGAACACGTGCCTTCCGATACAAAGGGCAGGTTCAGTACATCACAGAGACATGTAGACAGCACTAATTACCTAATTATTATTTATTAGGTCAAATGTCACATTTCAGACAAGTGAGCTGTCAGAGATGACAATGAAAGACTGATTGTCTGCAGTCGAGAATTTTTCCTTAAATTCCTTGCAGTATTTGGTAACAATACTTCAGAAACAGAGCACTGATTGTTTTTTGTTGGTATCCGCATGAGGAAAGAGCTAATTAATGACAAGGCTAATTTCTAGAAGGCTCGATTTCACTGTGAGAAAGCTTCTGTTCTTTCATCTAGCCACATCAATGCATTGTCTTTGAAAAGAACCAGAGGCGTCACTTGACCCTTTTTTTCACTGGGCCACAAGCCCTGCTGAAATACAGCTGTGACCAAGTGAAATATTACTGGTAAATTTGTGCCTGTCAATAGAGATTAACATGCAATGACCTGAGAATAATTTTCTCTGACAGTATTTCATTAATTATGCTGTGAGCTTTCTCTCGGCTGTCTTTTGGTTTAATCAGTCATACGGCTTTGCAAAAACATTCAGATATCTTACAAATGTCGTCTATTGTTTCTAAGTGATTAAGATATTATTTGTGCATGTAGGTGTTAAATGTGACATTTCTCTTTCACTGTCACACATGACAAAAATGAATTTAATTAGTATTATCATCATTGAAAGTGCAGTAAATGGTTAAATATTTAGCCGCTCGAGCCAAAACTTAAAACTGTCCTATTGTGTGACTGTCATAAGTATATTCAATAAACTTCAGCTCTTATAAATTAAATAAAAATACAAAATAAAAAACAATTAGTAAATGGCAGCTTATTTTTACGGGGCAATTCTATGGAAAAATGTAATTAGTTGATGGGCCCCATTGAAAGACCCCATGATCTGAAGATTCAGAATTAAGCCTTTAAAGATTTTATCTCAGAATTCTTTGGACATATTTAACATTTTTGGGACCACTACAAATTGTTTTGTTGTTCTGTGGTGTGACATCCCTATTTATTGAAAATGTCCAACAAGTGTCCAACAAGTCAAGGTGAAAAATATTATTCGTATTTTCGTAAATTAATAAAATAGCACCATATGACGATAAGTGTCAACAACGATGAAGATAAATATCTCTCAAGATACATGTATAATATTAAGAGTTGTTCTGCTCAATCTTTTGCTATGTAACACCTTTGGAGACATTTACGTTACAGTTCTGTAAAATAAAAAACTGTGAAATAAAAAGATTTCATACAAAACTTTGTAAGCCCTTACTCAAAAGATGTTTGTTCAAACTGCTTATTTAAAATGAGATTAATCAACACAATTAGTGATTTTTAATTGTTCTGTGTTTAAACCATTTAAATTTGTAGAAACCAATAAGTTAACTTTTTTTATGTTGTCCCAACACAAATTGATTGTGGACTTGAGGACTGAGGGTGAATAAATCAGGAAATGTTTATTTCTGGAAGAACTACCCCTTTTAAAACTTTACGTTGGCACAAATACGAACAAACCCACCCATTGGGTTATTTTTTCAATAGCATTTAATTTAATTTATTAAATGTAATAATCTTTTATGGATTTGTCAACATTTGACCCAATGCTACACTCTCAGAAATAAAGGCGCGAGCTGTCACTGGGGTGGTACCTTTTCAAAAGGAACACATTTGTACTTAAAGGGTCCAAATTGGTACCTCAAAAGTACATAGTACCTACAAATTTTAAAAGAAACACTTTTGTACTTTTTAGGGACTAATATGCTTTTGAGGTACTAATATGGCCCCTAATATGGACCCCTTTTTATTATTATGGAAAAGGTACCACCCAGTACAGGTTACAAAAAAAACAGCATTTTTAGAGTGTAAGTAAAGAAAATAAATAAATAAATAAAAAGCATTTGTCCAGAATGTTTACTTAGCCTTGAGTCACTTCAAAATGTCTGACTGTCACAAATTGATTGTGTGAAATCCAGCCTTTTTACAGTGTATTGTTTGAAACATTAAACTTCAAACTACATAAATATAAATATTATTTTTCTACAAAAATGGTGTTTAAAAAAATTTCTTTTTTGCTTATTTGTCAACAACCCATTGCGAACTGTAAACTCTAGGTAAAGTTATCTACAGTATGCTGTAAAACTTACTGCATTCGTATTATTCTGTAGATATATATACAGCATTAATAGTTAATAGCTATTTCTTAGCCACATATTTGAAACAATATGTCAAAAATAACGTCTGTGAATCTAGAATTTAAATACTTTAAAAATATTAATAGATGTATAATGAGCAAAATTCAAAGTTTTATGCAAACAAAAACAGCAGTATGGAAAATGTGCAGGTATTTCACGAACTGTGCATACATTTATTTTCTTGTCGGCTTAGTTCCTTTATTAATCTATGGTCGCCACAGCGGAATGAACCGCCAACTTATCCGGAGCATCCAGAGAAAACCCACACCAACACGAGGAGATATTTTTTTCTTCTAGAGAAATTCTTATTGTTTTATTTTGGTTAGAATAAAAGCATTTTTTTTATTTATTTAAGCTGTATAGAAGTGTCTTGAAAAATATCTAGTAAAATATTATTTACTGTCATCATGAAAAAAGAAACTAAATTTGACAACTTATTATTAATACAAATAAATATTTATAAAATGTTCTTTAAAGTTGACAAATTTAGTTTCACTACTAATACCTGTTACTCATTAAAATGAATCTTTAACATAATCATATGAACATGATCTTTACTTAAATAAATAAATGTTAAGCCTAAAAATACGTGCAATTTAAGCTCGGTTTGTTGGTACAGGGTTATTGTGGTGCATCTAAATACCTTTTTAGTCCACGTGCATTCTAACACTAACAGACAAATATGTGACCTAAAATCAAGGTATATGCAGAGTATTAGTTGCTCAGGATTAATCTTTATGATATATGTACGGTTTGTAAATTAATATAGTATTTCAGTGTACAGTGATCTGTAATGGTCTTGTTTGGCATAATGTTATGATGCTGCACACTCCCAGGCAATTGACAAAACGCATAATATATTTCTTCCTGATGCAAAAAAATATACATATATAAATATATATCTCAGATTATTACAAGAAAATGCAGTGTATATTACAATACGTGCCTTTGTTGTTGCAATATGTTGTGATAAGATGAGACGTTTATCTTACAACAATTTGCACAGCATGACACAAAGACCCTGAAAATAAAGCTTCTCCAAAAATCTGGATTTCCTGTAACATGTAGGCTAAATGAGCAAGATCTCGTTGACTCTTCAAGACATCACAAAATCTTTGTTGTTTTAACAGCACTATAATTTCCACAGGAACTGTGTGTTTTATGTATGTATTGTTAAATCGGTTATTGTTTATCATACACAAAACCATGAAAATAAAGCTTGTTTCTCCAAAGTTCTGATGTAATTTCTTTTAATATGTACTTTATTCATTCATTCATTTTCCTTTGGCTCAGTCCCTTATTTATCAGGGGTCTCCACAGTGCAATGAACCGCCAACATATGTTTTATGCAGCAGATGCCCTCCCAAACGCAACCCAGTACTGGGAAACACTGATACGTCGGCGCCAGTGGTTTAGTGGTTAGTGCGTCGAACATGTACTCTGGTGCTTGTGGTGACCTGAATTTGATTCTGTCTTTCGGTCCTATGCCGATCCTACCCCTCTCTCTGCTTCCCATGCTTTCTTGTCAATTCTTCTGTCCTATCCAAAAAAGGTAAAAACCCTTAAAAAATAATTATACAAAAAAAACAAAAAAAACATACACACTCATTTACACACGAACTCATACACTACAGGCAATTTTGTTTACCCAATTCACATATACCATATGTCTTTGGGGGAAACCGGAACACCCGGAGGAAACTCCCGCAAACACTGGGAGAACATGCACACTCCACACAGAAATGGCAACTCGAACCAGTGACCTTCTTGCTGTGAAGTGACAGTGCTAACCACTGAGCCACCATGCCGCCATGTGTATTTTAGAACATGAGAACGATCTGACTAATTCAAGACATCAAAAATGTGTTGTTTTAACAGCATTGTGTGTTTTAAGTACAGTATGCATTGTTGAATCAGTTATTGTTTAAATAGACACCTTAAAGGGATAGATCGCTTAAAATTGAAAATTACCTTATTGTTTACTCTCCCTCATGTGGTTTTAAACTTTTAGAAGTGTCTTTCTTTAGTTGAACACAAAAGAGCATCTTTTAAAGAATGCTGGTTGCTGGCAGCCATTGACTGCCATTTATATTTTAAATTAATATGGAAGTAAATGGATGCCAGCTACCTGCATTTTTCAAAATATCTTCTGTTGTGTTTAACAGAAAAAGAAACTCAAATAGGTTTTGAACAGGTGAATGGTGAGTAAGTGGCGAAATAATTTTCGATTTTGGGAAAACTGCTACAAAAAAATGGTTAAATCATTATATATTTATGATCAAGATCAATATATTGTACCATAATATAATTATAACTTACAAAAAGATAATTAATATGTACAATATGTGCACATACAAAGCATAAAGTATATCTTTATTCATATTTCCAAACGAGGCCTTTGATACATGTTGAGTCCCTCACTGGTCTGATGTTAATATTAAACCAGCTTTTATATATCAGGGGAAATAACTTTAAACAAACAACTTTTTACATGGTTACACTATAAGAAAGTACAGGGAAACTTGAAATATTCAAACATTTGGTGAAGTTTTTTCATTAAAATCAGGAGATTATTTCATTGACACAATTGAATGTGCTGTATGGAATATGCATATGGCTGTGCAGTAGCTTCAGTTGTCATGGCGACAGTAGAATTCTTTAGCAGGTGAACGTGTAAACTTTAGAACACTGGTGTGGAGAAAGCGGAACTTGTGGCTGGTTGTTTTTCCAAGCTCTTTTGGTTTACGTTTGTTGAAGTCTTGAATTTCCAACATGGATCCCATCACCATGCAAAATAATGCTCTATCGAGTGCAGAATTTCGTGATGAGCCATGTGAACGCTTTCAAGGTTCTTCCTTGCGTCAGAGACTCTCAGAGTCCACCAAATACTGCTTCAAGCTTGGGACAAAAACTCCAGTTCTGAGTGTTCTCACAAGCCCTCGAGATCCTGACAGTGCAAAAAAACGAAAACGTCCCCGGACGGTATGATTGGTTTTCCTGACTTATGCTTGGTTCAGAAGAAATGATTGAATCTGAGGCATGGTTAACTCTTACTTAAAGTCCCCATGAACTGGCAACTGTAATTTTTTTCATATTTTGACAGTATAGAGCCGCATGTATCATATTTGATACACAACTTTCTAAGACCTATCAAATATCTACCCGATCAATATTTTGTTTAAAAACCAGTTGTATATAATTTGATAACAGGTAACTGGTAAAACCAAAGTGAAAAACTGCCTGAAATGTTCTCTGCTGTCAAAATGTCAAGGGCAAAATTATTTTTTGTCATTAAAATTAACTTGTTGGGAGCAAAAAGTTGTACAGATGCCTGATGTATTAAATGTATATATATTATTGTATATATATTATATATTTCAAAAATTTGTTTGTTTGCTAGATGGTTTGAAAAACATCTCTTTTCCAGAAAATGTAAATTTTATGCCTGTTTTTTTATTTATTTATTTTTAGCATAATTTTTTTTTTTTTACTACGTCAGGTCTTACAAGGTTAAAAGACTGTGGCCGTGGCTTGTTTTTTTTCTACTGGGAGCCAAATTTATGTATTAAACAAGCCATTTCATTCAGAAAGATCTGGGAAAGTGTTTGGGAAGAGTTATTACAACGTAACAGACTCCTCCTCCTCATTTCTGTTTGTTGTCAAACTGACAGTTGAGGCAGAGTGATTAAATATGTTAGCCACGGCCATTTGCTAAGATACACGTCATCTGACAATTTAACAGAAAAACAACAACAGGAAATGCATTTTTAGATTTCAATTAAAGATTAGAAGAGCAAACATTTTTTTTTAATTCTTAATGATATGCACAAATATAGCTCCACGGTGGCATAGTGAGTAGCACGTTCGCCTCACAGCAAAAAGGTCGCTGGGTCAAGCCCCGGCTGGGTCAGTTGGCATTTCTGTGTGGAGTTTGCATGTTCTCCCCGTGGTTGCGTGGGTTTCCTCTGGGTGCTCCGGTTTCCCCCACAAGTCCAAAGACATGTGGTATAGGTGAATTGGGTTGGCTAAATTGTTCGTAGTGTATGAGTGTGAAAGTGTGTGTATGGATGTTTCCCAGAGATGGGTTGCGGCTGGAAGGGCATCAACTGCGTAAAAAACTATGCTGGATAAGTTGGCGGTTGATTCCGCTGTGGAGACCCCAGATTAATATAGGGACTAGGCTGACAAGAAAATGAGTGAATGAATGATATGCATAAATGAATTGTTCACCACAAAACTAGCAACATGAGCTAACAAAATCATATGATTTCTTCGGGACTTTAAGATAATAAAAAGTACACATCCTTTTTCAGGTGTCACTGGTCAGCCCCTCCAGAAAGGATGAGCTCACCAAGGCTAAAAAACGTCCTTACTCTGGACATACCCTTTCTGTGGAGAATACTGCTTCTGAGGGTTCATCCAGTAAGAAGTTTAAAGGAGATGTGTCAAGTCATCACATCTTCATTGAGCACCAGTATTGTAGAAGATACCAGTGCAACCAAGAAACAGCTCCAGTAATTCCCTCATCGCACTCTCAAAGAGTATGTTTGATTTTCCTGTATTAAGCTGAACAGTTGCTCAGTGTCTTATTTCAATTCTTTTCTCTGATAAGTTAAATACATGTGCTCTAATTGATTTAGACTGTTGGCTCACATCTAGAAACAGAGTTGACTGAATCTGAGCCACATCCAGACCAATCTTACAAGGAAACATTACTATTTTACCAATTGTTTGTAAATATGTATGAATTTATATTCTTTAAAAATTGCATGTTTTCATACATCTAAACTGAAGATGTGCCCCCTAAACCAAAGCTTTATCTTGGGATCAGCAAATTGTACTAAAATGTACAAATGTGATCGTTCAATTTCATATGAATTAGCCACTAAATTAGCCTTGAACTGCAGAGTGTTTACAGTAAGTGTAATAAGGTGTCGACACATCTTATTAAAGATCACGCTATAAAAATACACAATATTTTTTAGATGTTGCTGACCCCCAACATGCGAGATGAGTCCACCACGGCAAGGCGAGATCCTTCAGTGGAAAATGATGGACCCTCCAATTTTGAGAGTCTACACAAGGAGTACAAAAGACAGGAGGTCTCAACGCTCTTCCACCCTAGGTATCAACACACCATAGAGGACATGAAAAGAAGAGCACAAAGAGAACGGCAAGAGGCTGCTCGTATGACACATATGGGACTGGACTGCAACATACTTGCCAAAAGAGCTGACTGCCAACTCCTTCAAATTTTCAGTCAGCTAGACAAAATACGGTGCTTCTAGCCATGAGAGCAGCCCAGCGAAAGCTCCAGCCTCAGAGCACAGGCCCATAGACTCCAGCCTCAGAGCACAAGCCCAGTGTAGGCTCTAGCCCTAGAGTGCCAGCCCAATGTAGGCTCCAACTCCAGAGCAGAGGCCCAATGTATGCTCCAGCCCCAGAGTGTCGGCCCAGTGTAGGCTCCAGCTCCAGAAACTGTCAGCTGGAGCCTCAGAGCATTGACAGCTGCAACTTCAGAATGGTGACTCAATGTAGGCTGCAGCCCTAGCAAAGGCCCAGGATAAACACCAGCCCTAGAGCTCTGGCCCAGTGTCGTCTACAGACCTACGTAGAGCACAAGCCCAGTCTAGGCTCCAACCCTAGAGGGCTGGCCCAGTGTGGTCTCCAGCCCTAGGGCACAGGCCCAGTGTCAGCTCGGCTCCAGATTTCAGGTTTCCAACGGTGTCAACGAAATGTAGGCTCCAGCCCTCCAGCACAGGCTCAGTGTAAGAGCCAGCTTTAGATTACTGGCCCAGTGTCGTCTCCAGCTAGGAAAGTAAAGTGATGTAATTAAAATCTAGCCTTAAATGATTTGTTGTAGCTATACTTTTATTGTATTATTGTATTACAAATTGTGTTTAAAATTGTATTAAAATCTGTAATAAAATTTTGAGAAAAAAATGAGCTGACAGTCTTTTATTATTTAAATATCTTTGCTACTTAACTTTATTATAATTTTTTTAAAAAGATGTTCTTCTTAAAGACAAATCTGTGATTACATTTATTTTATTTCAAGCATTGCACATTTAAACTTCACAGAATTGAACTTAAGAAACCGATTATCTTACAGCATATTTTAAAGAGTCCATATGTTGGGTTGAGAACGGCTAAATTTCACTTTTTGAAGTCCCAAACAACAGGATGATACTGTATGTATGCAAGGTTAAAAAACACTTTCAATGTCTTATAATATCTTTTTAGTTTTACCTCATTTTCCCACCGACTCCCATATGAATCGTCTGAGCGAGTCTTTTTCCCAAGCACCTCCTTTACGTGACGCTACCACGTCACGTCACGCTACCACGTCATGTCCTTTACGTGTCAGCAGCCCAATGCCAGAACATATTGAAAAACATCACTGCAGTTGTACAACAGCATATTGCTATATTCTTCATCATAATAACAAACATTCAGTAATAATTAACACTTTATGGACTATTGTAAGCCAACAAATAGTTACATTCGGCAGTAAGCCAAATGGCTACCGCTACATGCTGCACAGAGCAAACACAATACAGACAACTACATCCATATTTACCTTGTTACAGTGAACAAGACTGGACGAACATGCTTGTCCAAACAAACTGGGTATTGATCCATCCTTTAACAACAACCGTGCAACAAATCCCGCGTTGTAAGCGTGTAGATTGGTGTAGCTCTCTTCAGAGAAATGACGCGAACACAGCACCATGTTGGGGATATAATTCTCAGGTATTTTACCAAAAATAAACCTAAATTACTGACTCTTCACAGCTTCATCTTTAGGTAGGAAAAAGAACACAGCTTTTCCCTCGCACTTCAGAGCACAGCGTCTACGGGACATGATTTAACCGGAATGCTATACACTACAGTGCTTGTCGTCTTCCACTTTTTCTTCCTGTCTGTGGGCGGGGCCGGGGAGTTCAATTTTCCCAGGGTCTGTGCGCACAACTAGTGGGCGGGGCTTATGTTTCGCATTGACGTCAAGCCGAAACGGCTAAAGACTCGTTATAATAATGATTCATTTAAACAACGATGAGTTGACTCTTTTATAGATGAATCAATAATTTTAAACACTGTGCACTTTCAGATTTAAGCCTTAGCTGGACATTTCACTTCCCCTAGAGCTGTGTTACACACTGCATGGAACGTCATTTTAAAAAATCCATAATATGGGTTCTTTAAAATGATTTCAACTTTTGTCATTCTAGGAATCATAACAGTATAACTGCAGAGTCGGGTCTAGCATAACCATAACCATCCCCAGAACAATAACTCATCCATGTCCTTCGCCTACCTACAGTATGTCTTCAAAATCAAGAATGTCAAAAATGACTACCAGGCAAACCATTTAAACGAGAAAGCACCGCTCATGTCAACGACGAGTCCCAATGGTAGCCAGCGAGTACCAGCAGAATGGCACTGGCTAGAGAAGTCCACAGATGGCAAAGGCAACGCCGAGGATTTGTTCCTTTCAAAGCGCTGACTACAGCAGAGGCTGTAAATAAGCCTGAATAGATTTATGAGCACTCCTGTATGTCTCTGCAAGGTATCAGGGTGGACCATTAGATACAGTTCTGTGGACAGAGATAGGGGATTATGCTGAAGATAGAGATACAGATACAGATAGGGCGAGGGCATGAAAGCATCGGCTGACATGTCTATTCATTATTTAGTCAGAGATTTATGCTACAATTTGCTCGGATGGCGATAGAGAGCGAGAGTGTGGGTTTGATGGAAGCTGAAATTAGTTTCAAATAGTCAATATGCTTTAAATGATCAGAAGAGAACAGTGAGGAGGTGTAATGGGATTGATTTCTACTTTAAATTAGTATTAAATTAAGACACATTTCAGAGTCAGGAAAATGCTTTTATTTTCTTAGAACCCATAATTCTAAAACTCACTATAATAATGTTTCCGTGGCGTTCAGTTATTTTTCTTATTATGATATTTGCTGTATTCCATACATCAAACGAGATGCCTTAAAATACAGCTAAATGGTCTATGGCATAGGTCTCAAACTCCATTCCTGGAGAGCCACAGCTCTGTAGTCTTGCTCCAACCCAAATCAAACACAGCTAATATAGTAGTGTATAGTAATCTTGAACACCTTGATTAGGTAAATCAGCTTTGTTTGATTAGAGTTGGAGCAAAACTGTGCAAAGCTGCCGCCCTCCAGGAATTGAGTTTGAGACCTATAGTTTAAGGCAGGGCTGACCAACCCTGCTCCTGGAGATCGACCGTCCTGCAGATTTCAGTTGCAACCCACATCAAACACACCTGCCTGTAATTATCAAGTGCTGTTCAGGTCCTGTTTAATTGGTTCAGGTGTGTTCCATTCAGGGTAGGCGCTGAACTCAGCAGGAAGGTCGATCTCCAGGAGCGGGGTTGAGCACCACTGGTTTAAGGCAATGGTTCTCAAGCTTTTTTCATCAAGTACCACCTCAGAAAAAAATTGTCTCTCCAAGTACCCCCTTAATTACCGGTATTGAAATACAGTAGTAGGCCTAATTAAGCAGCTACAGTACAGCACTGCACAGTTAAAAAACGAGGCAAATGAATTCTTCTATTTAACAATATTTATTATTGTCAGCCACTTAAATAAAAGATTTAGTCTATTAAAATCAATTTACTGATCACATCTGTGTTATCGTACGTGTCAAAGGGTTAAAAGTGTGTTCATTTTTTTACTTTAATTACTCAGCGATTCCTCCATGTACCACTAGAAGGAAGCTTGTGTACCACTAGTGGGGCACGTACCACAGTTTGAGAACCACAGGTTTGAATCAGTACTTTGTAAATTTAGAAATGCTGTGAGTTTTGCTTCTTTATTATAACTGTTGCTATAGAGATTTTGAAATAGTCTGTGAATGAATTATGGATGTGATTTACACACATTGATATATTTTGTTGGGTTTTGAGTACTAAGGTGAGATACAGTAAGCAAGGACTGAACTGATGAGGAAAGTCACTAAATGAAAATAATAATAATAATAATTTTAATACTAATTTTAATAATAATAATAATAATAATAATAATAATAGTAATAATAATAAAAAAGCTGAAGACTGAATGGTACAGATATATCAAAATTGAATATTTCTTTTCTAGAGGCTTTTAATCTAACTTAAAGTCAAAATATAAAATTAAAAATTAATTTAGTTAAAGTTTTCAATCCTTAAAAGTGGAGATAACAGTCTGTTTATGTATGCCCAAAGTTGTGACTGAGATACAAAGGTGTAAATTAAAAAACATCTTCCAATATGTAAACACAATACATGTGTAAATGAAACACTTCGAAATGTACAGGATATGAAATAACATGCAAATTTATGTTGGGTTTCTAAGTTGTAAGTAATTTAAATTAATTATTTAAAATGTTAAGAATACAGGCATGTTGCCACAGGTTGAACACTTAATTTATATGACTCAAACAGCAATTAATTAAAGGTACATGTGCAACTTTTTACTTTTGACCCTCTAGCAGTGATGATATCTTACGTGGAAGAGTTGTTTCTTTTTTTGTTTTTGTTTGCTGTTTTTTCCTTGGCCTCGGCTGGGTCAGTTGGCATTTCTGTGTGGAGTTTGCATGTTCTCCCCATGGTTGCGTGGGTTTCCTCCGGGTGCTCCGGTTTCCCCCACAAGTCCAAAAACATGTGGTATAGGTAAATTGGGTAGGCTCAATTGTCCGTAGTGTATGAGTGTGAATGAGTGTGTATGGATGTTTCCCAGAGATGGGTTGCAGCTGGAAGGACATCAGCTGCGTAAAACATATGCTGGATAAGTTGCCGGTTCATTCCGCTGTGGCGACCCCAGATTAATAAAGGGACTAAGCCGACAACAAAATGAATGAATGAATAATTAGGAATGTTATGTTTGTAAATTTCGGTTCAATATGTATATATATGTATATATAGATTCAATTATAAACTATAATAATGAAAAGTAAATAATCTTCTCTGTTTTCTTTACACAGATGGACGTAGACTCAACATACAGTTTAAACAAAGTTGTAATCAGGACAATCTAGAAGTTTCCAATACTTGTACAAAATGAAAATGAATAAATAACTTGAAAAAACACAACACGGTGTTACCTTTTGTATAAAACAAAGTAAAGAAAACAATAAATTGTGATAAAATACTTAGTAGTCTCAAATGTAATCAATAAGGGAAAATAAATAAATAAATAAAACCAACTCAACTCAAAATACAGGGTAGAATTCAATATTCACATTTTCAACTCGATAAATCATTACACTGTTCAATAAATCCAGTGTCCAATTCAATAGGATCGTTGCACTGCTCAAATTAATCGTTTCGCTATTCAAAAGATCGTTGCACTGTTCAAAAGAATCGCTTCGCTGTTCAAAAGGTCGTTGCACTGTTCAAAAGAATCGCTTCGCTGTTCAAAAGGTCGTTGCACTGTTCAAAAGAATCGTTTCGCGTTTCAAAAGATTCGTGCCACTGTTCAAATGAATCGTTTCGCTGCTTAACGGATTTGTTTCACAGTTCGATAATAAAAGATTCCGTTCAAGATTTGTAGGAAAAGAAAGAAGAAAAACAGGAGGGTCGCGATGAGTCCGAGTTTTGTTTCTCCAAACAAATCAAAAGAACTCTCCTACCAGTCCAAGGGCTCAAACACAGTCTAGCAGGTGAATCGATTCGGTTGGTGGCTCATCGTACGGTCAGATAGCTTTTGCCCATATATTATAAGCGCTGCGCTCGCGGCCAATATAAATGCATCTCATATTAACTCTGTGTCGACTTTGTGGCGTGTAAACATCATGTAAATATAAAGTAAAGATATGAATCTTAACTCACCAAAGTGAAAAGGTGTATTTTCATTAATAAAATTCTCTTCAGATTCGCGTCAGTGTCAGCTCCGCCACATCCGCTTCTCACAATCAGCTTTTCAATCCAACGACGATTTCTCTAGACGACCATCTCTCAAATTTAGCGACAGTTTCAATGCTGGATTTCTCTGTTGCGGTCTCGTCTCTCTCTCGATCATATGTGCATCTTTTAACATTCCCAACCATAACTTGTCAACTGTAACTTTCTCAACCAAAACTTTTTCAATCATAACTTCCTCCCTTGACCAAATATGGTGCGTCGGAGTTCCGCTCTCTCTCTCGTTGATTAAGGGCCCATGACTTTAATAGATAGAATGATTAAGCGGCACATTTTCCTCGCTTTCTCTCTTATTTCACATCACTTTAACTTTTCATTAGTAAAACATCATTTGTTAAATGGAAGTTGAATTTTCACAATCAAAGGTTGACAGAGCAGAGATAAGAACGAAAACGGAAAACACGTGAATCACAAAATACAATATAGTTTTTCCAACTGCTTACAAACATTTTCAAAACAATGTTTCCTTTTTTCAAAACTCTACATACAATTCCCAAAACTGCACACACAAAATGCAAAATGCCTCACATCTCCTTCAAAATTCATTCGTTCATTTTCTTTTTGGCTTAAACCCTTTATTAATCAGGGGTCGCCACAGCGCAATGAACCGCCAACTTATCCAGCATATTTTTTATGCAGCAGATGCGCTTCCAGCTGCAACCCATGAGAAGCATCCATGCACATTCATTCACACTCATACACTTCGGACAATTTAGCCGGAAACCGGAGCACCGGGAGGAAACCCATGCGACCACGGGGAGAACATGCAAACTCCACACAGAAATGCCATCTGACCCAGCCGAGGCTCGAACCAGTGACCTTCTTGCTGTGAGGCAATTGTGCTACCCACTACGCCACCGTGGCACCCCTCCTTGAAAAGTGTAACACTGATCAGAATGATGCATTTGCATCAAATGGCAAGCACGTCTTTCATATAAGTAAATGTTTGGACTGTAAACACTGTTGTTCTAAATCTAAAGCTCTTTGCTCTTTAGGCTTACATTTCAATACAATGTTTTACAGTGACAGTAATCTGCTGAGAGGGTGAACAGGTACACTGTAAACATCAATGACATGAAAAAAAAACTGAAAATATTTATTAGGCCAAACATTATCGTTGTTTTTAGAATAAAAAAACATAAACATACTGCAGTAAAAATGTAAAAATAAATAAATAAATAAATAAAAATTAAACATATTTAAAGCAAAACTATATATTTTTATAATACAGTAAAAACACAAGAGAAACGCCAATGGCCTGGAAAATCATACACTTTACGGAGCTAGACTCCACTAGACAGCGCTAGAAGAATTCCTCAATTCTTTCAGGATTTATAAAGGAGAAAATGGGGGAGATACAAAACTGCAAATTGTGGATGGGTGAAAAACCAGTTATTTATTTTAAAATTTTTTGGACCAGAACTGCGTCCCATCACCTCTGGTCTATACTTGGAGTGATTGGTAGGTGATCAGTTAAGAAATTAGTGTTTCCACATTTGAAGAGCGTGTGTGTGTGCGACCTTGTGAAGAAGTTAAGCATTTTGATTGGTTGTGTTTGGAAAGGGAAAGCAAGTGGCCAAACATTGTTGTTTATAGCATTCAAAACAAAAACAAACTGTAGTAGAAATGTAAAAAACCAAACAAAAAATAGAACGCATGTAAAGCAAAAGAATATTCTTTAAAGAGCCCATATTATGGATTTTTGAAAATGACCTTCCATGCAGTGTGTTACACAGCTCTAAGTAAAGTGAAATGTCCAGCTAAGGCTTAAATCTGAAAGTGCAAAGTGTTTAAAACGATTGATTCATATATAAAAGAGTCGACTCATTGTTGTTTAAATGAATCGTTATTAGAACGAGTCTTTAGCCGTTTCGGCTTTACGTCAACGCGAAACATAATAGTTGCGCGCGCAGACCCAGGATTGCAACTGAGAAATTGAACTGCCCGGCCCCGCCCACAGACAGGAAGGGAAAGTAGAAGACAACAAGCACTGTATTGCAGTAAGTGTTGTAGCATAACCAGCGGGACAGCAGTGACGTGTGATCTGAGTAATATCTAAGTAAATCTTTATACTGTTTGATGGCAGTATAAAGATTTAGAGAGAAGTTATTGACAGCTTTTTTAGTTTTGGTTTTCGCGTTTTGCTCTTTGTAGACGGTCCCTAAGGACCGGTCTCTCTGCCGCCTGCAGAGAGTTTAATATCATGCATCCAGCGCAAAGGCAAAGCTCATTTTTAGGAAAATAAGGTTGTAGGTGATTGTATACATTGCGACGGTTGAAAAGAGGTGCTATTTGTGTAGGAACAATGTTTCGGTCATGAGTTATTGATCCGGAAAACACGACTGCTGCTAACTTTACTGAACTAATCGCCATTCCGGTGTAAATCATGTCCCGTAGACGCTATGCTCTGAAGCGCGAGGGAAAAGCTGTGTTATTTTCGCTACCTGGAAACCTCTTTTCCCTACCTGGAGTGGTTGAGGTTTATTTCGTAAAATACCTGAGAATTACATCCCCAACACGGTGCTGTGTTCGCGTCATTTCTCTGAAGAGAGCTACACCAATCTACCAGCTTACGACGCGGGATTTGTTGCACGGTTGTTGTTAAAGGATGGATCAACACCCAGTTTATTTGGACCAGCATGTTCTTCCAGTCGTGTTGACTATAACAAGGTAAATATGGATGTAGTTGTCTGTATTGTGTTTGCTCCGTGCGTGCAGCATGCAGCGGTAGCCATTTAGCTTACTGCCGAATGAAACTATTTGTTGGCTTACAATAGTCCATGAAGTGTTAATTATTACTGAATGTTTGTTGTTATGATGAAGAATATAGCAATACGCTGTTGTACAAAAGCAGTGATTTGTTTCAATATGTTCTGGCATCGGGCTGTTGACACAGACGTGACGTGGTGACGTGACGTGGTAGCGTCACGTAAAGGAGGTGCTTGGGGAAAAAGACTCGCTCAGACGATTCATATGGGAGTCGGTGGGAAAATGAGGTAAAAATAAATAGATATTATAAGACATCGAAAGTGTTTTTTAACCTTGCATACATATCATCCTGTTGTTTGGGACTTCAAAAAGTGAAATTTAACTGTTCTCAACCCACCATATGGGCTCTTTAAAATACGGTAAAGAACACAAGAGAAACATCAATTGCCTGGAAAAGTGTCATATGGGTATAGGGTTGGTCATCATACACTTTACAGCGTTAGAAGAAATCCTCAATTCTTTTAGGATTTAGGATTTAGAAAAGGAGAAAATGGGGAAGGTACAAAACTACAAACTGTGGATGGGTGGAAAACCAGGTATTTATTTTTATTTATTTATTTATTTTTTTTTTTTTTACTAGAACAGCCCAGTGTCCCATCACCTTTGGCCTATACTACAGTAGTAGTAATTGGTAGGTGATCAGTTAAGAAATTAGTGTTTCCACATTTGAGGAGCGTGTGTGTGCGACCTTGTGAATAAGTGTAGCATTTTGATTGGTTGTGTTTGGAAAAGGAAAGCAAGTGGCTTCCTGTTTTGTCTTTTAAGTGTTTTATGTAACTGAAAATTGAGTTCAAGGTTGAGAAATAGCTTCTGGTTTGGAAGATTTGAGGTGAATTTGAGTTTTACATTTTCAGAATCAGTTCAGAAATCGTGTGACAAGAAAAAAATGTGTGTGTAATCAGTTGGAAAAAAAACTGTAATTAACACATTTTTACAGTTAAAAAATTATTTGCAGGATCTTTTTAATAATAGATTCACAAATAACTTAAATGAGCTAAATCTGAAATAAAGATACATGTTTTTTTTAAATAATAATAAAAAATCTTTAACCTGAATATGTCCAATCAACTATAGTAAACAGGCCTTCTCATGATAGCTAGAAATAGGATGATTTTTATGATTGCATAAGAGGTAAACAGCATTCTCATGTAGAAATCGTACTTTTGGGCCAGAAGATATGTGGCAACACACAAAGCTAAAATAAGCCAGAGCAATAACGTTATGAAAGATCCGCCTGTCCCGTACTCTCACACTGCCCTCCACTCTGTTTCTCTTCTGTCTTCACCTTTATATTTATAGCGACATTTTGCAACTACTGTACACCTCTTTCGTCTATTTGTTTGTTTAAGCGAGCATCAAGAAGTGAGAGGTCAAATAAGCTAAGCATGCAATGTTTATGTCTTGAGTGGATGAACCAGAGAAAGAAGCCGCGCACTACAGGCCCCATATAACACTATAATTAGCTCTGCGCGGATGGTTTTAATGAGTGTGAGGTTTGACAGTGAAGCTTTCTAGCTCAAATGATTTCGTTAGGCTTGTGTTTATTCCAGTGTGTGGGTTTTAATGTGCGTCCCTAAGGATGGCTGGTCAGCACTGATTATAGTAACAACCCCCTTGGCCTGTCCAAATAACAGTCATCTGTGCCACACTGTTTGTTATTTTGCTCAACTACTATATATATATTCAAGCTGAAAATGACAGCCAAGGATTCTTGGTTTGTTGTCATGGACTAGCAACGCTTAGTGAAGGAACTTAGCTGGATGATTTGATTATTGTACAGTACAGTGGAGCTAAGAATTAGGAAGCAATTTATAAACACTTGATTTTTTACATAAATTATGTAATATGTGAGCCTGGACCAGTGGTGGAAAGAGTACTGAAGAGTCATACTCAAGTAAAAGTACCATTACCTGCCGAAAAATGTAGTGCACGTAGAGTACAAGTATCTGTTGTAAATATTACTCAAAGTATGTGTAAAATGTAGACCTTCCAAAAGTACTCAAGAGTAGTGAGTATTACGCTGTTAAAAGCTGATGCATTTACATGTAATTTGTGCATGTGTGTGTGAACGTAACCTTCTGTACATTTAGTTATGGCCCAGCAGACACATAACATCCTAAGATGTTAATATTAGGTTAGATTTAGGTTGTGATGTCATGTGATCACAATTTAATGTCTAGCCAGCGTCTAAAGACAACATTTTGAAGTCCAATAATGACGTCGATATTTGGTCAATTTTAGGTTGTGTCGGAACCAAAATCCACCAACGAGCCAATATCTTAAACCAACGTCATATTGACGTCAAATACTGACATTTATTCATTAGTTATGGCAACCAAAATCCAACGTCTGATGAATGTCATAGTGGTAACATCCACACAAAGTCAAGCTGTAACATCATTAGACGTTGATATTTGGTTGGTTTTAGGGTGGACGCTGGACATTGACGTCGGCCTGACGTTCTGACGACAACCTGATTTTCATTTCCAAATAAAATGCAGCGTTCCCATGATGTTAGGGTACAAAGTCAATCTGACGTCATGTTGACGTCTTGTGCCTATACTGGGTGTTAAAGACCATTTCGGTCATCATACAGTAAACGTCCGTCATCTTCTCATCAGTGACATGCATCTAAACAGTCTCAGGGTCAATGCGAGTAAAGATTTTGGACATCGTCTTGGACACTTTTAATGCTTCCAAACAGTTTCCTGTAATTATAAATCACCCGTGTCTTGAGGTAATTCATTATGATGCGATTTACCTTTTATGTGTAATTTGATTGGACAGGAATCACAGGACTGATTTTTCTAATCCCCATAGACAAGAATAATAAAGTAGTGACTGCAGGTTGAAGGAAATAAGTGGAGTAAAAGTACAGATACAGCACTGAACATGTACTCAAGAGAAAGTAAAAGTACAGATTTATAAAACTACTTAATAAACTACAATTCCTGAGAAGAGCTACTCCATTACAGTCATTTGAGTATTTGTAATTAGTTACGTTATGTTCTGTGCTTGGGTATAATTAGCAATAGCCAGATATACTAAAATCATTAGAATTTTATACGGACAAATAATAATAATCTACTCGCTGTTTACTCACCTTCAAGGTTATAAACTTGTTGAACACAAAAGAAGATATTTTGAAGAAAGCTTATATCCTATAAACACTGACATCCATAGTATTACCACAACATGAAAAAGAAATGCTGCTATGGATGTCAGTGGTTACAGGTTTTCAACTTTCTTTAAAATATCTTCTTTTGTGATTAAAGGAAAAAAGAAACTCATAAAGGTTTAGAACCACTTGAGGGTGATTAAATATTCATACATTTATTCATTTTCTTTTCGCCTAAGACCCTTTATTAATCCGGGGTCGCCACAGCAGAATGAACCGCCAACTTATCCAGCGGATGCCCTTCCAGCCGCAACCCATCTCTGGGAAACATCCATACACACTCATTCACACTCATACACTACGGACAATTTAGCTTACCCAATTCACCTGTACCGCATATCCAAACTCAACATAGAAATTCATGATTAACGACATCATTTTAATTGTGATATTTTGTCTATAACTCTTGAAGGATTATCTTATATGAGTTACTGTATTCTAACTATCATTCGTGACTATTAAACTAGAGTTAAAAAAATCCATAGTTAAATATTTCTTTTAAAGTGTAGATTTTTCACTCTTTAAACTAGTGTCAAGGAACCATCAACTCCCAATATACAGTTTATCTTGATACAGTGTGAATAAACTCCTTCATAGTGTTGTACAAGCAACTCTTTTATGAGTGTTATCTTAACTGAAATGAAAATTGGGACAAAAATGATCACTCATTTGGAGTTGATTTTAACTCTGTTAGAGTGCAAATAACACCACTAATTTTGCGGCGCATATTCATTACCAAAAGTACAGTTTGCATCAGTCCTCCATGTGAATCTTCCATGTGTCTGTTTTTGCATCCTGAATGTCGTTCAGGCTGAAATAATGACATTGAAGATCTTACAGTGTGACATCAGTGTGAAAATCATGTTTGCAAACTATGATTGGATAGCATTATTCATTTTGATCAGAGTTCTTTTTCAGTTGCCTCTTTTATTCTGTGCTTTAGAATCTTTGAAACTTGGGGAAAGTGCTTTAAAACTGCTCGTTTCTAATTTGATTACTTCAAATTAGTAAATTGTATGTCATTTTCTATTTTTGATCTCGAAGAGGACTCCTGTTAAATTTTTCCTAAAAAAATAAAAAATATATATATATCTTACGGTCGTTTTGTATCATATACTAACAAAAATGTGACATTTAAATATAAAAATGACTGAAAATTCAAAAAGTCAACCAATTCGTGCAGTGTGCCATGGATATATATCTAATAGCTAAATTTAGATTTTTCTAATTTAGAAGTATAATTGTATGATCAGTTTGTCTATTATTTATTTGTTTGTTTGTTTATTGTTTGTTTATTTATTTATTTATGTATTTATTTATTTATTTATTTTTTAAGGCATGACAGTTATATTTTGTTTTAATTAATTAATTAATGAATGTTCAGTGCTTGAATTAAAAACAAAACTAATATCATTCTAGATAATAAATTATTGGTCACAGTCAAGAAGATCAAGACCTTAGAAAAGGCAACAAGCAACACAAAATAAAATAAAAATAAATAAAATAAATAAAATAAAATAAAATAAAATAATTAGGCAAAATTTAAATAAAAAAAATTGACATAAAATTAATAAACAAGACTAAAAAAAACAATGATAAATACAAAAAAAACCCACAATCTATCTTATTTGTTGTAAAAAAACAAAAATAATAATACATTTAAGACAAATACTGTGCATTTGTCACTGCATTTGTCAGCCTGATGTCACTTCTGTCATCTCCGCAAGTCAAAGTTACTGAGAAATCATTCATTTAAAACCAAAATCACAACTATATCAAGCCACTGACATGCTTGACTGTCCGTCCTGAGTTTTTGCCTAGCTTTGAATGTGCCGCAGTACTGATGTGAAGTCATTAGAACTGACAGAATGAAGTCAAAGTTATCCTCCAAACTTTCCAAAAAGCGAAGTGTCTCTGTGCTGTCTTGACTGTTTCCTTCTCTCCACAATCGTAGCTCTCGCAGCTCCCCTACATGGCAATTATATGAATGCTGAGTCGGCATCTTTTCTTCTCACAGTTATAAGTTAGCAGACACTTGACTGTGGCAGGTAAGCAGTGCTTGCTAAGACCTTTATTACCAGGACTGTCTCCCTGCGAAATGTCACCACGGTGTATTGTTAGAAAGCTAGATTCAAACAGCTGCATAAACATGAGGTCACAGTGCTTTGGCAGACCTGTTCTGCTTGAGTTACTGTAGGCCGAAGAAGCTGTCAGGTCAGGGTGACTTGACTAGTTCAGTTATTTAGTACAACATTGCATCACAAAACAGAAATGCAGTGAACTATTTGGTTTTGTGGTCCAGTGCCACATATTTGAATCTTTTTTTAAGCAGTCATTAGGGTCAATTTTTTGAATTTGAGATTTTTAAATCATATGAACGCCATAGTTTTTAAAAAAATGTACTGAGATAAATTTGTTTTTTTGTTTTTAAATTTGCTTTAAAAATGTTGCCAAACTTCGACATATGCTATCAATGTCTGATGCAGAAAAGCTTATTCCATGCTTTCATGACGTTTCAATTAGCTTATTGTAATGCATTACTAGGCGGCTACCCTGTTGGCCTAATTAACAAACTTCAGCAAGTTGAAAATGCAACTGCTAGAGTGCTTTCTAGAACAAAGAAATATGATCATATTACTCCAGTTCTTTCAGCATTGCATTGGCTCCCTATTAAATATCGTATAAATTTTTAAATTTTACTGACTACCTACAAAGCCCTGAACAGCTTAGCTCCCCAGTATTTGAGGGAGCTCCTGGTTTATTATAGCCCATCACGTCCTCTACGCTCAATTAATTCTGGACAATTGATTATTCCCAGAATATCAAAATCAACTGTAGGTGGTAGGTCTTTCTCTTATCGGGCACCTAAACTCTGGAACAGCCTTCCTAGCACAGTTCGGGAAGCAGACACACTCTGTCAGCTTAAAATTAGATTAAAGACACATCTCTTTACATTAGCATACTGTACACATAAAACACAAATGCTTTGGAATCCAAATCCTCTAAAGTATTGTTAGTCTGCATTATTTAGGGCAACCAGAGCCGGGAACACTTTCCAAAAGATATTATAATTTGAATGGCATCTGCGCTTATGTTAGTCTGTTTTTTATTATTCCTGTGGTTTCCATAATCCTGGGCCAGGCCGTATCCTGAGCAGCTGCTGTGGTGGTCATGGGAAGTGGCGAGCATGAGACAGATCCCTGTAAGACCTTAGTGACAGACGAGTCCTCACATTGTTCCCGAAGGGCCAGCCTGTTCACCAGCCGGTGACCCACCTGTGGTCTCTCCGTGATGGACGTCCAGCGTTCTCCAGCCTCCGGCGCCTAGACTGCAGCTCTACACAAGACGTCTGGCCATAGGAGAAATGGTCGTGCCCAACTGAGCCTGGTTGCTCTCGAGGTTTTTTAATTCTTCACTTTCGCCAATTGGTGCAGTTTTTTCCTCACCGCTGTCGCCTCTGGCTTGCATGGTTCGGGACTTGTAGGGCTGCGCATCGATGGATTAATCTTCAGTGTTTGAACTCCCAGCAGTGAATATTAAACTACTCTGAATTGAACTAAACTGAACTTCATCACTGAAAACTTGACTGACACTGTTTCAATTTTTTATAATGCATGTGAAGCTGCTTTGACACAATCTACATTGTAAAAGCGCTATACAAATAAAGATGAGTAGAATTTAATTGAATTGCTTTTATAAGGGGCTTAAACAGTTGTGTGGCTATGTTGGTGAATATAGCCAGCTTTTAATAATTTAATAATTTTTAGTTTTTATAATTCCATTTCATAAAAACAGTCTACAGTTTGACATGCTTCCATTGTACGTATTTAGAGGGGGAAAGGCCCGTCCCGCCCATCACTGACAATATCTCCCTCATTAGCATAGGACTTTAGTCTTGTTTTTGAATCTGCCACTATGCTGACTCATAGGCAGTTGTAGCTCCGCCCTCTTTTAAAAACAGCATCTCATTTGAATTTAAAGCGACAGTCACCAAAATGGCACAATTAGGATCAAAGACTAAGGCCCAATCCCAATTCTATTTTTGTACCCCTACCCCTTCTCCTTGGCCTTTGGACCGAGGATTAAAGGGAAGGGCTTCAAAACTTACCCCTAAGAATTGGGACAGCACTTCAACACCTGCACACGTCATCATATGTCATCGCGATCTCTTGCTTCATATGAGATCAGACGATCACGACTGCTGTAGTTATTCCAGTTGTGTTATTATTTGGTGTTTATCTTCAGGAAATCACTGAAGGCGTATATTATGTTATCATAACGATCTAATGTGGCAATAAGATCAGAACTATACTGTGTATTTACACAGTGGCCATATTCATCTATGTAAACACAAGAAACAACATTAACATTATAGCAGACACTGTAAAAAGCTCATTCCCAGCCACTAGACATTACTGACAGGGTATTCGAGTGTCATCGTGTGTCAGAATGTTGTGGGACTGCTGTCCATGAGTTATGAGTTTTAAAAAGCATGATGGTAAAACACAAGAACACGGTTATAAATATATTAAAAAATATGTTTGTTTGTCATAAAAATTCGTAATGATGACAAAAAGTACTAATTTGTGGATCTCCTTACTTCTGTGTTCAATTGTGGCAGGTGTATTCTGGGAAATTTTCGTACCCCTCCGTTTTAAGTGTGGTCCTGAAAAATCTTCGTTCAAAGGGGTGTATACCCCCTCGCCCTTAGCCCTACGCCTTCAAGCTAAAGAGAATTGGGACACCACTACCCCTTGACATGAACGCGCAAAACGGTGGGTAGGGGTCAGGGTAAGGGCTAAGGGGTAGAATTGGGATTGGGCTTAAAAGGAGTACTTTCAAAGAGTTATAAAACATTTGTTGCGTAAGCTGAAACTTCACATACACACTCTAGAGACATCAGAGACCTATTTTGCATTTAGTAAAAAGGGGCATAGAAGGTCTCCCTTTAAGTCCAAACTAAGTTCTTAGCAATGCTAACTACTAATCAAAAATATATTTATGGTAGTACATTTACAAAATGGCTTCATGGAAGATGATTTTTAATTAATTTTAGACTCATACCAAATATTTTTGGCACGTTATTCACGGTCACATACATTTTCGAAAATATTTTTAAATATACAAAAATTGTATTACAAAACATTTACATATATATCTTTTCTACAAACAAAATTATTTTGTATATTAAAAAAAAACTGTAAATGTTTAATATATTTATATATTGTATATTTAAACCCATTTATACCATATAAGCCGTACTTTTAATTAAAAAAAGAAAACATATTTGAAAACATATAAAAAGAATATCTTTATTTGATGTTTAAAATGTTTAAAGCAAAAAACACTTTCAATTTAGCTGCATAATTTACAAGGTTGTACAAACGTTTTATTTCTTTTACTCTAAACTATTTTAGAGTGAATTTCTTTAGTTTTAATTTCAATAACCAATGCTTTAGATCTCTAATAAAAGCAGGGAATAAGCAGATGGAAGTGAGTGAGTGAGTGAGTGAGTGAGTGGTGGTTGCTTTCGACCTTCATCCAGATTTTATTGTGAGGTTGAAAATGTTTTTTTTTTCATGACCCTGAAATACTATATGAAGCTTGAAATATATTTTCAATTTCAAAAAACATATTTTACTGAGCCTCACTGTCACAAAATAGATTTAGCATTTTTAAACATTTAATTTGGACAGAAAAAAATGTTTTTTTTTACCATATGGGAAATACTTGCGCCCTCAGCTTGCAGCTGCCGTACAGTAAAATGGCTGTGCTCGGCAGATCTTGATTACCTTTTTCCTTGCTTTAGCATTATTCCAAACATTTTTCACAGCACATACTTCATCATTTGACAAAAATATGCTGCTAAATGAGAAGTGTGTATTTATTTAGCTTTCTATATTCAGGCTGTTATTAGTATTGTTTAAATGGGTGTGAAATGTCTTGCTTGAGAGAGAAACCAGGCATTTTGTGCTTCTTGTTGCTTCTAAATCCTAATAGTCTCACACGTATTTAAGTGGTTTTGTGCGTTTGCCAATTACCAGCTTAAAATAGTCTCTTGAAGAAGTCTGAAGACAAAATGCTAATTCTGGCACGGTGAGGTCTGAGAGCAGGCTTGTGGCAGAAGTCTGGTGCCGTATCTGTTATCAGTCTCACAAAGAGACAGTGTAGGCGAGTTCAAGTGTTCTTGGGAACTTTGTGTTTACGGGTTGAGAAGCCATAATTGCACCGCCAAGTTCATTTACGTAACCTCAAGATGCAGATATAGCTTTTCTATATATAATTGAAAGCAAAATGATACATGAATACTTATTGGACATGTTTTTTTTGTTTTGTTTTTTTATTAAGGTCCTAATCATTTTATCTATATTCATATCTAATCAGTTTATGAATCACACATTCAGCTTCAACTATTTTATCATTTGATGTGTTTACTCTTGTCACGATCACCAGCGATCTCCACTGTCAGAGATGGCTGGTTCACACACACACTTCCGTGAACTACAGATTGGCTAAGGACTACAACTCCACTCATGCAGCGCACACACACGCTCCTGCTCCATATCACGATTGATTGCATACACACCACCCGAGGACCGTCAAAGACTGATTACACTCACTACATAAGCAGCACATACACACACAACCTTGCTGAGTATTGTTTATCTGTATAGTGACTCTACAACATGTTTCCTTTGTTCCTGTTTGTCCGTGGTTTGATCTTAGCCTTGCTATTTGTTTACCCTTGCCTGCCGCCAGTCTTTTTGACCTTATGCCTGCTCTTTGACTTCGATTTTTGATTTTGCCCCACTGATCATTGCTATACTGTTTTTATATTAAATCTGCTCTTGGATCCTCAACTCCGTTGTCAGCGTCACTCACCCAACCGTTACAGAATACTCAGCCACCAAGAGGAACCAGCGATCTCTGACAGTGGAGATCGCTGGTGATCGTGACAACTCTACTAGGTTAAATGAACGTTTACATGGAACATATCTATTTTCTGTTTCATTTGTAATTTCAGTCATTAAAAAATTGTAACTGTCTCCACTTTCTGGTCAACCCTGGCCATGTCCTACTTGTTTTTGTCACCCTTAAATTCCTCTTTTGCACAATATCTTACACAATATTGTTCTGACTTATGTAAAAACACTTGTATAATCTATCTATATGCAAATCTAGACTACGCACATAGTCTAGATAACGTACCTCACTTGTAACTCACTTGTTCACTGAATGTCACTCTTCTGATTGCTAAACTGACCACTTTTTTTGACCCAACTGTACACTACATATTTGTCTCTTGTATTTCCATTTATTTATTTTTTATTTTTTTATTTATTTACCTTAAAAAAACATAACAACAGAACAATGACCACAGTTTACAATCAACACATTTCTCAACATCACAGCACATAATGAAGATCAGAAAAGAAGACATGAAAATACACCAAGTAATAATAATAATAGAAGAATACATAAATTAACCAAGGTTTAGGGTGAACTAAGGTTTTGCAAAAATGTACCTGAGATCCTGGGACCTACATATTCAAGGAAAGGAGTCCAGATTTATGCATCACTTTTTCCCCTTGACCAGTGGGTAAAATATTCCAATGACATAAGTTCAAATATTACCATATGCCATTCTGAAACTGTCGGTGGTTTATTAGATATCCATTTGAGAAGTATACACTTACAGGCAGCATAGGTAAGAAAGGTAAGAAACAGCTTCCTGTTTCTTGCACTCTTCAAATTATTATCAGTAAGACCAAACAAAAAATTAAGAGAGTCGAAGTCACACCTTGTATTAAATATAAGACTTAATCTCCTACAAGTACCCAATAGCCTTTGATATGTATACAATTCCAAATACAATGTATAAAATCCCCTTCTTCAACTTTGCACTTTAAACAGAATGGAGAATAATTTTAATTAAACTTATGTCTACGTGATAGGGTAATTTGGAGACGATGTAAAAGTTTGAACTGTTGTTCTTTAGTTCTATTATAGATTGATATATTGCCTGCATACTGCCAAATGTGTGTCCAAGTGTCTGCATTAATTGAACATCCCAGATCTTTCTGCCAAACATCTAGGGTTGCCTCATTATTAACTTTTGCTCCCAGTAGCAAAGCTTCATAACAACGCTTTATTGGTGATTTCGATCTGTTATCGAGGAGCACCTTTTCTATTGGGGTAGGATAACAAGAAAATCCAGGGACAACATATTTCTGCACAAAACTTCTAACAGTAAGTTATTTTTGATTCCCTGTATGTTTGCAAACCTAATGTTGTCTCTACCTGTTTACTGCTTCTTTCAATGTCTGCTTGTACTGTTTCTTTCGTTATATTCTTTGTAAAGTGCCCTTGAGCTTTGGAAAGGCGCTATATAAATTAAACCTATTATTATTATTATTATTATTATTATTATTATTACATAGATATGTAATAATATTATTTGTATAGATAGTAGTTAGATTACCGCTCCTGTATGTTAGTAACATGTAGGGTTAAAATACCTTTTACATCCAGCGTTGCGTTCATATTTATGATTATGTTTATTTATGTTGCACCGTGGTCCTCCAAGGCACATTTTATTCCATTGTCCACACATGTAGTGGAATGACAACAAAGCTCAACTTGACATGACTTGAAAAAGCGTTACATTTAAGCATTTTGCTTTATTTTACTTGAACAATACGGTTTACCGAAGCTATTTATCTGTTGTACAGTATACAATTTCAGTGTACAGAAAATGAAGGCAAAATACTTGAAAAATACCTGCAAACGTTATGGAATGTGTTACATATCAATTGTTAATGGTCAAAATGGAATTTTGGAGTTTCTATGTCAATAAAAAAGTAGCTTACTTGTCATCAATAAACACATTTCCATCTCTTTCGTAAGCACTTTTACAGTTTTTTCTTTAAAATCATTACCATTTTCACAATGCACAGCATTATTGTAAGGGTTAGGTCTTGACTGCTGGAGGACAGAGCTAGATTTGATGAAGGTTGATCTTTCTTCCAGTGTGAAGTAGACTGACCTCTCCGCTGAAGTGTGAGGGACTTTCCCTGAGGGTAAACAGGAGCATTTATAGTCTCCTACAGCACAAAAGCTTTATTGAAGAGTGACTGTGCTTCGGTGTCCTCACGTTGCCTTATCAAGTGTCACGAGAAATCCAGTGTCATGTTGGGTCTTTTTTCTTTGCTGCTGCTTACATGCTACTAGGTGCATTCATTAGACTAAAGTAAGTTGATTATTTGAACATTATACAATGGCATAAATACACGACTTAAACAGAATAGATATGACAAAATCTATATTTTAAATGGCCAAAGTGATCTGAATTTGTCAGAACAGTCAAACAACAGTCACATCCACTCACAGACGATGATTAACCTGTTCATTCATTGAGCTGAATAAATGAATATGTTGTATAATCACTTGAAATGTGAGATCTTGACCTTCATTGGTGAATTGTTTGCATTCACTAGGATGATGTACTCCAACAAAATAGGGTGTTTTTTTAAACTGTACAGAAATTTGCTTAGGAATTTAAAATTATAAATAAATATTGCTATGAACTGGTGACACGGTGGCTCAGCGGTTAGCACTGTGGCCTCACAGCAAGAAGGTCGCTGGTTCAAGTCCCGGAGTCATGTCTATAAAGAGACGCACTGGATCGCAGAAATTATCAAAACATTTATTTATTTACAATATTAACACTCACAACAAGAGCACTGAAACATCAAGCACTGGACAGGGAGTGTCGCAATACAAAACCAGACAAAGGACTGAACCAAACACAGGAGTATAAATACACAGGACATTATTGAACTAATTATACACAGGGGTGAGACACAGGTGAAACTCATGAAACTAACTAGAGGCTGGAAAACAGAACAAAGGAACACATGATCATAACAAAAGCACATGGAACAACACAGAAGCACATGAAATAGCACACTAGGAAGTCACATGACATAAGGAAAGCCAGATGAGACTGTGACACCTGGCTGGGCCAGTTGGCATTTCAGTGTGAAGTTTTCATGTTCTACCTGTGTTGGCGTGGACTTCCTTCAGGTGCTCTGGTTTGAACAAAGGGACTAAGCCGAAGGAAAATAAATGAATGAATGAATGAATTGCTATGAACAATTCCACATATGCAATATGATATTTTCCACAAATGCAAATATAAATAAATATTGTACGTCTACTTGCAATGGTGGTTTGGTTATTTATCAGTTATTTATTATAAATTAATAAGATATATGGAAGGCATTCATGACACTATCATTCATTTTCATTTTCTTTTCGGCTTAGTCCCTTTATTTATCTGGGGTCGCCACAGCGGAATGAACCGCCAACTTATCCAGCATTTGTCTTATGCAGCGGATGCCCTTCCAGCTGCAACCCATCACTCGGAAACTTCCATACATTCTCATTCACACTCATACACTATGGACAATTTAGCTTACCCAATTCACCTGTATCACATGTCTTTTGGACTATATATATATATATATATATATATATATATATATATATATATATATAAAAATCAATTATTCATTCATTTTCTTGTCGGCTTAGTCCCTTTATTAATCCGGGGTCACCACAGCGGAATCAACCGCCAACTTATCCAGCATATTTTTTTACGCAGCGGATGCCCTTCCAGCCGCAACCCATCTCTGGGAAACATCCATACACACACATACACACTCATACACTACGGACAATTTAGCCTATCCAATTCACCTGTAACACATGTCTTTGGAGTTGTGGGGGAAACCGGAGCACCCGGAGGAAACCCACGCAACCACGGGGAGAACATGCAAACTCCACACAAAAATGCCACTACGCCACTGTGGCACCCTCTATATATATATAGTGAGTAGACATATTATCGTTCTGTGGCAACCAAGATAAGCAGGAGTAAAAACAAACTTCGCAGTGTATTACTTTTTGTATTGTAAAATTCAACCTTTCTTTATTTCAATTCTTCTTTCAATACTTTCAATTCTTTATTTCGACTCATACCTCTGATGTCTGACCATCTCCACAACAGCACGTGAAACAAATGAAAGAAGCAATTTACCTCATGTCTGTGTATGTGAATTAAAGCACCTTCCCTCTTCAATGAAAGGACAATGCAAATTGTTAAGAACAAAAAGGTCACGCTGTCTGGGGCAGCAATCTGAAACCGGAATTTTCCAGCAGAAATCTAATTAGAACATTACCTCATGTGGCAGCTGGGGAAGAAAAAAAACGACCCAACATCCCCACCTTTGTTCCACAAGACCTTTAACTTTAGTCTAGCATGTTGCAGAAGCACCTCCTGTGCTCTTCACCTGCAGAGGTGTGCTTTGTCAGGAGGTCAGGGTATATCAAACATCCAATTAGAGCGTTGTAACAGATACTCACACACACACACACACATCGGTCTCTTCTCATTACATGTGGGAGCTGAACCTCTGTCTGTTCGCTGTGGCCCTGCAGGCTCACTTTCCCTCTACAATATTAGATCAGCCATCAGAGAATGCAGCATTGGTCCTTCAACACGTTCACAGTCAAATGCCATGGAGCTCATTTCACAAAAAATATATGTAAGATGAATAGATAGACGGATGGCTTGCAGCATACATTTTCCTTTTCCATACACTTACAAAGTGCTTTTTAGTTTCTGAGAACGCACTTGTCCAAGCTAATAAACATATTCAAGGTTGATGTGCACTGTAGGGCGAGTTTTGAGTAATGGCATCATTAAATGTTCTGTTTTCAATTACTAATATAACTGCTGCAATTAAATCTGCTTGAAATCAGAGTTTACAATGTTTGTTTTGTTAGCTCATGTTGTTATTCTTAAGGTGGATAATTAATACGTGCAAGTTAATCCATTCTAAAAATTGGTTTGTTTTAGTGATCTTCAATAAAAGGCTGACCATTTGCTTTCACATTTGGAGTGGCTGGATTTCTGTTGATGTCACACGAGAGCTTCCATAGCAACTGATACACTCTCTATTGTTAGTTTGCACTTTAGGCAAATATGTGCAAAAGAAAGACCTGCCCCCCTCTCATTATTCCGTTTCAGTTGGAAGTACATCAACATACTAAAATAAAAGTCTCAAACTTTTAGATGGCAATTGAAATACTGGAGTCCAACAGATACTGTTGATAATTTGTTTGGTGATTGATATTTTTAAGTTTTCGAACAATATCACAATAAACCTGCTGTCGCAGTCAGGCCAGGTTCTCCCTACTCCCAATCACCTCGTTCTCTGTCATCCTAATAAGCACAATCTCCTTCGCCTGAAATCTAATCCCTCCTGCTCCTGAACGTCATCCCTAGTCATCATTCCAGCCCCATAAAACCATGCATTCCACTTCACTCAGTGTCCAGCCTCATCGCACAGAGAAGGACAAACTTTCATGGTCAGTGAAACCTTTAGAAAAAAGGTATACTTACCTGTCTAATCCTGTTTACCTCCAGTATCTGTGTCTCTCCTACTTCCTGGTGTGGTTCCTTTCTGGTTGTGTGTTTCCCGATTTCCTTCTTGTCATACCTGTCAACATTGGGATGTGAAAATAACGGTGTAATTGATTATGTGTATATGTCTGTTCAAACGCACCCAAAACCCAGTATCTACTTTCGCTCTGCTTCTAATAGAGTGTACAGAATCTGTTTGGGAAACAGCGTCTATTTATCATTACGGACGCGTCAGCACATAGTCACGGACCTCTATATGACAGTTTTGAGGATCGCATAGGAGGAGCGACGACACCTGTAATGAAAAGGAAAGGGAATCCTGCCGTTTTTATGTTTATTTCAGAGTGTTTTCTGCCTAAATAAACCGAAAGCACAGAACAGATTTATATTCAGGAGCAAGGGGCGGCCCCTGGTGGTTCGGCTGTATGGGTTGTGAATAGGGAGGATCGGTTCTTTAATGTTTATTGACACCCATCGGAGAACGACTGAAAATACAGGAGAAATACGGGAAAATACCTTTACGGGATGATAGTGGGATAGAACTGAAAAATACGGGAGAATCCCGGGAAATACGGGAGGATTGACAGGTATGCTTCTTGTCCATCTCCACCATCAGTCTCCGGTTCGCCTCTATCCTGGTCCACTGCTCAACCTTGCAAGTTAAATACTTGTTTGCAATATTACATGTTTACATCCTTCTACAATAAACTCTTAATTATACTCACAGTTCTGGTCTCAGTCACCCTTCTGTTACACCTGCAGTGTAAACAGAATCTTTCCTGCTATTGCATTTGAACCTTAGAATTCTGAATGCAGAAACAGTGTTTTTGAATGTTGATTGGTTCCTAATTGGCGCCACGGTGGCCGAGTGGTTAGCACGTTCGCCTCACAGCAAGAAGGTCGCTGGTTCGATCCCCGGCTGGGCCAGTTGGCATTTCTGTGTGGAGTTTGCATGTTCTCCCCGTGGTTGCGTGGGTTTCCTCCGGGTGCTCCGGTTTCCCCCACAGTCCAAAGACATGCGGTACAGGTGAATTGGGTAAGCTAAATTGTCCATAGTGTATGTGTGTGAATGTGTATGTATGGATGTGTTTCCCAGAGATGGGTTGTGGCTGGAAGGGCATCCGCTGCGTAAAACAAATGCTGGATAAGTTGGCGGTTCATTCCGCTGTGGCGACCCCGGATTAATAAAGGGACTAAGCCGAAAAGAAAATGAATGAATGAATGAATGGTTCCTAATTATTTTTGACTAAGTAGAAGCAAATCCTTGGGTATCAAGATTTGTATACATTAATATAATTATGTTTATTAATGAAATATGCTGAAAAAACATGATAGATTTGTTTTTATTCTAAATGGACTACGATACTGCTGTTATTTTCGATGATGTCAAATAGTTGCACCCCTACTGGTGCTCTGATTGTCAACACAACATGACTGGGATTATAGAATACTGATACAATACCATTTTGTGCGACTTTTGTTTGTTATTTTCACAGGAACAACACAGAATAAGATGCAAAGTATGTCTTTGCAGTTTTCCTAGTGATAAGAAAAAAAAAGGGGGCGCCACGGTGGCGTAGTGAGTAGCACGTTCGCCTCACAGCAAGAAGGTCACTGGTTCGATCCCCGGCTGGGCCAGTTGGCATTTCTGTGTGGAGTTTGCATGTTCTCCCTGTGGTTGCGTGGGTTTCCTCCGGGTGCTCCGGTTTCCCCCACAGTCCAAAGACATGTGGTACAGGTGAATTGGGTAAGGCTAAATTGTCCATAGTGTATGTGTGTGAAAGAGAATGTGTGGATGTGTTTCCCAGAGATGGGTTGTGGCTGGAAGGGCATCTGCTGCATAAAACAAATGCTAGATAAGTTGGCGGTTCATTCCGCTGTGGCGACCCCGGATTAATAAAG
>CAIGQQ010034204.1:754058-794106 GCA_903798035.1 Danio albolineatus
ATTAATAAAGGGACTAAGCCGAAAAGAAAATGAATGAATGAATGAATAAGAAAAAAAAGAAGATGCCTAATGACTTTAAAGCTCTTAGTAAATCACGGCTACTCAAAGAGAGCACAGTTGGAGAGAGATCTAAGTGGTCACTTAAACCAAATGCCGTATCATCAGTGTTTCTACAATATACTTTATAAAATAGTTGTTTTTTTTCTACACAAAGAGTCTAAACATTCTCAGATATTGAGTGAAATTCGCACTTAGGAACTATAGGATGTGAACATGCCGATAGTTGTCAGTCACTAAAGGAGACAGTTCAAGCCTATTCACAGAGAGACCTAGCGATTGTTCAGTTTAACTGCAGCCAGTAAGTGTTCAGGTTTTTAAGATCAATGCCGTAGTAAAGTCCGATGTTGAAGACAAGTTTCTTCTCTGCCTGTTCTCATCTTGAAATCCAGAAGCATTTAACATAATCTTAATCAAAAAGCAGCAGTAGTAAAGACCAACTTCCCTTTGACAATTAAAACCAAATGTGACACATGTGACATCCATTTGATATCACTTACATCGCACAAAAAATTTATATATGTGCAGTTTTTTATTAACAACCTACATTTTCTTTTGGGTTTCTATTGAGACATTGTTTATGTTAAGTCATACACATCTTAGTGCCCAGGGCACCCTTTAAAACTGAAATTAAATGTGACAATTTAATTTAGCCCAGGCTGAACTGTAAATAAAAATCTGGCAATATGCCACCGATGTCAGTGAAAACCTTGAGGTTAATCACATTATGAAAACAAAGAAACATTCAATTAATGTTGTTGTTATTATTACCTTTAATTGGCAGAGTCTTTGGAACACAATTTACAGTCTTTTACTGTAGGTATGCATCTTAACAATCCAATGGATCAACCATATGATTGTTAAACTATGGCCTACCAATTAGGCAACACAAATCCCATTGTATCCCATATATGCAAATTAAGAGGCACAATTAATTTTGCCTTATTGTGAATTTGTGCTTACACACCATCACAAATCACATGCCAATTTATGGACCACAGAATTGTGGATTAAAGGTAAAAATGTTGTAAAGTAAACAATGTTTGGTTTCTTGCACAGACTGTTAGGAAAAATTCATAATCATGACATGAAACGTCATAAATATGAATCAGATTTTATACATGCTTATGATACCTGTCATTAAGGGACATTAAAGAGCCCATATTATGGGTTTTTGAAAATGAGCTTGCATGTAGTGTGTACCACAGCTCTAAGTGAAGTGAAATGTCCAGCTAAGGCTTAAATCTGAAAGTGCACAGTGTTTAAAACTATTGATTCATCTATAAAAGAGTCGACTCATCCTTCTTCAAATGAATTGTTGTTATAACGAGTCTTTAGCCGTTTCGGCATTACGTGAACACGAAACATAAGCCCCGCCCACTAGCTGCGCACGCAGACCGCGGGAAAGTTGAAACTCCCCGGCCCCGCCCACAGACAGGAAGATGACAAGCACTATCGCATTCAGGTTAAATCATGTTACGTCGTGGACGCAGTGCTCTGAAGTGTGAGAGGAAAGTTGTGCTCTTTTCCCTTCCTAAAGATAAAGCTGTGAGAGTCAGTGCGTGAGGCATTTTTGCAAAAATAAACCTCGGCATTAGCCCAGCTTTGTGCTGTGTTCCCTCTGAGGAGTGCTTCTAAAATCTCCACTATTACAACGGGGGATTCGCCGCCGGCCGTCGTTAACGGAAGGAGCACCGGGACGTTTCCCAGTGGCCTGACGGCTGACCTGCCCTGCCACCGTGAATCTGGCGTGCACCCTCTATCCAACCTCTCCTTCTTTCCCCATTTCAACGTAAGTGTGATTAAAACTGTTGCCTCGCTGTTTTCTCTAGCTTGCAAATTATGTATTTAATTGTGATTTGAAAACGCGACGCGTGTCGCTTTGTTTATGGATTAAAATGTCTTTGTGAGCTCGTGCTCCTTTGTTGTTTGTCGTTGCTATGGCCACCATGGGCTGTTCCTACTCACGCGCGGCGGTCATGCGTCATAATGGGTCAGCTTTTGCTGCTGTGTGCATTAGTACTGAATGTCTGTCGCTGTTTTTAGTTATGGTTAACAACAGAGTAATATGCTGGGAGATCAGGGAGGTTGAGTTCAGGAGTGAGCTGTCTTAACTTCTGTGAAGCGTGTTTCGGGCGCTGCGATCGGACCAATGTTGGCGACCCGGGGGTTTCACAGACCGTACCAAAACGCTGAGGACCGGGGGGTGATTTTCCGGGAGAAATAACAAATCGGGAGGGTGTCGTTAGATGGGTCTGAAATACGGGCTACTCCTGGGAAAAACGGGAGTGTTGGCAGGTACGCTCACGTATTCACTATGCCGTGATGGGCATTCTCTCGCGCTGAGCGCTGTCGACCAATCGCAACAGACTGGGTCATCGACTCATCGGTCCAATCAGCGCAGTTTAGCATCGCGCTAAGGAGTTGTTTGGGAACAAATGAATCGCTGAACGATTCATATGGGAGTCGCTGGGATAATGAGGTAAAATTAAATGCAGATTATAAGACAATGAATGTGTTTTTTGACCTTGCATACATATCAGCCTGTTGATGAAGACCCCCAAAACCAAAATATGACATTTTTTAATGTACAATATGGGCTCTTTAAATTATGTCAAATGCAATTTGTTAAATGCTAAGGTGACATTGTTTGAGATGTTTTTGTTATGACAATTTGACAACATCAAGACAAAATTACTTGTTTTTAAATCTGTCGGAAATATGGTTGTCATGAGACTATTATAATTCTGTCCTAAATATTATAATATTTTATTTTACAAAACAAACGTATTTAAAATATAATATATTGACCTCAACTATACGGGTACAACTATAATCTGTCATTAAAATGTAATTAGATGTCAGTAAATAATAATAATAATAATAATAATAATAATAATAATAATAATAATAATAATAATAATGGGCGCCACGGTGGCGTAGTGAGTAGCACGTTCGCCTCACAGCAAGAAGGTCGCTGGTTCGATCCCCGGCTGGGCCAGTTGGCATTTCTGTGTGGAGTTTGCATGTTCTCCCCGTGGTTGCGTGGGTTTCCTCCGGGTGCTCCGTTTTCCCCCACAGTCCAAAGACAGGTGAATTGGGTAAGCTAAATTGTCCATAGTGTATGTGTTTGAATGAGAATGTATGCATGTGTTTCCCAGAGATGGGTTGCGGCTGGAAGGGCATCCGCTGCGTAAAACAAATGCTGGATAAGTAAGCGGTTCATTCCGCTGTGGCGACCCTGGATTAATAAAGGGACTAAGCCGAAAAGAAAATGAATGAATGAATGAATAATAATAATAATAATAATAATAATAATAATAATAATAATAATTTTATGACACTGTTATAAAATTATTTGACATTTTTACTGACAAATGTTTCTGACAAATTCAGTTTGTTACACTGAAAAAAATAATCAGAAAAATGTTAATGACACAATTATAATGGATTCGTGGCAATCATGTTTATGATTTATTAATCATATTTCAGATTTATGACAATTTTTTTTGTCTTGATAGTGTCAAGTTGTCAAGACAAACAAGAATACTTGTTTATGTCAAGTTGTCATAAATGTCACCTTTGCATATAAAACAGCAACTGAATGAATGACACTTAATGACAGTTTCCACAAGCATGTATAAAATCTTCTTCATATTCATAGAATATGTATATTCTACCAAAGAAAAGTGTCACCTGCATCTTGAATGACATTTTGGTATAAATAAACTGCAAATTTCCTGCAAAATTCCTTTTATAAACATAATATTGTAAGGACGTGTACAGGCCTTGAAGAAGACTCTGTCATGTATCCATCAAATGATGACATTATTTGCAAAGTAATTTGTTTTTCCCACACTTCTCCCAGGTTATTTTGAGTCACGAAGACACCCGGCAGCCCCTCTCTCCCTGACCTAAGTAGCACCAAAACAATAATTGTCTACATCAATAAAGCTTTCATATTGCATCCAATTCTCCCTTTAACACCGTATCACTGGGAGGAGGACATCATAATTTCATTGAAACGAAAATGGGGCAGAGTCTGAAATAATATCTATATTACTCTCAGAGACGAGGGGGGAAGGGACAGAGCTGTCCAGTTTGTGAAAGCCAATGATTTTTCTTTCTTTCCTTCTTTATGATCTGGCCTCCCAATTACCTGCCAGTGATCTTGTGTAGAGAGAGGAAATGGATCTATAACTCATTTACACTACTGTCAATGAGGCCACAGCGGGCCTTGGTTTCTTAGTAGCTCAGAAGGAGGGGATAGATTACTGTCAAAGATGATGCGCTCGTAATAGGAAATGTCCCTCATTTGTTTTGATATCATCTTCCGGGGCCCTAAATGACTAATGAAGTCATTTCTATGCGTAGTTTGGTCATAATAGGCCAATGATTGAGATGAGATATATATAATATAAATAAGAAACCACAACATGTATAAAGAAGTAATCCACAAATTCTGTGAGAGGGGAAAATCTCAAAACAACCAATTATCGCATCCAAAACATCCATCACTTTTCTTAAGAGGTTATTAAAAATCACTGTCAGTATATGTCAGGATTGGTTCTCATATTAATGTTCTCATTTTTTTAAACAACAGGTTGCTTTTATGATTTTGGAAAGCCTGGGCTGCGGATTTTGACTGACCTTTGTGTGGATCAGAAGAGACTTTAACATTTTTAAAATTAACTGCTGGTTACTGAATCCTGCTCACTCAAATTCCTAACGTTTCTTATTATAACGTGCAGCTTTGATTAAGACTGTAAGATTTAGACATGATATTCAAATTAAGATGCACTTCAAAAAGAACTACATCAGCATTGAATTCTACTACATCACTGAATTCCAATCTTACAGACTGGGCAGAGGACAGGAAGTTGAGCAAGAAGCTCATCGTGATAAAAAAAGTCTCATTTGAAGGATGTCCAACACCACGGATCGGTGCCGAATGTTCTTATCTAATACATTTCAGAATGACTCCTTTCAAAAATCACAATCCGTTTAATCTAACATGGCTGTAATGGTGAACAGGGAGTTTTTACAGCATTAATCACAGCTAAACTGTTCCGTTTTTGATAAGCATTTACTTTTTTAATTAGCAGCAGTAAACCAATCGAATTGTGATTTTTATTTCCAAAACATAAAAGGATTTTTAGACTACACTTTAGTGCACTCTAGATGCTCTGATTGATCATGCAGAGATCGATATCGGCCGATAATCACATTTCATGACTCAATCGGTACTCGCTAATCTGGCTGATCTCATGAACCGATTGCAAGTATTTTTTTTTTACAAGTTTACAAGCAGAAGAGATGCACGTGCGCACCCAGCAGTGATGCGTGGGGCATGAGAGATAGATGCTCTGGTGTCACATCAGCTAAAACATACAGATGTGTATAATGTGTATAATGCCCCATGATCCCCGGAAATGAGTTAAAATACAGCAGAAATTATGGTGGCATGAGTGAATGAGCAAGAGAACAAATCGTGAGAGGAGTTGTTAGGTTGTTCTTAGTTGTTAGGTTAAAGGGTCACGAAACACCAAAACACATTTTTTGAGCTGTTGACAGTCATATATGTGTCCCACGCTGCTATAAACACTATTAGGACACATATATTTCGCTAAAGAGTGAAAATTGGTTGTTTTTGCGTTATTTTCAGCAAATTCAAAATTTTAAACAAAATTTTGAAGCTGCGTCACGCCGATGAGATCCATGCGTGGTTTTTCCATGCATGGTTATTTCAGCGTGGAGACTGAATGTCTGTACCGGCGAGTGCATCGTGACGTCTCTGAGTGTGCGGCATTAATTCATGAGAAAGACTTGGTTCAAACCAATCAGCGCGCTCTATTGTGTACGCGGTGCAGCTTCAATAATATGCAAAATCACTTCGAGGATTGTTTGTACCTGTTGCAGTGTCCAGACGGCAGAGACGCAACGTTGTGTTGCCAAAGCAAGTGGAAGAAGAAGAATTGTTTGGAGACACAGGTCGCCAGTGTTGTGTTTATGTGCTGCAACGAAGGTTTGGTTTACATTTCCTGCTATGAGAGCGCAGCTGGACTCCCACGTGCGCGCAGCAGAAATGCGTTTGTAAGAAACTTTTTTTTTTCACCCGAGAGCTTTCCACGTCTGGAAAGATTTTCCACTCGTCTCCTTTTAAAACACATGCTGCTACAGCTATGGTAAGTGATCAGTGCTCTTTGTTTGTTTATTCAGAGGCAAAGTTAGTTCTTATCTTCAGCAGGACTCTTTCAGTGTTTAAAGACAGACCTTAGTCAAAATGATTAGAACTGTTACTGAGTTTACAGCACGTTAGAATTTTCGATGCATTTTATGACAGGATAGTGTTTACACACACAGCTTTCTGACGCTGCTTACCGAGTGCATCTGTGTTGCCGAGAATTGCGGAGGGTTTTTTATTTCTCCCTTATGCCACCCGGTATTAAACGCTCCGTTAAAATTGCTCTCTTAACAGTTTCTCACATCTGGTTTGTCACGGGGGACATGCAGGAAATATTCCTGGATAAAAGTATAAGGGCCAAACTGCCGTTAAAGTCGACAAATTAATAATTTGGCAATTAATTGGATGACTGAAGTCCATGTAAACACAGTCACTGTCTTTCTTCCCCTGCGTCTGTGTGTTTGTTGTGCCTCTGTGTGAAAATGAGCATGTGCACAAATGGAGACTCCCATTTTTATGCAAAACCTTCCCTCTTTCCCTCCCCCGACACTCCCACCTAAACAGAGCTGGACACACCCACTTTCCTGAGCTTTTCCAGACTGTAGTGTGAAAACACCCTGCTGAGACTCGGGAGTTTCGTGGCCCTTTAAATTAATAAAGCAGTAAAGACATCTTGAGTGCAAATCTTCCTCTTTCTTTCATTGGGCAATCCTGAGCTGCGATCATTGTGCTACTGTCAATAGAGATGAGCAAAAAATAAATAAATAAACAAGAAATAAACTTAGAATTATAGAATTATTCTTTCGTCAATTCCAATGTTTCCAAATTGTATTTTTAGTAATTTTTCGAACACTTTTTTTCTCCTTAGCTATTTTTTTGTAAAGCTGCTTCTGACTATGACATGTCTGCAAAATATGCTTATAGAGGATGTATTTAAGGAATCATATAATGCAACATCCTTCATTTATTGTCTTAGGTAAGGAGAGATCTTCACTTAAGTATCATACTTAGAGGAAAAATGTGCTTTATGCAATGGCAAAGTTAACGCTTGAAGCATCAGAATTGGTACTTTGCATCGGCTGATCACCATGTTAAGGAATCAGTACTCTATCAGCTGCAAAAATTAGGATCGGAGCTACCTTACTACACTGTAAACAGTCTTGTATTTAACAAATCTGAGAAAAGAACTTACCTTAAGGTCTATACCAAAACTTTTAAATATTCTTAAATGCTTCAGCAGTCATTCGTGAAGTAAAGTCATTTTGATGTGCAAAATTGTGCAGAGTTCTGTGTGAAATATTACCAAGGAGGTCTAGAATATCTGGAGAAAACATAATCGCATCTGTAAGCATTGCCATTCATCTCAATGGCAGTTGGTTGGCATAGAGTTTGCTGGAATTATGAAAGTTGCTATCTTTGCTTATGGGCACTGAATTACAGGATTATTTGTCATATGACTTATTACATATCAAATGGCAGTAGACAGGCACATTTCACATTTCTCGAACCCTCCAAATTTGCTCAATCGTTAAACAAACAGATATAATAAAACTATGAATCTATTTAAAACGTTGAATGCAGTAGATGAATAAAAAAAACACTATTGTTTCTCAGAATGTACATTTGTATCACACATTATAAACAAATAATTGTAGTAGTGAAAGTGTCCAGTTAGTTTCAAAGGACCCTTTGAAGTGACCAAGCACTTACATGGCAGAGAAGATTGTTATCAGTCCAGTGCCCTTTGGATTTATCCTGTCTGGAATGCAGAGCCTGTAGACTCGCAAAGTGTAAACCTGCACAGCAAAAAAATCAGTGTACATTTAACTCAATTTGAGTTTAACTTAACACTACTTGGGTGTGCATATGACTCCCTCCATTTTGGAGTTAAAATAACACTTTCTGAAGTGTGGAATTTTTACATTACTCACAGGGTCATTTTAACACAGTAAGCGTTTATTCTTACATAGAACTGGAGTGTGTATGTGTTACCCTTCAAAGTGTTTATATATTACCTTTCCTATATTATCAATTGGTGTGTGTGTGTGTGTGTGTGTGTGACAGAAAACAGTGATCAAATGTGTTGAAAATAGTTTTAATTTATTAAATGTTCATTAATCTTCTCAGAAATAATTTAAATACATTCAATTCATGTTTCAAGTTTAAGTAAAACTGGTTTAATCGCTGTTTGTCTGAAAGAACCGGTTCGAGTCAAAAAAACTGGACTTCCCATCACTAGTGGGAAATACTCTGCATATTGGGTTAAAAGTTTAACACTGAAAAAAACTCTCAAACATGCGCTCCTTCACACTGGTGGATTAAAATGTACTCTGGTTTTAACACTGAACAACACCAAAAAAAAAATCACACTGTATATTTAACACTTGAATTTTTGCTGTGTGTTCACATTTTAACAGCTAATATTTCACACAACCAAAGTTACACATGTGAAATATCAAGAACTACAAGCATGGTGAACATATGAAACCAGCAGAGGCACTGAATTAAAATGTAAATACTGAATGTTTTCTGTTACAGTCCTTGTCGTAGAGTAGCTCCTGTGGGGAGTGAGGAGTATAGCTACATTTTTCAGTAGCTTGACTGCAGCTTAAATACTTAGAATTCAATGTGTTTTTTCCACTAGCTAGTTCCTTTTTCAGCAGCAAGGGAGTAGCTTGACAAAAAATACTGTACATTCCATATAGTAAACCTGCAATGGCTAAATCAGAAAACTGTCATCTTATAAGATCATATAATATAATAGAGTATTACAGCAATCTATTGGTAAATCACTCATCTCGTTGGTTTAAATTTCTTCAATTATGTATTAATTTATTACTGTTATTTTCATACTATGTTTATTATATATTTAATAATCACACCTCTCCAGGTAATGACAGTGATACCTGGAGAGGTGTGGTTGGGAGGAACGGCCTCTCTGACCTGAATCCGAATGGTGTTCTGTTATTGGCCTTCTGTGCTAATCACAGTTTGTCCATAACGAACACCGTGTTCGAGCATAAGGGTGTCCATCAGTGCACATGGCACCAGGACACCATAGGGAGGAGGACAATGATTGACTATCATCTGATCTCCGAACGTATGTCTTGGACACTCGGGTGAAGTAAGGGGCAGAGCTGTCAACTGATCACCACCTGGTGGTGAGTTGGATCAGCTGGCAAGGAGGAAAGCTGGACAGACCTGGCCCAAATGTAATGTGAGGGTCCTCTGGGAACGCGCTGAACCTCAAGTCAGAGGGATTTTCAACTCTCACCTCCGGAAGAGCATTGACCAGATCCCGAGGGAGGCTGGAGACATTAAGACTGAGTGGTCCATGTTCTTCGACTCCATTGTTGACGCCACCTTGAGGAGCTGTGGCCATAAGGTCTGTGACTTCTGTCACTGTGGCAATCCACAAACCCGGTGGAAAGTCTATGCTAGGGTACTGGAGAGTTTTTATGGACAGAATTTCAAAGCACAGCCTTGGGCTGGAGAGGGTCCAGTTTGAGGACCACAGGATCATATCTCAGATTATTCTCAGATGATGTTGTTCTGTTGGCTTCATCGAACATGGACCTTCAGCACTGGGCGATTTGCTGCCGAGTGTGATGCATCTGGGATGAGAATCAGCACCTCCAGGTCCAAGGCCATGGTGCTCCACAGGAAAAAGGTGGTTTGCCATCTCCAGGTTGGAGGAAAGTCCTTACCCCAGGTGGAGGAGTTCAAGTACCTTGGGGTTTTGCTTACGAGTGAGGGAAGGATGGATGTGAGATTAACAGGCGGATTGGTGCAGCGGCAGCAGTATTGCTGTCGATGTACCGGTCTGTTGTGGTAAAGAAGGAGCTGAGCCGAAAGGCAAAGCTCTCAATTTACTTTTGTTCATGACCGAAAGGACAAGATTTCAGGTAAACAAAATTAGTTTCCTTCGCAGGGTGGCAGGGCGCACCCTTATAAATTGGGTGAGGAGCTCTATCACCCGGGAGGAGCTCAGAGTAGAGCTGCTGCTCCTTCACATCGAGAGAAGTCAGCTGAGGTGGCTCGGGCGTCTGTTTCGGATGCCTCCTGGATGCCTACCTAGGGAGGTGTGCCAGGCATGTCCCACCGGGAGGAGGCCTCGGGGAAGACCCAGGACACGCTGGAGGGACTATGTCTCTCGGCTGGCCTGGGAATGCCTCGGGATCCCCCTGAAGGAGCTGAAGGAAGTGACTGGGGAGAGGGGTTCTCTCCTAAGACTGCTGTCCCTACGACCCAGCCCTGGTAAAGCGGTTTAAAATGAATGAATGAATGAGAAAATGAATATTTAATACTGTAACTAACATTTTTTCTAGTAACGACGGTTGAGATTAATCCCATAACGTATTCCAAAAAGTTTGGAAATTAACCTGTTTTTAAAATGTCTTACAAAAATAAAGCCATTGATAAGTGTTGTTTTATTTTGAATTTAGGAAATGCCATGGTGTGTTTATATAAGTATATATTTTTGTTATTGTTGACTATTGGCTATCTAATTTGAAAAATTTGAAACCTATACATGTAATAAAAAGGAAGGTGTGAAATTTTATCAGATATTTTACTTATAATGTTTATAAATAAGTTCCTCAATGTTTAGTATGTCATTGTGGAAAAAGTAGCTTTAACATAGCTCATAGTGAAGCTATTTTTTAGAAGCTAGTTAGTAGCTTTTTGTTTTGTTTTACTTTTCAGATCAGGAACTCAGAGTTATGTTGGAATAGCATTATGGGAATCGCCAGATGACCAATCAAGCTGAAAAGTAGGAAAAAGAGGCCAATTAATGCATATGAATTGACAAGTGCAGCTCCTCACAGGTTTGGCTGCTTGTAATCAGCTCAGTATAAGAAAGAGCAAGCCAGACTTTTAGCTTCATAGCCTTCATGTCTCTTAAGAGATCGCAACTGAGCTCCTGACTTTTAGAGTGTAGAGTTCCAGTATTCTGTTGTCTGCCAGAATGTGTGACGGCACATTAAGCAGCGGTTGAGCTGGGTCTTCTCTCCTGTCCCTGGGTGTTTCACTGGCAACTAAAAAAAGCAGTCTTCTAGTAGATCAGTTTCCTCTAAGACAGCAGCTTTCTCTAAGAGAGCAACAAGGTCACTGCAAACATGTCTTTTTAAAGATGGCCATGTTCACTATATCTCCTGTCTGGGGGTCTAGCATGATCTGGAGGATACAGCACTTGTGAGAAGTTCATGCCCACAGTGGGCATGTCTGTTGGTATGCTTAAATCTTGGCTCATGCAAAGCACAAGCTCCCTCAGCTGCTTCCCACAAATGTGGTGAGCACTTAGGGAGATCTTAAGATTTTCGCAGGGGCTTCCAATCTCCCACCCCTCCTAAGCACACCCTGTTCAGACTTCAGATGTCGGTTCATGTTTTGGGATGTGAAATCTTCAATCACCCCGGGTGTGAAGCTATCCCCCAGGTGAAGAGTGTGATTGCCAGCACTGCCTGCAGACCACCGTCACCTGGAAGGGTAAGCTCAAGGCCCTCATCCAAAGCATTTCTGTGTCCCTCATGACCAGAGTCTATACCGCTGTGGGCTAGGCCACCTCTGCCCTGACCAAGCTGGATGAGGAAGACAGCTCTCTAGGTGACTTGCATGACCTCCACACAATTGACTTTGCCCTCTACGTCAGCTGCTTGTGCCCTGGGAAGGGATGGCCATGCTTGTGGTCCAGGAATGTCGTACTTGCGGGGTGTGCCTACACACTAAAGTGAAGTCTATTCACTGAATGGTGCGCTTGCAGAGAAAACCCCCAAACATGCCTGATTCATGTTGTGCAATCCTTCCTAAGGATTAGCTGGAGAGGTTGGTTCACAATTGTGAACCCAATGAGTACAAAGTGTACCTTTTGAGAAAGTTACTTTGTACCTTTATTTCAGAGATGGTTAGGAATTACTCCTACATTTTTAAAATTAACTATTATTATTATTTACATTTTACGTAAAAAATAATTGTAAATATTGTAAATGTAATGTAGAGGTTAGTCTTTAAATTATTACCAAGACGGAATATTACATTCTGATACATTATATCAAATATGGCACACACAAGGAATAGTCTTGACTGATTTTCCACTGATTTTCCAATAGGCAGCTTTGCTCATTGAGCAGTCTGTGGTAAAGATACAGAGCTCCAAATCCAAACAGAATTAGTTAAGAAGTAGTAGAGATATTTGTGTTTGAAAAGCAACATCTCATTTGATATAGAACAGCCATATGGATGAAGCAGATGGTGGAGGGTTTCCTCAAGACCTTAGAGAGAATTGTGTTATTGTTCCCCCGCATTACTCTTCACATCCCAGAGTAATCATATCTGCTCTCAGAGAACTGCACATTGGATTCAGATGAACACTTTTTACCAGAAGCTTACTGTGAGGATGAAGGCGTCTCTTCAAACAGAAATTTAATGAAGTGTGTTTTTTTGTTTTTGTTTATTTAACTTCAGAAATTATGAATAGGTCTATATCGATAACTTGCACGTTCAAATGTTTAGACCAATAGCTTTGGATAAATAGTGCTCCTGGTACCCCTCTAAGCTAATTTTGAGCTTTTCTAACAATAAGTTATTTGATAGTTATCTTATTTCAAGACAGTAAGGGATTTTATAGTATTATTCATTAATTTTCTTTTCAGTTTAGTCCCTTTATCAATAAGCGGTCGCAACAACAGAATAAACTGGCAGCTTATCCAGCATATGTTTTATGCAGTGGATATTCTTCCAGCCGCAACCCAGCACTGGGAAACACCCATACACTCTTGCATTGACACACATACACTAGCCTATTCAATTCAACTATACCGCATGTCTTTGGACTTTGGGGGAAACCGGAGCACCCAGAAGAAACCCACATGAACATGAGGAGAACATGCAAACTCCACACAGGAATGCCAACTGACTCAGCCGGGGCTCGAACCAGCAACCTTCTTGCTGTGATGCGATACAGAAAAAACAGAAAAAACAATAATATTGTAAAAATAATAATAAAAAAGTATTACAACAATTTTCTATTATATTTTATTTTCCTGCATTCTTTATTCCTGCATTCTTAACTCATTCTTTATTATTTTCAGTGTTGAAAACAATGCTCTTAAATATATTGTAGCGTTTCAGCATTGTTTGATGAACAGAAAGTTTAAAAGAGCGCTATTTGTTTGAAATACAAATTTTGCATTACCTTCAAAATGTCTTTAGTATATCCTCTCTCAATGAATGTAAATTTCTCAACTCAAACTTTTAAACAGCAGTGTAAAAAAAGTACAATTTGAGCATCTTTATTCAAGAACAAATGGTGATGATATTTCAGAAGATATCAAACAAAATGTAGTTCAGTATGTGGAGTTTATTCATAAACTAACTTTGAGAGGATCACATGCTTACGATCGCTTGCAGCTGCCCCACATTATCCAATTGATTATTCACCAATCAGACGATTCCTAGGCCACTATAAGAGCCCTAGGTTTCATACCACAGACATCTTCCTTTTGAAGAATCCCCCCTTCCAGCCCTACTCCTCCTCCTTTTTAGATAGGTGGCACGGTGGCCCAGTGGTTAGCACTGTTGCCTCACAGCAAGAACGTCTTGGTTCTGGTCATTAACAAAACCAGCAGACGTTTCTGTGTGAAGTTTACACTTTCTCCCCGTACTCGCATGGGTTTCCCCCGGGTCCCCCGGTTTCCTCCCACCATCCAAAAACATGCAACTAAAGTTAATTGACTAATCCAAATCAGCACCATAGACATGCACTTAGCAAATAGCTATCTCTTAAGAGCAATCACTATCTGTTTATTAGCTTCTACAGCAGGGGAGTTCTCGAGTTCTACCTGAGCTCAAACTCCCCTCTTGCCTTGCAAGGAGAGGGAGCCCCAGGCTCGAGGATCTTTTGAGCTCAGGGCACTCTGCCGGGACAGCATGCTGAACAAGCTTTATAATCAATCATCAGCTAAGTGTGAAATCTTGAAGCAGAAAAAGTCAAAGAAAAGCCCATCCGCGGCATGCATCATGTGCAATAACAGAGAGTATAGTCTTGTGCCTGACTTATGGTCACCAGCTCCATAATGATATTAATTAGCCTGAAATCTACCATGTAAAGAAACCCTGAGGGATACATGAAAGACAGAATCCAGTGTTCTCCATGACCAACATGTCGTCGTCCCCAAACGCACTCATTCAGGCCTTATCTCGCGCTCATAGAGAAGAGCTAATGGTCAAGGCTGGAGGATGAGGTTTTTGTAAAATGGACGGAGCAATTAACGCCTGCCAGTACTCATTATCCTCCATGTCAGCGGCTAGAGGCTGGAGGCCAGGAGGTGGATTAGAGAGAAAATGAAAGGAGAATTAAAGACACTTAATGGATGCTGCTTTAGATTTCTCTGCAAGTTCTATTAACCCTAATTTAAATCAATTTTCTCCTTTCTGCAATTCTGCGCTAATAAAGCTATCTGTCTGACAGTGACTTTGTGTGTCCCAGGCGGGTGCGTTTGAGATACATTAGCCTGGGCTCATTTTGCTAAGTGCCCCCAAAGCACACAACGCTGTTAGCAAGCACAAAAACCGGTTGCTAATACCGGTTTGCCCTTTGATAGAAGCTCAAGCATCTTCCTCATGTTTAGCATTTTAGCGCATCGTTCAAAAAAATATATGCTTAGTAAATTCATTGTTTTTTTACAGTACAGGAAATCCCTGTCAACACCGAACTGCTTAAAAAGTACATTAGCATCAGCCAACAGCTTTATCTCTCTCGTAGACAGATGATTATGCGGTGAGTTATGTCATCCGGGTTGATTATGTAGAGTCTGAAGTACAATATTATATATTATTGGGTCTGATAGGGACCTAATTAGGAGCATAATGGTATGGTAACCTATCAGTCAAGGCTAATTACTCTGGCTTTCATGCAAGAGTAATTGGGTTTTTAGTTCAGGGGGCTGAGGTTTGGGACAGTGGTATGAAGCAACAATTACTGGCGACAGAGATCAGAAGATTTATGGCTTGAAATTCAAGACGGAAAATGATGACATGTGATTCATCAAATCGCTTTAGCAACCCCCACCTCTACCACACACACACACACACACATTTCACAGTGTTCAGAGTGTTGGTTTCTCTCAGCATCAATCTGCTACATGTATTTCTAATTATGTTCAGATTTTAGTAGAATGACTTACATGAATGTATTAAAAATACCAGTAAATTAATTGTTTTCTGTATTTTGTGATTATTTTTTATTTATTTGCGCATTTGAATTTCATTATGGAATGTTGAATTTTCCTCCAGCACTTTTTGGTTTTGAAAAGATTTTTTAAAAAGGGAATGTTTTCGACATTTGAAGTGATATATTTTCTGTATATGTGTTGTAAGTTATGGTATAGCCAGCAGCTAGCTCTTTGCAACTCTCACATGGTCGCCCACTAAAGCTAAGCAGGGCTGCGCTTGGTCAGTACCTGGATGGGAGACCACATGGGAAAGCTAGGTTGCTGCTGGAATTGGTGTTAGTGAGGCCAGCAGGGGGCGCCCAACCTGCGGTCTATGTGGGTCCTAATGCCCCAGTATAGCGACGGGGACTCTATACTGCTCTGTGAGCGCCGTCTTTCGGTCCCGACTCTCTGTGGTCATTAAAAATCCCAGCAAGTGCTTCGAAAAAGAGTAGGGATTTAACCCCAGCATCCTGGCCAAATCTGCCCACTGCCCATCATGGCCTCCTAACCATCCCCATATCATAATTGGCTTCATCACTCTGTCCACTCTCCATCAATCAGCTGGTATGTGGTGTGCGGTCTGGTGCAAAATGGCTGCCGTCGCGTCATCAAGGTGGATGCTGCACACTGGTGGTGGATGAGATGAGGATGAGGATTTTGAAATGGATGGTTCTTGCAAAATTAAAGAATTGTGGCGTAACTACAAGTAGTTATGTAAAATTTTTAAGAAGCATATAACATTTAATAGTTAATCGTCAAGCTTTTTCAGTCACAAGTTACGTGATAGTTACTATAACAGAGTTGTTATTGTTCATTACTAAATAAGTCTCCTTTTCCCTTTCAAATCTTTGTTTAAATCTTGTGTCCTAGACATCAACATTTTAATGATTAATAAAAGATGAATCACGACCATCTGACATGATATGGAGATGAATTTTGAATAACTGTAAGCACTAAATGTATAGACATTTTAAAATGTATTTGAAAAACTATTGCTGGGTTGTTGTAACCCAACATTGCATGAGTTAAATACAAACCTAACCACTGGGATAAAAAATGTAATGTAAATTCAGTAGTAAAAAAACACCATTCAGTTTATCCAAATTTGACCCAATGTTGGAATACTGAAACCCAGCATTTTTCGTACTTCACTTTAACCAATTGTGTGATTTTCTAGAAAGATGAAACATTCCACACTAGCAGTGAGAACGACTATGACAAATAATGATTAAGAAATCATTCAACATTCTAACACTCTCTTATGTTGAATTATGTAATATAAAGTAGAGGTAAAGATAGTATATAAATGCGGAGGGTTTATTTCTCTCATACATCGCGCGGTCTCAAACACTCCATTAAAAACGCACTCTTAGCAGTTTCTCACATCTCGTTTGTCACGGGGGCATGCAAAAAATGTTCCTGGATTAAAGTGAAAGTGCCGTTAAAGTCGACAAATTGAAAATTTGGCAAATAATTCAACTACTGACGTCCATGTAAACACAGTCACTGTCTTCCTCCTCTACGTCTGTGTGTTTGATGTGCCTCTGTGAACATCAGCATGTGCGCAAATTGAAACTCCCATTTTTATGCAAAACCTTCCCTCTTTCCCCTTTCCCGACACTCCCACCTAAACCGAGCTGGACACACCCCCTTTCCTGAGCTTTTCCAAACTAGAGGTGTGAAAACATCCCGCTGAGCCCTTTAAATTGAATAGTTAATATTAAAAATAAAGGCATTGCGCTGTAAATGCAAATAAATTAAAAACAGTAAAATAGTAAAAGGACTGTAAAAATCGTCATACTCATTCATTCATTTTTTTTGTCGGCTTAGTCCCTTTATTGATCCAGGTTCGCCACAGCGTAATCAACCACCAACTTATCCAGCATATTTTTTACGCAGCGGATGCCCTTCCAGCCGCAACCCATCTCTGGGAAACATCCATACACACTCATTCACACTCATACACTCATACACTATACGGACAATTTAGCCTACCCAATTCACCTGTACCACATGTCTTTGGACTTGTGGGGGAAACCGGAGCACCCGGAGGAAACCCACGCAACCACAGGGAGAACATGCAAACTCCACACAGAAATGCCAACTGACCCAGTCGAGGCTCGAACCAGCGACCTTCTTGCTGTGAGGCGATCGTGCTACTAACTCGTGGCTCCCAAAATCGTCATACTGTAAAATTAAAATGTGGTAAAGAGCATTTTACTATATAAAAAGGTTTAGATAAGGCTATTTTACTGTAAAATTTAATTGTGGCAGTCACCTGCTACTGTAAAACACATTTACAGGTAAATAACTGTAAAGTGGCAGTTGCTGTAACTCACTGGCAACAGTGCTGCCAGTAAGTTACCGCAAAAATAAATTTAAAATGTCTAACAGTGAAGGTTATGTTTTTTTTATTAATCTGCATTTTCAATTTTTAATGCATATTTATAAACTTCATGTGCATATGCACATGTTAGGAATTGGGGAAAATGTTTTCTTGAGAAGTTCAAATGGTTATATAAATAAGAAAAATGTACACAATTATTAGTGAATACGACTAAATGTCTTTTATGCTGTATTGTTACTAAAGCTGTAATTTTTTTTGCACATTTTGTCTATAAAATTTTAAATGTTTTAAACATTTAGACTGCATAATGTTTATGAAGCGTGGTTATGTTTAGATTTGGGGATAAGGCTAAAGGTTCTAAAAACCTAAATCATTTACAGTATCTCGAAATTAAAATATACAAATATACAGTAGCCACTGTGGCGTAGTGGTTAGCACGTTCACCTCACAGCAAGAAGGTTGCTGGTTCGAGCCCCGGCTGGGTCAGTTGGCATTTCTGTGTGGAGTTTGCATGTTCTCCCCGTGGTTGCGTGGGTTTCCTCCGGGTGCTCCGGTTTCCCCCACAAGTCCAAAGACATGTGGTATAGGTGAATTGGGTAGGCTAAATTGTCCGTATAGTGTATGAGTGTATGAGTGCATGAGTGTGAATGTGTGTGTGTGGATGTTTCCCAGAGATTGGTTGCGGCTGGAAGGGCATCCGCTGTGTAAAAAAATGCTGGATAAGTTGGCGGTTGATTCCGCTGTGGCGACCCCGGATTAATAAAGAGACTAAGCCGACAAGAAAATGAAATGAAATATACAGTATATGATTTAAAATATTTGAAAATATTTTACATTTGGATGTTGCGTATTTTAAATTTGATGTTTTAAATGTTTCAAAAGGTCCAAATCCTGTTTCAGCATCAGCCAAAATGGAAAAAAGTGTACTGTGTATGTTTGTAGCTACATTTAATACTCATAAATGAAGCTTATAGTGACATTGAAAGATAGATCAAAATGTTGTTTTCTTTTTCATTTTACGTTTTAAATTGGTTATAAATATCAAGGCAATACAATTTAATTATATTTTCAGCTTCAGTTGTCTCCACCATTTTCTCAGTTTCTTCTTTAACGTGATGGATGGAATGAGAATTCAGAGCTCCAGGTCATAGTGATGACTGAACCTGACATGTCATTTTAGCTTGTTAGTCAAGAGTATGTGTCCCGGGGATGTCTTTTTATTAAATGTTATTTGAAATATTTCGAATGTAATGAACATATAGGTTTTTTTTAGGTGTAGTAAAAGCGCACTCTATATGCCAGAATGGTTTCTGTTAATTAGCTCTGCAGAGAAAACCTCTTTTATTGCATTTTACAAGTGTGGTAAAGGACAGACTTCTTCCTCTAGAGAGTTGCAGTATTTCTTTTCTTTGTTTTATACCGCAGGGATTCGGTACATCAAACAATGTCTATATTAAACTCAAACCACACTCTATTTCTTTCTATCTCTTCATGTTTCTGATTGATACACTCATTCCTCACAAAGATTTCACGGCCCAAAGAGTCTAAATGGGTCTGCTCCCATGGCAAACAAATCAATTGTTATAGACTTTAAAGTTGCTGGTCTTGAAAATTGTTTGAATACCTTTGAAGAACCAGAGAAAGATTCCCTAATCCAGGCATTTTTGGCACATTGGATTGGTATTGACGAGTAGACCCCACAATACTTGAAAAGATGAGACACGTCTATCTTACAGCTCTATAAACTGAAAATTGCTATATACTGGACTGAACCGTATGCATCTGATGAAAACATGATTCATGGTCTTTTAGGGGAGAAAAGTGTACTTTGCCTCACATTTCACCACTAGTCAACAGTAAAACCGTTATACTTTTCTAAGTATCTGTAATTTATCTCACATTTATTTCACCACATTCAAACAAGCTATAGCACTTTATTTTATAAGTGTAGGCTGGTGCATCTGTTAAAGGCAGGTAGATTTATGCAGGGTTCCACAGTCCACACAATTCATTCATGTTGTCCCAACACAGATCAATAAAGTAAAGTTAGTTGGTTTTGACAAACTTAAGTGGATTGAAAATTAAACAATTAAGTTGTCATAAAAATCTCGAGAATTGTGTTGTTTCAGCTCAACAGTTTTTTGAGGGTAGAAGTTACGACATGATGCAATTGTGTACAACTCAGATTGCACTCAGACTGCCTTTTTATACATATTTTTTCAAACATATATTTTATTTGTTTGTAAATGTAGTATAAACTTGCATTTTTAAAAAGTTAATTTGGTTGCATCAACCTTTTTATAAAAGTTCTTTAGTGGAAAAACATTTTTTAATTATTAAAATGTTATGCACATAATAAAATGTTTCTTTGAAAAATTAAGACTTTATTGTTGAGTGTATAAACAAAAAGTTTTTATATGATCAGAATGTTTTATTATCAGATGAAAATGCTATATTTCAATTAATTAAAAGTTACACATTTTGTGTGTTTTCTATTAAAAAATAAAAAATTGCCTAGGTAATTCAAAAAAACTTTAGTAAGTTACTAAAATTAATAATATAATTTTTTAAAACGTTTTATCTGTTACTAGTTTCTTAAAAAAAAATAGTAAGCAGCCAGACTAGTTTGAGAAGTTAAGAAAGCTGTGATCGAAACAGCTATGTTGAAAGTGACTCATTAAAATTTTGAATGACAAAAGTATATGTACACCAAATATAGGCTGAAAGAGATGGTAACAAACATGTCAATGGAAAAGATAGCATATATTAAGAAATAAATGCATAATTTTTTATAGAGTTTAAGGGACCTTTTTGTTGTTTTTAAAAGGTGGTGGTGGAGTTGGAAATGTTTTACCAGAAGATTAGTAAAAGAGGTGATATTATATTCATGCATTTTCTTGTTGGCTTAGTCCCTTTATTAATCTGGGGTCGCCACAGCGGAATGATCCGCCAACTTATCCAGCATATACAGCGGATGCTCTTCCAGCCGCAACCCATCTCTAGGAAACATCCATACATTCTCATTCACACACATACACTATGGACAATTTAGCTTACCCAATTCACCTATACCACATGTCTTTGGACTGTGGGGGAAACCGGAGCACCCGGAGGAAACCCACCCAACCACGGGGTGAACATGCAAACTCCTCACAGAAATGCCAACTGACCGAGCCGAGGCTCGAACCAGCGACCTTCTGGCTGTGAGGCGAACATGCTACTCACTACGCCACCGTGGCACCCGTGATATTATATTCTGATGTAAAACACTGAGAAGTCTTTCGTTTTGGTTGTTCATTTGTTTGCTTGTTGGTTTATGTTATATCTGGCACATGGAAATGTGTATGTACTTGTTAAAATAAAAAGAAAGGGAATTAAAAAATATAAATATATTTAATGATTCACTTATTCAATTAATCCATTCAGACTGAATTCAAAGTCAGCAACACTATACAAGTGGGTAAAAGCGAGTCTAATGGTTTTGACTCGTAAATGATTCGGTCAGAGCAAGTAGTCAGGAAAGGTTTTACCAAAGTTATAAACTGATTCAAAATTAGTCAAAAATGGAAGGTGATTTTGAATGTCTAAAGACTGACCAATGATAACTGAGTGATGTGAAAGATATCATGAATCATAGCAATGTGTACAAAATACAAATTTACAATAACTGGGCATGTATAGGTAATCATATATCCAAAAACATTTTTCCTCAATATTTATTTTTTATTTTTATTTTTTTTATTAATATTTTCTTTATTTCTTTCTTTCTTTATTTATTTATTACATTATGTATGTATGTGTATGTGCATATAATTTCTTTTTAAATGTATTTATTGTTTATTTTATTACTTTTTTCCGCTATTTTCTATTAATGATGTATATATGCACATATGTTTGTATGCTGTATATGTAATGTACATATGCAGATGTTTGATTGGACAAAGATTAAACATGGAGGAATATGATTTAGTATCTGTATAGTTGCGGATGTACATGTGCATATGTATTTACATTTTACATATGTTTATTTATTTATTATTATTTGCTGGCATGGGAGGGATTTGGGCTTTTGTTCTTTAAAATGTGAAAAACTTTAAATAAAATATATTTTAAAAAAAGAAGAAGTACACTGTAAAAATATCCACAAAAAAAAAATTATAAAATGGGAGGTGAGATCTCCTCTTCAGTGTCTACGATATCACAACCGATGGCGTGAAATGTAAGTTAAGCTAGTAATGCCAAATTTAGAATTTTTTTTTTTTGTAAACAAAGAAATTTAGGCAGTTTCTGAGGCAAGTTCTGGTAATGAATTTTAAAAAATTGTCTTGCAAAATAAATAAACCACCAGTAATGGTAAGATAAATTTTACACTTTATTCCTAGGTAACGGGCGCCACGGTGGCCTAGTGGGTAGCACGTTTGCCTCACAGCAAGAAGGTCGCTGGTTCGATCCCCGGCTGGGCCAGATGGCATTTCTGTGTGGAGTTTGCATGTTCTCCCCGTGGTTGCGTGGGTTTCCTCCGGGTGCTCCGGTTCCCCCCACAGTCCAAAGACATGCGGTACAGGTGAATTGGGTAAGCTAAATCGTCCGTAGTGTATGTGTGTGAATGAGAACGTATGGATGTGTTTCCCAGAGATGGGTTGTGGCTGGAAGGGCATCCGCTGCGTAAAACAAATGCTGGATAAGTTGGCGGTTCATTCCGCTGTGGCGACCCCGGATTAATAAAGGGACTAAGCCGAAAAGAAAATGAATGAATTCGTAACGTTCAAAGTATTTTTATACTTTCATTCCAGAAAAAAAATATGCTAATCTGTACTTGTAGCCTGCCAGCAAGATTTTGTGTGTTTAAAAGAGGACTATTAGGTGTCTAATAGACCTCTAAACAGACAGCTTGGATAGAACAAGGCTCAATTTTGGCAGTCTGTGAAAATCTAATAGACATCTAAGAATAGCCCAAAACTAGGGCTAGCATGTAAAGTCTGTCTAATCTGTGAATTTGATGAGTGGTCTAGCTTTGGACTATTTTTACTCTAATATTTTTCACTGACTGCCAAAATTTAGCTTTGGCTTTGCTTTGAAGAAATTAATTCACTTAGTTTTGTATTATGTTTTTTCTTTTTTAGATTTTTAGCTTTTTATGATTTGTATGAAGAATATAGCAGTCAATGGAGTTTATCATGCGTTGTAATGATTAATTAGTCACCAGCTATGTTTTGTTTGGTGCGTCTTTAAACATTTTAAGCAACGAAAGATTGATTTTAAGGTCTTAAAACACCATACGTTTGCACATTGTAAATCTTTTGTTATAAAATCATTAGATTGTAGAGTGTCTCAAGCTTCTTCATCAAACTAAATTCAGCTGCATTATTTCCCCAGACGTACAACCATCAGAGATTCATCTTCGAGCTGGAATTTCATCACCAGACCCCTCTGTGATAAATAGCAGGATCTATTCAATTGCATGTTTGTGTGCTCAAGCAGAGATAGTCATTTGAAGGTACTGTAAATATGTTTATTACTGTCTGTCATGAGGATTCAGTGCAGAGTCATGATCAGTTTAAGAATGTGGGTGTTGCATGACATTAGTAAGCCACATATTTCAAATTTGCTGTCAATTGCTCTTAAGGCATCACAGAAAAAAAAAACACGACACTTTTCTCTAACAGCCACTCAAGTGTATCACGACTTTATGAGTGATAAGTCACTTTTATTCGTGCTAACCATGACTCATGGCTCTTCATCAGTATGTGTTGCACGAATGCATGTAAACTGAGCAGCCCAAAACATTGGAAAGAGATCATGCAGGAAAAAAGTGTATAATGATTAAATATAATCAGAAGAAAATTGGGATAAATTATTGATTTATTAAGACTGTAAAAATATCTGTTAACTGTGCTCCATGTGTGTTTTCCATTTACTGTATGTACACTTTAGATATGCTGTAGGAGTTATTCTGGAAGCTTTATTTCTGCTGCGATGACTATTTATATATTATTTCTAAAACTACTGATGATGTCAAAATGTACTTTGTTAAATCGTACAGTTTGTTACTAGTAGAGATCAAGGTCCCGTTCTGAAATGTCTTCTGAAATTGTAAATAAACAAAAAACAGCTGTTAATCATATACAGAAATTAGATACATTTTACAGTGTAATGATAGTTTGGAGCCATCAACAAATCTAAAGGTTGAATTAAATTATAAGCTAATGTATCCTGTATTGATATTAACAATATGTTTAGACAATTATGAAAGATATACTTTACAAATGTAAAAAGTAATTCAGACAATCTATAGGAAGAGAAAGCTAGAGTATTAGTTTAAATCAGAACCATTAAAGAACTAGGATTAGACATTAAAATGTTAGTTCTGTCGTTTACATTTATTGTAATATTTCAAACACATTTGGTCATCTTTGCTCAAAATCATTGAAGAATCATTATTAGCCCCCCTGTTTATTTTACCCCACTTTCTGTTTAACGGAGAGTAGATTTTTTTCCAACACTTTTCTAAACATAATAGTTTTAATAACTCATTTCTAGTAACTGATTTCTTTTATCTTTGCCATGATGACAGTAAATGAATATTTATTTGTTTTCTAGATGTTTCTAGATGTCTAGAACATTCTAAATGTTTTTCAAGACACTTCTATACAGCTTAAAGTGACATTTAAAGGCTTAACTAGGTTAATTTAGGTTCATTGGTTAGGGTAATTTGGCAAGTTATTGTATAATGATGGTTTGTTCTGTAGACTATTAAAAAAATAATAATTTTGCCCTTAAAATGTTTTTTTATTATTATTAAAAACTGCTTTTATTCTTGCCAAAAGAACAAATATTATCAGACATACTGTAAAAATGTCCTTGCTCTGTTAAACCTCATTTGGGTAATATTAAAAAAAATTAAAATCAAAAATCAAAGGGGGGCTAATAATTCTGACTTATATCTGTATATATTTTTTAAATCTGAAATATTTTCTTCTTCCATTGAAAGTCTATTTAGACCATTTTAATGCTTGTAACTTTAACCTCAAGTCCAATGAACAACAATATTCCAGTGAACTCCTGATGGACAACGTCAAGTCCCACTCCTTTTAGATTTTAGATATATTGTTAGATTATTTTAGAACATTTCACTTTTTTTATGATTCTTCCAGACATTAAATTGTGGCATACAAATAGGCACCTTAAAACAGGTTTATGTTATTTGGCTGTGAAATTTAGATCACCACCTAGTTCATCACCTAGTTGTTAGACATTGAAGATCATTCTTTTATTTTTAAAATTCATTGGGAGAAGATGTAACTTCACGTTCACAAGAATAGGAAACAATGGCGAGAATAGTCTTGTGTGACTGACTGTGGTTTTATACAGTACAGCCAACGCTATCTCACAGCAATTCATTACTTTTGATTTAGTGGCTAATTCGTATGAATTCGTACAATCTAATTCGTATAATTTTGTATGATTTGCTCATCACCCAGTGACGGTTGGGTTTAGGGGTGGGGTTGGGTTGTATGATTGAACTCGTACGAATTTATACGAATTAGCCACTAAACTGGCAAAATGTAAAATGCTTACGTTTTCTCGTGAGATCAGGCTGATACAGCAGTGGACAATGGAGAATATTAGGAAATATTACATTAACCAATTAGAATTGAGCATTCCAAAAGAGCCACGTAATGAACTCATATGATATAGCCTGTTAGATATTGTCTTGCATCACCTCTGAAGGCAGAATTATATCTGGCTATGTATATAATTGAATAAACATTTGTCTCCCTGTCCAGCCAATTTGGAAATCCCTCCTCTGGTTAAACACAGAAAACTCTGTCTATGCTGTTTTAATTGAACTCATGAAACACGAGTTACATAATACAAAAAATATAACCCAGAGGTGATTGCAAATACCGCTATCATGTAAATGATATGAACAAAAAAATTCTAATGAGTTCTGGGAATTATTTCCCCATTTACAACACAATTGCTCAGCAGACAAACCCGTGCCTCCGTTATTACAGGTCCAAAAAAGAGGACCAGCAGCCTTTAATAACAAGGGCTTATTATTTTGTCCTTGATGATCTTGACACTCGAGAGCATAACATCTCCATAAAACGAGAGAATATCTCTACAGTCAATATTTCCTACAAAGCAAGGGCACGAGCTCACAAAAGCCCGAGATCACACATGAAAGAACACCTCAGTTCTTTGTCAAAGCCTGAAAGAATAATGCAGTCGGGGGATTTGTTTCATATGTAAAGAAGACGATCAGTCAGCAGCTTTTTGTTTGATGTTTCAACGAGGATGATGGGAGTTCAAGGGCGAAATCTGGCGAGGAAGCGTAGGCCTTTGTGTCCGGTCTTCAGACGTTTACCTGTATCTGCTGGGGCTCTGCCGAGAAATGACTGTTTGATTCTATTACACTTTCATTACAGCTGTAGTTAATGGTTGTGTCACAGTCTATTAGCCGCATTCATCTTTCCTGTGATACACAGCGAGACACAAGCACACCGAACAAAGACAAATGACTCTGACTCACGGGAACAGCATTACAATTCAAACATTATTTTCTATACGGCTGTACAGCGAGCTAGCCGTCCAGGCAGTCGTGACGGTAATGGCGTGGAGAAATGCTTTTTCTAATCTAAACAACTCAATTATCTGTAGCCCCAGCATCCTTGATCAAAAACATTACCATAACCATATTCAATTTAAAAACACAATATTGCAACCGAAGGGGACAGGAAATAAATCCTGCCTGCTCCGGCCTGTAATCTCTCAGTGTGACTCAGGGGTTTGCACTAAAACCCTCACTCATTTTGAAGTTCTCCTTGGCTTTAACACTTGCCGACAGTAATCGATCGGAAAATGCTTTTAACAACTTCATCGTTGCCATATTCTTTCACATTTTATGAACACCTAATCGATAAACAATGGAGAATCCACGCGGAGAATGGTAATCAGTAATCTGCTGGGAACAGCCATCAAAAAGAAGAATCCTATGAAATGGATACCACTTGTGAAACAGATGAAACAGATAGCACTCATGTGACTAGTGGAGCTTATTTCCAAATAGAAAATTCATAAGAGCTATGAAAGCTGATATTTGGTGCTAGGCCGCTGGGCCATTAGCCTGTAGTAACACCATTTTGTGTACACAAACAGATTGGCCGATGTGTGCAAAACAACATGCAGACCCCCTTTCCGAGTCGAGGTGTACCCGATTTAAGCAGATGTTGAAAATTTAATGATGTTAGAGCACTTTTTTGATCTGATTTAATTAATATTTATTTCCTGTCAGCCCTCATTACAGACTATATTAAATTGTATCCTCTGATGAAGTGCTGCTGACATGGGACAGGAGCCTCGATTAAACCGCCCTCACTGCAAGCTACACCTTTCAGTGCTAATGGCTGCTAAATCAAACTAACTAGCATTTAGTCTATAATTAAATTTCAGATGTGTACACATGTGAATTAAATAAAATAAATGTGTTTATTTTCAAACACCTATTTATAATTGATGTAAAATTGATTAAATTGTAGTTTATTTCAAATGTGTCTCCGCTTACTTTCACAGAGACTTAAATTCATCTTTATGTGTACTTTATTAAAGTAACAACCCACTTTTTAATTTAAACAAACTGGTTCATTTAACATGTACCCTAGAGGTAAACAGTTTTAAACCATACAGCCAATTTACAGGTATGGTGGGAGTGCTTTTAGCTTAGCTTAGCATAGATCATTGAATCAAATTTAAACAATTAGCATGTCACTCAAACATTTCAAAATTCATTCATTCATTTTCTTTTTTCGGCTTAGTCCCTTTATTAATCCGGGGTCGCCACAGCGGAATGAACCGCCAACTTATCCAGCATTTGTTTTACGCAGCGGATGCCCTTCCAGCCACAACCCATCTCTGGGAAACACATCCATACATTCTCATTCACTACGGACAATTTAGCTTACCCAATTCACCTGTACCGCATATTTTTGGACTGTGGGGGAAACCGGAGCACCCAGACAAAACCCACGCAACCAAGGGAGAACATGCAAACTCCACACAGAAATGCCAACTGACCGAGCCGAGACTCAAACCAGCGTCCTTCCTGCTTTGAGGCGAATGTGCTACTCATTACGCCACCGTGGCGCCCAAAAAGTAATATATTTTTTATTTTTTTTGTATCTTGTTTGTTCATTACACAATAATTTTTATATTGCTTAAGGTAAAATATTAACTTAACATCTTCTGTTGAGTCTGATATGTTCGCAAACTAATAATGCATTTTTCCAGAAGTAGATAAATGATTGTCTAAAAGTAACTTGTGCTCTGCAGCAAAACTTAATATTTGCAATTGAGAAAGGCTTAGGCTTTTAATGTTGTGCAGAAAATTCGTTCAAAAAGTGGACGTATGGTTTGGTGCGGCCAACGGAGGACTGGAGAATGATTGACAAGTGAGGAATTTCACTAAACTACGCCTGTTAAGATGAGCTGTCAAAAAATGAAAACTGTTGCACACCTTCTCAATGTAACTTTTCCATTGCAATGAGGATAACAGAATTCTGTGAATCAAATTATTCATTTGTATCCAATAAATTGTTATGATTTTTGACATGGAAGAAAAACCTCTCCTGACCTTTTTTATTGAACACTCATGGAATTGATTGTATATTCCAACAAAACTATAACTGTAAAGCATTGCAAATTTTTTTAATTTAATTTTAACGTTTAAAGGGCACCTATTTTTAAAAATCTACTTTTTAAGCTGTTTGGACAGACATATGTGTAGGTATAGTGTATAGACGGTTATTTTGAGGTGATAAACACACCCAGTCCTTTTTTTTTCAATTTAACAGCATAAAAACGGTGGACCAATCGGAGTGGTTTTGAGACCGCAACTTTACATAGGAGTGCGGTCCCCCTGCTTACCGAATTGATTGACAGCTGCGTATTAACATGTCTTCGTAGTAACGCGTATAATCATATCAACAATACAGGACGTGCGCAAAGCAACCAGGAATAAAGGCAGCGGCTATTTGCACTAAGTGCAAATAGCAAGAGATGCTATTTACACTAAGTGCAAATAGCAAGAGATGCTATTTACACTAAAAACAAATAACAACAGATGCTATTTACACTAAATGCAAATAACAGGTGCTATTTACACTAATTGCAAATAGCAGGAGATGCAATTTACACTGAGTTCAAACAGCATCAGATGCTATTTACACAATATAGCAACAAAAGGTATGGTAGATGCTATTTGCACTCAGTGAGTCAGTGCTTATAGAATTTTTATGCTATTTACACTTTGTGTTTATAGAAGGTAGACACTATTGCTGTGTTACTAAAAGTATGATGCTATTTACACAAAAAAAATTAAGCATAGTTTATTTAGTAAGTCTTAGTGTACACAATTTTAATAATTGGTTGTCAATTACAGTTAAAAGATGGTATTTACACTAATAAACAGTAAATGCTGTTTACAGTACACTTAAGTGTTAATAGATGGTAGATGCTATTTACATAAGTATTAGCAGTATATGCCATTTAAACAAAATGTTAGCAGAAGTTAAATATTTAACATTTATACTGTATTAATAAAAGGGATATATTTGCACTAAGAGCTGAAAGAAGGTACACCTAAATGTTGCACTACATCTATGAACAAACAAAATATACTAATCAGTGAAAAAATTGCAGGATCAATTACTGTAGGATAATTTTCAATCCTTGAAGACATCTATAGATATAACAATGTTAGGATTATATGATTTGTTCTAAAATGTATAGAAGCATGATAAATTATAGAAACAAACATGACACATTTAAAAATAAACACAATTTATTTATTTTTTTGTCATTCTTGTCATGAAAAGCATTATCGTCTGCTGCAAGGCCTCTCCATTCTGGAAAACAACCAAAAACAATAATAAACATATGAATGACTAACTTGTAGCTGTCTCTACAAATTAGGCTAAAACAACATTAACATGGAAAAACTCACTTCAGCACTTTGCAATCTTTTAGTAAGTTTGTGTTTAATGTATTTTAACACATCTATGTCTTTCTGGTGAATTCATTTATTTTGTTCTGCTACAAGCGCTCTGCATTCTGGGAAAAACAATGGATTTATTTGTTAATTAGTTGTCTCTGCATATTATGTTGCATTAAAACTACCAACAACATTGTAACAAGTTCCTGCTCCTGTTTCAGTGGAGAGCTAGGAATTTCCAACAACACAAGCAACAGTGATCTTTGATGACAAGATGAAGGTTTGCCTAATGATGTGATAAGTTGAAAAATGTTTGTAAACTAGTACTACAAAAAATTGTACAACAGCAAAAGTGAAACGTTACTTTAACAAGAAAATGGTCAAAATATAATATCAAGTTGTATAATATAAAGTATATAATAAAGTTCTTATCAATTTACAGGTGCATCTCAATGAATGACAATGTCATCAAAAAAGGTTGTAATTTCAGTTATTCAATTAAAGAAAGGAAACTCATAAATAGATTCATTACACACAGACTGATGTATTTGGTTACTTCTTTATATTTTGATGATTGTGGCTTACAGCTAATGAAATCTCAGAAAACTAATATTACTTAAGATCCTTAAAAGAAAAGGATTTAACATAGAAATCTTGCATTATGAATATGTACAGCACTCAATACTTGTTCAGGACTATTTTGCATGAATTACTCCAGCAATGTGACAGTTGGTGGCACTGCTGATGAAGCCCAGGTTTCGCTAATAGTGGCCTTCAGCTCTTCTGTGTTGTTTAATTTGCTGTCTCATATCTTTCTCTTCACGATGCACAACAGTTTCTTTCATAAGAGTTTTTGGTCGGGGGAGATTGCTGGCCAATCACATACAGGGATACAATGGGCCTTAAAACACATACTTTTTGCAGTGTGGACAGGTGCCAAGTCCAGCTGGAAAATCAAATTAGAATCTACATAGAGGTTTGATTTTTCCAGCAGGACTTGGACACCTGTCCACACTGCAAAAAGTACTAATATCTGGTTTAAGGACCATGCTATGCCTGTATTTGATTGGCCAGCAAACTCACCTGACCTAAGACTCATATAATCTATAGTGAACAGAAAGATGTGAGACACCAGACCCAACAACACAGAAGAGCTGAAGGTTCTTAGAGCAACCTGGGATTCATAAGAGCTCAGCAGTGCCATAAACCGACTTCCTCCATGTCATGTCACATTACTGAAGTAAATCATAAAAAAAAGAACTGATTGCTGTAATTGTTCATACATTTCAGTAGTCCAACATTTGTGATACAAATCCTTTTTTATTGGTCTTAAGTAATATTCAAATTTTCTGAGATACTGATTTGAGTTTTCATTAGCTGTAAGCCACAATGATCAAAATGAAAAGAAATAAACACTTGAAATAAATCAGTCTGTGTGTAATGAATCTTTATAATAAATGAGTTTCACTTTTTTAAATTAAATTACTGAAAGTAATCATCTTTTCGAAGTCATTCTAATATATTGAGATGCACCTGTATATTATCTGTGATCACATTTTCTAAAGAGATGTCTAGACATGCAGTGTAAAGTACCATTACAACTAGACTAACACTAGAAATGTCTACAGTAAACCTGAAGTATAGTGGCAAGTGACGTTTTATGTTTATGTGAAAACAATTTTAAAAACGCAGTTTACCTAGTTAATTAATTACTTTATCACTCTCAGACCATCTGAGGTGTAGGTAATTTGTCTTTGACTTTCCAAAAGATATTGACCATCAATTTGTATCATATTAATCCCCAAGAACCATGGGTAAAAATATGTTTTACTGTCCCACTGGATTAAAAGTTAACCTACAGGTTGTGGCCTGAGGATGAGTAAATAACAGCACATTTGCATTGTTGGATGAACTGTCCATTTCATCTGAAATGAGCCAAAACAGCTCCACACCTTGGATTTAATTTTAAAGTAAAATATTCATTCATTCTCTTTTCGGGGTTAGTCCCTAATCAGAGGTCGCCACAGCGGAATGAACCGCCAACTTATCCAGCACGTTTTACACAGCGGATGCCCTTCCAGCCACAGCCACACTCTTGCACACACACTCACATACACTACAGCCAATTTAGCTTACCCAATTCAACTATAGCGCATATCTTTGGACTGTGGGGGAAACCGGAGCACCTGGAGGGAACCCACGCCAACACGGGGAGAACATGCAAACTCCACACAGAAATGCCAACTGACCCAGCCGAGGCTCGAACCAGCAACCTTCTTGCTGTGACGCGAATGTGCTACCCACTGTGCCACTGTGTTGCCCTAAAAAAAACAATGACAAAATAAAAAAATAATAAAAAGTTTAATTCTGCTTCCTATCATCAATTATTTGGCAACTAACCATTAGCAGAAAAACACCACAACTTGACCCAGCAGTTTGTAGCATGACATAAATTGAACTCGATGTCCAGCCCTTTCTATTTAATTTCTATTTAAAAACAAGCTCATGTCATTGTGAAATTGCTGTTAGAAAGAAAGAGTCCCTGTACAGCACTACAGTAAAAGGACAATAATTAAGAATCACTCACACACACACACACTTACCTCAAAAAAATATACAAACTGTACATTTATTTTTCATAAATGATAAAAAAAAAAAAAAAAAACTAATGTACTGCATACATGTCGCATGTCGTCTTTACATCGGACAACAAATAAAGCAAGAAAGGAGCTGCAAACGGTCTTAAGCCTGATTGAAAACCCAGATGCCGAACCAATATACACTACAAAATCTTGAACACAGTATAGCATATGATACATACCACCAATGGAACAGGAATCCATGTTGCTTTGCTGTACTTTTGGGTGAATTAGGTACTGTAGAAAGACTTTGTGCTCTGGAATGTTGAAAGCAACTTAGAACCGGTGACTGAACCTGCATACTGGTAGCAAAGCCCATTGGAAATCCTGAAAGTACACCTGTGAAATAAAGTTATTTTAAAAAGATTTGTATATTCAAAGTGATTATAGATGGAAAAGAGAAAAAAACAATAAAAATATATACCTTATCATATATCCATGTTATATAGTCTCCTTTCCTCCAAAATTGCACAAAGAAACACTGAAAGACAAACACTTTAGTCTCTGATTTTGAGGCCAGGATGTGCAGATAAGCATGAATAACCTAAACAAAAAGGAACAAGGTCAATAGTTATTACAGTACAATCAGTACACAGTTTTATTCAGTATAAGATTATAAAAATTGTTAACTTAATATTGAATAAAAAGTGGTACAGATATTAAATTAAATCACCCAGTAGGTGGCGGTATGACACTATCTAAAGGCATTAATGGATCAGTAAATAATAATTAAATTAATAATGCATTTATAGATGACTTTCTTACCAGGTAACATGAAAATATTTAATAAACATTTGTTTTACTCATACTGGAACATTTACAAATAATAGGTAATATAAATGTATATGCATAGCAGCATCAAAGTAATAAATGAATCCATTATTGAGGAAATAAACTGAAATAAGTGAAAAGGTTCAAAATATATGCTTTAATTGATGAATAATAGTTTACTCGTATTACAAATAACTTAAACAATTTTCAAACTCCAAAATCAGTTCGGTATAAAAAAAAGAAATATTTGGACACATCCAATAATTTAATAGTCTTAAAATCACAATATGCAATGCTAATATTTTCAGTTATCAATTTTCCCAAGTATTCCATTCATTCAAAGGTAAACTGGAACTAACAATACACTGATACTTAACAGTATATTCTTCACTTCCTGAAAAACAATTAAACATCAACACCAGTTATTGGTAGAGAAAAATTTTAGTTTAGTTTTTTCCTTAAATATCCAAAATATTAAAAGATGCAAGTTATACCTGACACTAATATGATCACTTTAAACTTGGTTTTATGAAATCTCTCATACTGTCCCTGCTTTAGATTTGTGAAGATATGCTGATATTTAGAGACACTCACTAAATATGTGAATCTTAAAACTCCAACCTCAAGCCAAATTTATGCACATTGATTGAAGTGTGTGTAAAAAAATATATAAATTTTAAAAAAAAACTAAAAAAAAAAACTGCATTTGCTGCTAAAGCATGTTTAGATGCTGGTCTCAAAATGAGCAAACCTGCATCAACATCACCAACATATGCTTTTTTTTCCACCAGGAAAGCAAAAAGTAATAAGGATGCAGCACGTAAACGATCAAAATTATAAAATGAATGTAATTTTGCTTGAAAATCATCACATGCCCAAAAATTAGAATAGGAAGCATGGCAGCAGTGGAGATTAGAAAAATGCACTTGAGAAATCAATTTTACATTACAGACAATAGTGTGTGTTCATAAGTAATACAGGTAGAACACATTGTGTTACATAAATAACTTTTTCGATGGTATATCGCAGCGATATGCCAATTCATTGATGCAAATCATGATTCTTATCATCCCTATTATTAGCATAATGTTACAAAACAAGACACACCATTCTACATGATGTGGAAATAACCAACTAAACACATAAAACCACTTGTAACATCCATGGCCGTTAAAAAAACATATAATAGAACTTTAAAAATGCAATAAAGTAAAAAACAGAACTTACCAAGAAGCAGGTTAAAGCGTTCCTCCGCTCCAATTCGTTTCACTGCATCAAACATCTGATCGATCCCATGATTCCGCTCGCGCAAAATTCAAATATTCGTGCCGTAATTTGACCAGCATTTGACCCCGATTGATGCACGTCGCGACAGCTTTGACCTTGGTTAAACCTACCGTGGGAGGAGTTAGTGTAAATAGCGTCTGCCAACAAGGGCGGCTATTTACACTAATGGCCCGTTTGCACTGAGTGGTACAGTACGGTACGGTACAGGTCGGTACGGGTCACCTTTATCAGGCTTGCGTTTCCACTGCAAAAGGGTACTCTTTTGGTGGGCGTGGTGTACGACAGAAAGTTTGTCGACGTCATTTTCGCTCGAGGAAATGTCTACAGTAAAGCTTTATGGGTCGTTCAAAAATCATACGAGAAGCACTTCTCACAAAACAGATGCTTTATTATACACAAAAACATTGGTGTAAAAATGTCATTACTGACTGAACATGATCTGATTATAACTGCAGATCAATGATGCGAAATAGCCTACGGTCCACGATTATATCAAATAAATAAATAAATGCAGCATATATGAACACATACAGCCCCACACAGTCTCCGATGTTACCAAATTACAGAAAAACTACACACAGCAGACATGTATGCCTTATTTAGGTTCAAAAACAATACGAAATAGAGCCCCGTCTGTGCAAACCTCTCATCTGTGTCTTTTATCTTCACCAGTACATGTAGCCTCTCCGTCATTATTCTCTCGTTAGAGAGTAACTCCGTCATTCCGAGTTTATAATAATCCAGGTTAAGAACTTTGTTATTTCAAACATTGACCCGCACACGAGCACAAGAGAGAAGCGAAACCTCACGCGCTCGCCCTTATGGGCTCGTAACCCATAAGGATCTGCTCTTCTCTCGGCATGGTGGCTGTTCAAGACAACGACAAAGTTTGTTTGAGCTCGGGTCGACCATGGCTCGTTATTATATGCTGATATTATTTCTAAGCATTGTCTCTCGGCTGTGTATTAAACATGGCGGGTCCTTTGTTTTCATTCTGCTTGTTCATTCTGCTTGTTGCATGAGCAAATGACGTATCTCTGTAAACTAAGGGCGTTCAGCTGCGCGTCTAGCTCCGCCTTACGGCACCCTTTCTGTGTTTGGTACCCTTTCGAAAGGGTGACCAAAAAGGGGTACGGTACGGTTCGGTACGCTTTTAAGGCCAATTCCACTGTCTAAAAGCGTACCGAACTGAACCGTACCGTACCCCTTAGTGGAAACGGGCCATTAGTGCAAATAGCCACTCCGAGGAATAAAAGGTCTGTTCAGTTCATGAAGGTCATCAATCATCACCAAATGTGATCAAGAGTGAGTTTTACAAGTTTAACACGTGTTTAAAACAGTGCATGTTAGTAATGAGCTACAGCAATTCACTTCAGCTTTACTTCATCACCACAGCCGTGTGTCAGCAAAAAAGATGCTTCAATCTCGGTTTGTTGACATTAAATCAGGTTTATTTTGTACATTAACATAACAGATATCCATACAGCTGTGGAGATTAACTTGTATCCTTTCACATTTGCTTGCAAAAGCAGTGCAAAGCTCAACGCGCTCTGTCTGTCTGTGTGGGTGTATGTGTGTGTGTGCATGCGTGCGTGAACGAACTTTGTAACTACATTGTGTGTGACTCATCGTTGCGTGGAGAAGGTTGCGTGGAGATTGAGGCACACTGACGGGCACGGTGGGCGGGGAGGACTATCCTTAAAGGCCCAGTACCAAAAACAGCAAAAAGCTGTTTAGAGCTACAATATTAAGACTTTAGACAGCTATAATTAATAATCTGATGGGTATTTTGATCTGAAACTTTACAGACAATTTCTGCTGACACAAACTTATATTAAATATTTAAAAAAGGGGTCAAATGTGTGCCCTTTAAGTAAAACCTTATCATGGCTAGGCCGGTTTGCATTTCTCTGTGGACTTCTGTGCATGTTCTCCTCATGTTCATGTGGGTTTCCTCCAGGTGCTCATGCGGTACAGGTGAATTGAATAAACTAAATTGGCCATAGTGTATGTGTGTGAATAAGTTTGTATTGATGTTTCCCAATACTTGGTTGCAGCTGGAAAGGTATATGCTGTGTAAAACATATGCTGGATAAGTTGGCAGTTCATTCCGCTGTGGCAACCCCTGATAAATAAAGTGGACTAAGCTAAAGGAAAATTAATGAATAAAACCTTATCATATATTTCTTTAAATGGCATGTGCACTTACGTTTGTTAAAAACATGATCTTTAAGAACACTTAAGTGGCTTTTAATGTCAGAATGAATATATTATTTCTAAACACACTTTTCAAAGTGTACTTTTAAGATATCCAGCACAATAAAAGTAGACATTTTATTTTCACATTTAAAAGCGCTATATACATATTGAAGGAAATGAGTTGTGAAAGCGGCAGTATAAAACTAATTAAAAGCACAAAATGTATCCATACAAAAGACATCAATGTTTGTTATGTTGCACAATTAGACAGTCTGGGTTCCCCGGCTGATCCTGAAAGTCACATTGTTTCCCTACACCCTGAAGCAAAACTGTGACATAGTAATGTTGAAAATATAAAACCATATATCACGGCCAGTAGCCTGTTTAGTATTTCTGACAGCTCACTTCAACATAATTGAACATTTCTTAAGCTAACATGTTTTATTAAACCTCTCTGCATAAGCTTTCATCTCTTTGTAAGTTGAATTATTGCTAATAGCTCAATGTTTTAATTAGCGCCCCAGGCCTCAGGATCGGAGCAGTGAAGTGTTGTTATAAAATCAAGCTCATTACAAAATTAGGCACTTTTACAGTGCATTGAGGCGACGCTAATTCATTTGAAAATATCAGAAAGATCTATCAACATGCATGCTGAAGTATTAATAACCATGGCCAGCTTTTCAAAGAACTGTATTTTACCCAGCTAAAACATTTTCAACATTTCAATCATTTCATTTACAAGAGCAAATAGAAGTTGATGTAAAAAATTAGTTGTTTGAAATAAAAGAGTTATTACAGTTAGAATCCATGAGTGATAAACTGACACACAATGCACAAAGCGCAATGGCCTTACATTCAAGTAAATTTAAGTAAATTTCAAATTTATTTTATTAGGTTTTGTACATGAATTATCAATCACAACATTCATTTTATAATTATCTTTCCATGTCGATGCTAACACTACCCCAAATGAACACATCCCTCCCTCAACAGCCTTTAACTTCCGTTTAAGAAAAAAAAAATAATAATAATAATAATAATAGTGAAAATAGATAAAAAAGGGGGGGGGGGTGAAGAATAAATAAGTATTCATATATTATTGCTCAGCTTTATGTTTTTATATTTGATTATGTTTAGACTTTTAGAAGATTGTTGTTTGGATGTTATTTTTACAATATGCAACCATTGCTGTATTTTATCACAAATACCATTGACAGTACCTGGCACTGTTCAGTAATATATAGGCTGTTGTTTGAAGGAATAATACTGAAACAATAAAAATTTATTCAGGATCACATAGTGGCTTAATGGTTAGCACTTTTGCCTCACAGCAAGAAGGTTGCTGGTTTAAGTTCTGGCTGGGACAGTTGGCATTTCTGTGTGGATTTTGAATGTGTTCGCATTGGTTTCCTCTGTGTGCTTAACTAAACTGGCTGTAGTGTATGTGTGTGAATGAGTGTGTATGGGTGTTTCCCAGTACGAGGTTGCAGCTTGAAGGGCATCTGCTGCGTAAAACATATGCTGGATAAATTGGCAGTTCATTCCACTGTGGCGACCCCAGATTAATAAAGGGACTAAGCTGAAAAGAAAATGAATGAATGAATAATATAATGTGGGGGTTAATGTCTGAATTCCTTCTTAATTAGAAAAAGAAGTAATTAGATAAATAAATATAAAAGTAGTCATCTTTATTGTTATTTTTTTGACTGTAACAATAAGAGCTTCCCCTTTTTTGTAGATTTTTATTATTTATTGTTAGTAAGAATATATGACATGGGATATAAATGGAATAAATATATATACACAAACATACGTAGATAAAAACATGCTTTAATTTACATACTGATTTATTTTTCTTCTGATAACACACAAAACAGGCGCCACGGTGGCGTAGTGAGTAGCACATTCGCCTCACAGCAAAAAGGTCACTGGTTCGAGCCTCAGCTGGGTCAGTTGGCATTTCTGTGTGGAGTTTGCATATTCTCCCCGTGGTTGCGTGGGTTTCCTTCGGGTGCTCAGGTTTCCCCCACAGTCCAAAGATATGCGGTACAGGTGAATTGGGTAAGCTAAAATTGTAAGTGTGTGAATGAGAATGTATGGATGTTTCCCAGAGATGGGTTGCGACTGGAAGGGCATCTGCTGCATAAAACAAAATGCTGGATAAGTTGGGGGATCATTCCGCTGTGGCGACCCCGGATTAATAAAGGGACTAAGCTGACAAGAAAATGAATGAATAACACACAAAACAAATCTTATTTCTTGTTAATTGGAATGGAGTAGATTTAATTTATGCGAAATGAATGCTAAACTGAATGAATGCTCAAACCATAAAACTGGTTGAGTTTATTTTGTATTTAATACAATGATTTTAATTCTCTAATTCTTCACATGAATTAATAAAGTTTCTACAATTACTGAATAATGACCTGTCTGAAAACTACCAGTAGGTGTATATTTATTTCAACTGTAAAGAACTACTGTGTGTAATCCAGTTTGTAAGTTTATATGGTGTGGTACAGTACAGTATGGTATGAACAAACTACAAATTACACACACATACACACATCATTATCATCATTAAAAGAAAAAAACATCCTTCTGCCAAAACGGTTGCATTATTTCCTATTAATTAGACTAGAGTAATTGTAATTTATGCAAATTTATTCTAAACAAATAAAATCGCTTCTTGATTTTTCCCCTCCATAATCTATTTGGATATTTAACAAATTAATGTTGTTTCTTAAATGAAAAAACCTTTTCCTCTCATCAATTAAAATGTCAAGCCAGCCATTATCCTAGTTAAAGAAATCAGATGGGTCACACTTTATTTTGAGGGTCTTTTTGTTGAATTTAAGTTACATTGCAACTAATTCTCATTATATTATGAGTAGACTGTTGACATGCACTTGCAAAGTCTCTTATAGTCAGTTAAATGTCTGTTGAATGTCTGTATCAACAGATATTAAGTAGGCAGTACTAATACTCAAATGGACCTTCAAAATAAAGCATTACCATCAGATGTAAGAGATAAAATAATCAGACAAAATGTATTATTTTAACATAAATAAATAAATAAATAAATAAATATGTAAGCATATCTATTATATATAGAAAAACATATTTTAATAAACTTTAGAATTATTATTATTATTTTGCACTGCATTTCAGTATGTTTTCAGGTTCCTTGTGTGCTTAATAAATAATTTCCTGGCTAAAAATTACCGGTATTTTTATACAGTATATATTTATAATTATTTATAATTATAAATATATTTATAAATACTTATAAAAATTATCAAGATATTTTCTCTAGACACACACACACACACACACACACACACACACACACACACACACACA
>CAIGQQ010034204.1:797537-827627 GCA_903798035.1 Danio albolineatus
CTGTCGTCTATACTGTCATCCTTACTGTCGTCTATGCTGTCGTCTATCCTGTCATCTATACTGTTGTCTATACTGTCATCCTAACTGTCATCTATGCTATCGTCTATAATGTCATCCTTACTTTCATCTACACTGTCATCCTTACCGTCGTCTATACTGTCGTCTATACTGTCATTCTAACTGTCGTCTATACTGTCATCCTAACTGTCATCTATGCTGTCGTATATATTGTCATCCTAACTGTCATCTATGATGCCGTCTATACTGTCGTTTATACTGTCATCTATGCTGTCATCCTTACTTTCATCTACATGCTGTCATTTATACTGTCATCCCTACTGTCGTCTATAGACGACAGTATAGACGACAGTATAAACGACAGCATAGACGACAGTAAGGACGAGGGTAAGTATGACAGTGAAGATGAATAGACAGCAATAAGGACAACAGATCAGATGACAGAATACCCTATAGAATATGTCAGTACAAACAGAGAAAAACCGACAGGACGACAGATTAAGACGACATCAACAGACAACATGTTCGTCAACAATGCTGATTTTCCTGAACATGTGGGCAATGAGAGTAGACGAAGACAAATGTGAAGTACAAAGCAGAAAGCAGGCAAGGGAATTTTGGCACAAATGGAACCCCATATTAATGAGTGCTTCCTGTTATTGAGTCAGTGTTTATTGACAATACGTTTTGTTTCATTTGAACGTGATGTTTTATTTAAGTTATTTTTATTTAATTAAGTGTTTGGTCACCTGTAGCTTCTTTAGCAATAGAAATATAATTTATTTAAATTCTAAAGGGATGTTGCAAAAATAAATGACAAACTACAAAATTTTAAATCAATCTAATATGTGTATGGGTCTATTCACACAGGCATGTTTAAGGAATAATAGAAATGTCCAACAACGTAACAAATGTACTGGAGAAAAATCACCAGTGCGTCTTTGCACAGTGTACACTCACCGGCCACTTTATTAGGTACATCTTTCTAGTACCAAGTCAGACCCACTTTTTTTTTTTTTCAGCACTTTTTGCCTTCAGAACTGCCTTAATATTTCGTGTCATAGATTCAACAAGGTACTGGAAATATTCCTCAAAGATTTTGGTCATGTTCAAGAAACCAGTCTGAGATGATTTGTGCTTTATGACATGACGCGTTATCCTGCTGGAAGAAGCCATCAGAAGAGGGATACACTGTTGTCTAAAAGGGATGGACATGGTCAGCAACAATACTCAGGTAGGCTGTGGCGTTGACATGATGCTCAATTGGTACTAATGTGCTCAAAGTGTGCCAAGAAAATATCCCCACACCATTACACCACCACCAGCAGCCTGAACCGTTGATACAAGGCAGGATGAATCTATGCTTTCATGTTGTTGACACCAAATTCTGACCATCCGAATGTCACAGCAGAAATCGAGACTCATCAGACCAGGCAATGTTTTTCCAATCTTCTATTGTCCAATTTTTCTATTGTCCAAGTCTGTGTGAACTATAGATTCAGTTTCCTGTTCTTAGCTGACAGGAGTGGCACTCGGTGTGGTCTTCTGCTGTTGTAGCTCATCTGCCTCAAGGTTGGATGTGTTGGGCATTCAGAGATGCTCTTCTGCAGACCTCGGTTGTAATGACTTATTTTTTGAGTTACTGTTTCCTTTCTATCAGGACTATTCTGTGTAAACCCTAGAGATGGTAGAGATGGTAGATCAGCAGTTTCTGAAATACTTAGACCAACCCATCTGGCATCAACAAACATGTCACTTTCAAAGTCATTTAAAACATCTTTCTTCTCCATTCTGATGCTCAGTTTGAACTGCAGCAGATCATTTTGACCACATCTATATGCCTAAGTGCACTGGGTTGCTGCCATATGATTGTCTGACTAGAAATTTGAGTTAACAAGCAGTTGTACAGGTGTACCTAATAAAGTGGCCGATGAGTGTACCTGTAAGAAATGGTTTTTTTGTTTGTTTGTTTTTTTTTTGTTTGTTTGTTTTGTTTGTTTGTTTCTCTCCTGTTGCACTCAACGAATGACCAAATGACCAGGGAAGGGTCTCATGACCTTAAGGTTAACTTCACCCCTTTCTCCAAATTTCAGGAGGTAAAATATTGACCCTCAAGCATGACCAAATGACCAGAGAAGGGTCTCATGAACTTAAGGTTAACTTTCTCCAAATTTCAGCAGGTAGAATGTTGATGCTATGATAATCACGCTGATAATCACAAACCTCATCTTTATTTCGCATGATAAATAATATTCATGAGTATTATTATTATTATTATTATTCACTATTATTGTGATAATTGATATCAGCTGTGTGTACCAGCAATAAACAGTTGTATTGCTTGATTAGCATGCTGTATGGACCGTTGTTGGTGCCTCCTCTTGTCGATTAGCACCACACTTGTCTCACTTGCATAAACACAAACCATACTAAAACCTTTTCGGTATGCTGAAACATTTTACATACTGAAAATTTGCGGCATACTTGGTACATGATGTAGTATATAAAATGGTATGAATAAGCCTATTTTAGCCCTAAATCAGATTATGAGCATGTAGACCAACCTTAATGAATGCTAAACATTTGCTGTGCCGTAAATCGAGTATAAAAAGTAACAGCATATGAATGAGATTTTATTCACAAACATAAGGGCTAAACCAAGGTCCATCAAAACAGGAAATGATTAGTATGTTTTGCCAGCTATTTTAGTTCAGGTTAAGGGCAGATCCACTATGAGGACTGAATGAAAAGATATGTTTACTAGTAAATGTCATGGACAAGGCCATTGCTCTTGTTTCCTGTAGAGAGGGAGAATTGATTTATTGACATTGACAACTGTATTACTGTGTTTAATTATAGCTATAGTAGAGAGTCCAGGTACAATCTACCAATCACAGAGACGGCGAATGAGGTTATTTGTTCTACCATAACCTGACACCTTGATTAATTTGACAATTGTTCCCAGTGTCTAGTGTAACTACAGTTCTTGCTAGATAAGAACGTTATTGCGGATGATTATATGGCTCTGACCCTTTGAAGCAAGAGTGTACTGTACATATTAAGAGCTTCGGTCTCTCTTCTTCTTTTAATCTTCATTGCTCGTCACAGCAAGGCATATGGAGGGCCTGACCTTTGTGAAGTACGTGAAGAGCACATCCAGTAGGATATACGACCAGGTACAATCACAGCGTGAAATAAAACATCTCGAAAATTAGACCTCGTTGTACTTCATTATCTTTCTTGATGAATGCGCTGGTGTCCGTGCACAGGTCAGTCTGACACATATCTTCTATCCTGACTCCTGGATTTTCACAGCTGTTTAATGGATAGTTCAACTAAAACTTTGCTATTAAATTACTTAAAACTTAAAAATTGCTTTTAAATTACTTATAATAATGCCACCCAAGATGTACCGTAGGTGACTTTTTTATTCAATGGGATTTATTTTGGGTAAACCATGGTCTTTTGTTATCTGTAAGTCAATTCATTTGAAACTGTGGATTAAAGTCAGTGTGATTTGGAGGTTACGGATACTTTTCAGCATGTTTATTCCAACTAAAACGGAACATTGGACAAAGTCTAGATCAGAGATGCCCAAATTAGGGCCCTGTTACGGTGGAGTGGCGATGACAATGGAGGCTAGGATCCAAGTGCAGATTTTAATGTAAAGTCAGTATAGCAGCGGTCATCAGGAGCAAACAGAACCATACAGGTAATCAGAATCGTAGTCGTAAACAGGCGGAAGGTCGATAAGGCTGGCGGCAGGCAAGGATAACAGATATCAAGGCCAAGATCAAAAACACGGGAAAAACAGGAATAAAGAAAACGCGTTGTAAGGTCACTAAACAGATGAACAACACTAAGCAATGGCTGTTTCTCAATATGCGTTCTTCAGCGGTCTTGCGTCCTCGTGTTCTCTTGTAACGTCATCCTCAACTGCCAAAGTTCAGTTCCATTACTCAAGACCACAAGAACGGAGGACGCGTGAAAGTTCCCGGATGAGTTCTTGATATCGAGGACACACCGATGCAGACTTGAGCACCGAACTTGCTCTAGAAGTCCTAGAAGTCATTGCGACTGGAGGTGGGAAGCGCAGCATTTTGTATAGATTTATTATTAAAGTTCAGAGATGTACTTATGTACCTCAGGAGTTTCCCTAAATGAGACGGTGAAAGTAAACATTACCATGAAAATCTCAATAAAGGCATAAACACATTAAGGGTGTTTGTTTGTTGAAATTCGTATTAAAATCTTTTATTTGTGATGTATTTGTAGTTCATGGAATTGGTGTGTCAACCAGCGATCTCTGGCTGTAGATCTCTGGTGATCGTGACAGACCCATGGTCCAAAATTCTAATTTATTTATTCATTCATTCATTTTCTTGTCGGCTTAGTCGCTTTATTAATCCGGGGTCGCCATCAACCGCCAACTTATCCAGCATATTTTTTACGCAGCGGATGCCCTTCCAGCCGCAAATCATCTCTAGGAAACATCCATACACACACATTCACACTCATACACTACAGACAATTTAGCCTATCCAATTCACCTGTACCACATATCTTTGGACTGTGGGGGAAACCGGAGCACCCGGAGGAAACCCACGCAACCACGGGGAGAACATGCAAACTCCACACAGAAATGCCAACTGACCCAGCCGGGGCTCGAACCAGCGACCTTCTTGCTGTGAGGCGAACGTGCTACTCACTATGCCACCTTGGCGCCAAAATTCAAATTTAGATTTATTTAAAGATTGTCAATTAAAATTAAATCTAACCTTTTGTTTATTTGTTTGGTTTATTGTTAATAATTAAATGGTGTAAATTAAATCAGATTTTATTTAAATGTACTTGCTCTCACATGACAATGCTAAGACTTTGGTGAGCTGGTGTATTGAGCTACTCCACTGTGTTATAAATGTGGTTGTTTGTTTTATTGTAGTAAGTTATCATTTAACACCTGAACAGGGGCAAAACTGTACATTTACTGAGGGGTATGCGGGATCAAGTTTTGTGCTCCCACCTATCCAAAATATTTCCATCAATAAATAATAATGTGGCGCCACGGTGGCCGAGTGGTTAGCACGTTCGCCTCACAGCAAGAAGGTCGCTGGTTCGATCCCCGGCTGGGCCAGTTGGCATTTCTGTGTGGAGTTTGCATGTTCTCCCCGTGGTTGCGTGGGTTTCCTCCGGGTGCTCCGGTTTCCCCCACAGTCCAAAGACATGCGGTACAGGTGAATTGGGTAAGCTAAATTGTCCGTAGTGTATGTGTGTGAATGTGTGGATGTGTTTCCCAGAGATGGGTTGTGGCTGGAAGGGCATCCGCTGCGTAAAACAAATGCTGGATAAGTTGGCGGTTCATTCCGCTGTGGCGACCCCGGATTAATAAAGGGACTAAGCCGAAAAGAAAATGAATGAATGAATGAAAATAATAATGTTTTCCTTATCTACATGCTTCAAAGTGTAATGCATACATTTCAGAGTTCTGAACACAACTGAATTACCATGAAATAGTAAAGGTATAATTATATTGTTAAGTAACAAAGAATTAAATCTCATCCCGACCCCAAATTTCTTCTCAATTTCATTTTCCTCACTAAGTTATTACAGCACCTTGACATTCCTTACTTTTGTACTTGCCCATTTGTCAAAACACAATGGTAGATATGGAGAGTTCTAAAAGGCAAAAGAGCATGGCAGTTTTCATTTTAAGGTGATGTTTGTTCTTTTTTGGTTTTCTATTTTGCGCTCCACATCTCTTCATTCTTCTCTCCATTTTAAACATGTGACTGGTCAATGAAGGGGGAGGGGTGGTATCATTTCTGTTTAATAAAATGTAATATTAAACTCGTATAAAGTGCAAGATAAACATTTTTAACAAACACAATGGCGCACACCCCAACATTCATTCATTTTCTTTTCGGCTTGGTTGTGGGGTCACCACAGCGGAATGAACCGCCAACTTATCCAGCATTCGTTTTATATAAAACAGTTGTCAAAAGCATACATAAAATCATGTGTCATGTCACGATTATAAAATTGTCATGACAATCTTATAAACACCCCTTCAAGTAAAGTGTAACAGGTACTTTGATGGAAACATCATTCCCAATCAATACCTTTTACAGAAACCCTTATCTTATTAAAACCCTAAATTGTGGTGTTTGCTGAGAAAAAGCATCTATGAAAAACAATATTAATGACTTATAAGCATTAAAATCCTTTAATGTACTTATAGATTTCCAATTAGGATCTCTGATTAGCTGCTAATTTCCCATCTCTTCAGCCCAAGCGTTGAAGCAGAAGCAGAGGGTACAGAAGCCACAGTGAAGGATACAGTAGTCCATTAATCATGAAGCTGAAGACATTTACATGCTGTTGTCTGTTCATGAAGAAAATCCACTGAAGGAGGCTTTGTCAAGCGCTTCAACAAGCGTTACTTTTTGTGCCTGGTAACAATTGGTGAGAATTTCCCTCTCATTCCAGTGACAAAATAATACAAAACACCATTATGAACTTGAATTATGTGCTTGTTGTTGGAAACTGAATGGCAAATTTCAGGCGTAATCTTTTGTCTGCTCTGACTAAAACAAATCAGTAAGAGCACAACTCAGGTTGTGGCAATCACAGCTGACGAAATGAAAAGCAATTACAGCAGCTAATTAGCTTTAAAACAGCACACTTAAAGGAATGAAGTTTCAGGACAACCCATGTGAAAGAACACAGCAGACTTGATGGGTCTTCTTTATCTCTCTTAAGCTCTCAGCCCTTGCCTGCTTCAAAGTGTCGGCCTTAGCACAGAAGAGCCATGTGGGAATGACTTTGCTTTTGTTGCAGATGTTAAGGGGATAGCTGACACAGAAATAAGGTTTCTGACATCATTGCGTTAACACGCTACACTGTAAAAAATGGCTGTGAGTCCAATGGTAAACAACTGTAAAAATGCTACTGTAAAAATCCGTAACCTGGTTAACAGTAGGTTTCCTTAGTATATACAGTAAATAACTGTGAATTGACTTTCCCAGAATTCCCTGCATGGCACAACAATTTTTATGCTTTTTGTTGACATTACTATGGAACTTTTAAGTTGTTTCCCCATTAGTAATGTACATTAGAGATTTATGTTACATCTAATGTTGATAATGTTTATTTCATGACTTTAATTGATGTGTGTTACTATACTTGTCACGGTTGTAGTAGGAGAAGGAGCGAGGACTCAATTGCAAAGAAATACAAGTTTTTTATTTATAATAAAATAAAATAAAAATGCAAAATAAACAACACCAAGCCAAAAAACATTAACAAAACAAATAAACAATCAAAAACAAACTAGACTAGGCTGGTTGGCAAGGAACAGGATCAAGACAGGAGAACACGACAGGACTGGAGGCACCATCGACAACGGAATGGCACAGGACGGCAAACATGAGGAGAATATAAAGCAGAAATAATTAACAAACGGATGAACATGATCAACTAATAAAGGGGTTAACAAGGAGGGTGGGGCTAGACAATAGACGGGAGAGCACATGACACAAGAAAACACCACAAACCATGCGCTCACATAAAACGGGACAAGAACACGCAGCCAATGAGAGAACTCATTAACCGTGTGCTCAAAACAGACAACGCAAACACACGGCCACTATGTAAACACAGAGCCACGTGCTTAGACAAACGCAAGACACAAGCACAAGATAAAATGAAACATCTTACCGTGCGCTCACACATATGCATTGCACGTTTCATCTCAGCGCCATCCAGAACCGAAACCAACTAGACGGAGACGCTGAGAATGAAACAGCGCAATGCCAACAGAACAAACAAACACCAGGAAGAGAGCGCGCAATCACGAACACGCCCAGACCTCACGCGCCCGTAACAAGCAGAGGCGCGCACGGTCCAAGCGCGCCCACAATTGGCACTACAGAGACACAATGACAACACACAGGACTAGACAGAGCTAGTGTGAGGACTCCACCAAAACAAGAATTTACAAGACTGGAGTGGCAGAACCATGACAATACTGGTGTTTAGTCACTGTGTGAATGACACTGAGCACCTTCTATACACTGATACACTTTTCTGCTTGTGGAAAAAGGTGTTAGTGATGAGCATTGGTTCATTATGTAATTGTCTCATCACCACCTGCATATGGCTGTGTTAACGTGTCTATCTGTGAAACAAAAGATGTGATATGTAGATGTTGGTGATTCTAAATACAGAAATATTACCTCTATAAATTAATGAAATACAGTAGTTTACTGTAAAGATGAGAAATAACTTTACAGTTTACCGTATTTTAAACAGTGAAATACTGGCAGCCACAGCTGCCATTTTTTTACCCATAAATTTTAAGTATTTATTTTTACTGTGTACCATTTGTGTGCATTTTGGCTGTTCATTTACATAACGCCAGTGTTTTGGAGGCCTAGGAATAAAACCTTTGCAAAACAGGTTTCAAAGTGCATGTTTTCATTTGATCTTTGGGTAAACTACCTTATGTTTTGTTTGTGAAAGTGTGACACTGTCCATATGCATATATTTATGGCACATAGTTTACCCCTTTTTCCAGATTTAATACAAGTCTTTTGGGTCTCCAGAATGTGTCTGTAAAGTTTCAGCTCAAAACCCCCATCAGATTATTGATTACAGCTTTCAGAGGTTTGTATTTTATAGCTCTGAGCATGAGGTAGCAGTTTTTGTGAACTGTGCCTTTAATGCTAGTCCTCCCCACTCACCGTTCCCACGTGCTTGCCAGCGTGCCTCAATCTTTTTCCTTGGCTGCCTCCGACAACAGACAGACGTGAAGGAAGCAGATCTCACGTAACGTTTGTGAGAAATACTACAGTAAGAACTTTACCAATGAATATCTGATACATTTGTTGTGGAGTTGCAACGATGAGTCACACACAATGTCATTACAAAGTTCACACACACACACACATACACAATCACAGACAGCGTGCACGTTTAGATTTGCACTGTTTTTGCAGGCAAATGTGACAGGATATAACTTAATATCCACCGCTGTATGGATATCCGTTATGTTCATTCATTCATTCATTTTCTTTTCGGCTTAGTCCCTTTATTAATCCGTGGTCGCCACAGCGGAATTAACCGCCAACTTATCCAGCATTTGTTTTACGCAGCGGATGCCCTTCCAGCCACAACCCATCTCTGGGAAACACATCCATACACTCTCATTCACACACATACACTACGGACAATTTAGCTTACCCAATTAACCTGTACCGCATGTCTTTGGACTGTGGGGGAAACCGGAGCACCCGGAGGAAACCCATGCAACCACGGGGAGAACATGCAAACTCCACACAGAAATGCCAACTGGCCCAGCCGGGGATCGAACCAGCGACCTTCTTGCTGTGAGGCGAACGTGCTACCCACTAGGCCACCGTGGCGCCCATCCGTTATGTTAATATACAAAATAAACCTGATTTTACGTCCACAAACCAGGATTGGATAATTGTCTTTTATAATTGTCCTGACACGCAGCTGTGGTGAAGTAAAGCTGAAGTAAATCGCTGTAATTCATTACAAACATGCACTGTTTTAAAACATTTTGAACCTGTAAAATTCACTCAACTTTAATTCACTCTTGATGATTGATGACCTTAGTGAACTGAATAGATCTGGAGGTGGATTGGAGAGATAGTGATAGAGCCAATCTGGTGGATGGGGATGTTTGGGAGGCCATGATAGGTAAGGGCTGATGGAGATGATTTGGCCAAGCGGCAACCTCTCGCTTCCCCTTGGGAAACCAATTAGGAAGTAACTGAAACTGCAATACATTGACTCGCCTTCGGGGGCTGGCTCCAGGAACTCCAGAGGGTTTCTGACTGCAATGGTAAATTAGCCATTTTTTACAGGTGATAAAAACATGTTTACATCCTGGTACAATCGATGGTTTTGATGCATATAGCAAATATTACCCCTCATGACAACTCTGAGGTGAGTGAATTTTTTTTTATAACTCCTCTGTTTCTTTTATATTAAGTTATATGCAGTTTGCATAATTAAGGGCGTGGCCACTTGAGTGACAGCTAGCCTCGCTGGTCGCTGTCACGTCACCTCAGCTGATTCCAGCTGATTAGCTGCAGATCTCGGCATATTCATCGTATTTTTGTGTTGTTTTGTGTGGCTTTACACAGTCAGTTGCCTTTTGGAATTATTTTCTACAATTATCAAAATATGGCATGCTGTGTGCACTTAATTGTGCTCACAAACCATTCACGTGGTCTCCATTTCCCAGGTGAGTGAAATTATACACTTAAATACCATCTCTATAAATGTACTTGCTTTAATTAAGATAATTTATGATTTATAATGTTCTTTAGACCTGTAATGCACTCCAGAATCTGACCGATTGATCAGCTGTAGGCTATAAAACAGTCATCTGAAGCGTTGTCATACAGTGTTATGCCTGGATTTCATAAATAGCCTTGCAGTTACTAACACAGACTATATCTGAAGTATTTGGAAGTAATTCGCACTTCCCACCTGTAGAAAAACGTCATAAGATCAATGTTTAGTGCCTCAGTATATTACAACAGTGTTTTTAAAAAGGCTAAACACTTTATTAATATAGTGTACAGCCAAGCACATGTGACACATGAACAAAATGGTGCCAGTTGGCCACACCCACTTGTGGCCTCTTTTGCGCTCTTCAGAAACCTATGGGTGACGTCACAGATACTACGTCCATATTTTTTACAGTCTATAGATTTGGCCAGGATACCGGGGTTACACCCCTACTTTACGAGTAGTGCAATGGGATTTTTAATGACCACAGAGAGTCAGGACCTCAGTTTAATGTGAAAGACGGTGCTCACTGACAGTATAGAGTCCCAGTCACAATACTGGGGCATTAGGACTCACACAGAGTGCAGATTGAGCGCCTCCTCCTGGCATCACCAACACCACTTCCAACTGTAGGTGTATTCCAGTAAGGGAAGTCCTAACACAAGTACAGATACAGTTACAGGAATTCTAGGTCTTCTGGATATGAAATACAAAGGATCACTCAAGTAAAATCCACCCCTGTTGATCTGACAAATTGATACAGGTGTATTGTATGTGTTTTTCACACACACACAGGCATATAATATAACACATAACATAATATGGTCATAACTGATACTGCAGTTATATCGTCATATTGTAGTACCAAATATTCTGAGGGCTGTCAAACTGAAGTAAAAATCAAAAATGGTGGTGATGGCTGGCGGATGCACTGGATAGCAGGAATTGTCAAAACACGTATTTGTTAATGAAGCACTCACTGGAGACACTGGAACATAGACACGCAGGAATCAAGGGTAGTAGGAGATGTAATACCAGACCAGGAACAAACTAAACACAGGGACTTAAATACATAGCACATAATAGAACTAATTAGACACAGGGGTGAGACATAGGTGGAAACACTAAAACATTACCAAACGGCGGGAACGCTGAACAAAGGAATCACATGATGTAAACAGAAGCACATGGAGCACAGCAGATCGGCAAATCACATGACACAATCGCAGAACCCTGACAATAGGCATGCAAAAATATTTGACCACCAATGGCGTAATAAAGAACTGTCAGGGCACATGTGCACTAAATGTTTTGGTGTTTTTGGTGTAGTGCTTTGTATGTAGTTTCACATACTCAAAGTACAAACAAAAAGGTAAATATATAGTTCATATATTTACACCATAAAATACAGCCTACAGTAATTACGACACAATATACCATTTTGACACATATACATACATTATAACAAATTTTACATTGCTTTTATTTACAGTAGGTTAAAACAAGTGCTTATTTTAGAGGAAATATTGTCATTGCTCATTGCTTCATTTTATATTGTTTATGAAAACTGTAACAATAAAAAAAATCACAGCAAAACAACTGCTCATCCCCGAAAGACATAATAGAGTTTTATCACCGAACGGTCAAGCATTTTTGACTGCAGCATACTTTACTGCAGTTATGGCAGATCAGATTATATTAAAACAAATCTGTAATACTGACTTTTGAGCTATTCAATAAAAAAATTATCATCTAAATAGTTTATTCAGTGGAATACACTAAAATATCTGTATGAAAAAGATCCACAATTAACATATGGACACAACTAATAGACAAATTACCAATTACAAACATTCAGGATGCCCGCGCAGTGAGGTTGCAGAAAAAACATTTACAGAGAGGGAATGACATTCAATGCGGTACAGAGATTGTTGCTGTCTTAGAAATAAGTTATATTGATTACATATTATACATATTATTTACATAATGCTTTCAGCGTATTATAACAGCTTGTCACCCAGTGATAAGCACAGTTATTCTGCAAAATTAACGTTAAAGTGAGCGGCGTTCGTCTGACAGGTCCATTTGCGATAGCAGCACCCTCCCAATGGATATTGGATAAGAATAAATGGCAAAGCTTCCAGCCCGAAATATACATCTCATTGAAACTCCAAGTGATTTTACAAGAGAGAAGTTAAAGGCCTACAAGTCTTTGGATGCCTACAGTTTTGTTTTGTGTGGTCATGTGCAAAAATTAATGTTCCATGATTACAAGATTCAAAACTATGTTTTTAAAGGCCGAGGTTCTGCCTAGCCAAAGACAAGGAAAGAAGAAAGAGCTGTAGAAGGCCTAGGCAATCATCAATGAGTACAACTGCATTCTGACAGCGAACTGCACCTGTACGGCAGGGTATGTGAACATACATGTTTATATTTCATTCTAAGCATTCATTCATTCATTTTCTTGTCGGCTTAGTCCCTTTATTAATCCGGGGTCGCCACAGCGGAATCAACCGCCAACTTATCCAGCATATTTTTTTTACACAGCGGATGCCCTTCCAGCCGCAACCCATCTCTGGGAAACATCTATACACACATTCACACTCATACACGGACAATTTAGCGTACCCAGTTTATCTATACCACATGTCTTTGGACTTGTGGGGGAAACCGGAGCACCCGGAGGAAACCCACGCAACCATGGAGAGAACATGCAAACTCCACACAGAAATGCCAACTGACCCAGCCGGGGCTCGAACCAGCGACCTTTTTGCTGTGAGGCGAACGTGCAACTCACTACGCCACCGTGGCGCCCTCTAAGCATTCAGTGTCCGTATTTTAATTCACCATATTTAACTGTTTTAGCTGAAATCATTGCTGCTATCAAAAACGAGTAATGTGTATAATTCAGCATAGCGAGTCGAGCATTTATAATTAGGTTCAGCTCCCTTTTAGCTAAAGACATCTGCGGTTTGCATTCAAAGTAGTGTGGTGTATGGTAAAAGCAAAGTCTTCTATTTTTAGACTTTTGAATTTAGCATCCTACCGCATAACATGACGTGTTTGCTATTCCAACCGGTCTTTTTATGCAACCGGGGACCCGTGTGACGTCATGTGTGACGTAGGTTGGTAATTCCTCTATAAACAAAACAAGTGATGCAATAATAACAACAATGGCCCTATAATGAAACTTTGATGCCACACTATGAACGTTTTGTCACTGGAGTGACGTCAAGTTTAAATATTTCTCTAAAATAAGCTGTAGCTTACTACAGTATTATGGCAGTATATAACAGTCTTAAGAAGATATGCTGTAGCATTATGTTTGCAGCTACAGTGACTAACAGCCAACAGCTTGTCTTGTCCCAAAATCATTTAGTAAAAAAACCCAAAACATTCAAATAGTTGTAAATATTAAAGTAGTTCCAGGTTGTTGTTGGATCATTTAGTCCAACAAAAGGAAGCTAAAGAAGAAGACACTGATAAAGACCAATACAGTTTAGTTTCTCTTTATATCTCCTCATATCAGGTTCATGAAGGGCGCTGGAATTCTTTGACATAGTTAAAAATAATGACCGTTTCCTGTCGCTGATTATGATTCTCTGCAGCGGGCATATTTTTCAGATCTTCAATATGACATGCTGCGCTCAACTTTTGTGTCCTTAAACACTCATTGTTACAAGTCGACAGCTTAAAAAAAGGTTTGTAGTACAACAGAAACAGAACAATATCTAAAAGCTGCTACTGTATGTGACATGTCAGACGTGACAAAAGTTGCTTCCTTCAATAGAAAGTCAACGGAGAGGGTTAGATTGATTAGGCAAGTTCATTTTTATTATGTGATATTCAAGTTCAATTATACAAAAATGTAACAAATCAAAATGACTTGAGAAAACCCCTAGCCACAGGGGTTGGCAAGCGAAAAAGTTAATGATGTATGAGCTCTACGGCTCAAGGTATTGGAACATCTGCAATAATCACTTGGCCGCAGATATAATTTACGATGGCGATCAGTCAGGATCCCATTACATTTGCAATGCGTCACCGAGATGCATCTGCCTTTTTGTTAATAGATGTCATGCCGCTGTAATGGACAACAAAGTTAAATCGTGTTGTGTGACTTTTCTCCAGGCGATTGGGTGGACAGAGGAGAGAAATAGTGTGAATGAAAGGCCTCCTTTTCTCATAGCAGTGTGACGGCGGAGCCCTGTTTGAAATGAGGGCCGCGGTTTGATGGCTATCAGTGAGATGGAAAAGCACCGCTGAGCTCGCTTCCCTCTGAGAGTATTAAGAAATAAATTGTGTCTGTCATGTCAATGGGGATAATATTAGTCATGACATTACATTAGCCTGCTGATGAAAATAGAAGCAGACGTACTTTCCAATTCAAAACGGAGCACGGGAAAGAGAATCACCAATTTTTTATGCATTCACGTATGCTCTATTGTTCCCTCTGCTCTATTGAACATAATAATCATAAGCGCTAATCAATCACAAGGCAAATGGTTATAAGAATAATCCAAAATTTGATATGACATTGCGTTCTGTAACAACAGAGGACTTTTTATTATCAATTTCACAGTTTAAGGATGCAGAAACATTATTTCAAGCAGGATTTTCAAGCTTCATTATTAACCCTGTACAGCTTGGTAAATCAAACGCTGTTGTAATGGAACAGATTATTCAGTCTTTAGACAAAAAAAAAAAAAGTTAAGCATTTTTACAAATAAATCTGATATGTCAGGCCTTTACCATAAATATAATGTGAATATGGTGCTTGCTCTTGAGGAGGCAAAAGACCTTGCTTTTATTCAGAGACGCAATCTGAGCACAGATATGAAATTTTGTGCAAATGTTATACAGGCAAAATGTTTGACGATATTATAGTTGTATCACCATGCAAATCAGTAGGATGTGGGGGAAAGTATTGCAGAATATTTACATAAACTGCATATACATTCACCGGCCACTTTATTAGGTACCCCTGTCCAACTGCTTGTTGACGCAAATTTCTAATCAGCCAATCACATGGCAGCAACCTAATGCATTTAGGCATGTAGACATGGTCAAGACGATCTGCTGCAGTTTAAACCGAGCATCAGAATGGGGAAGAAAGCTGATTTAAGTGACTTTGAACGTGGAATAGTTGTTTGAGTATTTCAGAAAATGCTGATCTACTGGGATTTTCACGTACAACCATCTTAAGGGTTTATAGACAATGGTCTGAAAAAGAGAAAATATCCAGTGAGCTGCAGTTCAGTGGGCACAGTTGCCTTGTTGATGCCAGAGGTCAGAGGAGAACGGAAAAAAAAAAACAAAATTGGACAACAGAAGTTTGGAAAAATATTGCCTGGTCTGATGAGTCTCGATTTCTGCTGCGACATTCGAATGGTAGGGTCAGAATTTGGCATCAGCAAGATGAAAACATTGATATATCCTGCCTTGTATTAAAGGTTCAGACTGGTGGTGGTGTAATGGTGTGAGGGATATTTTCTTGGCACACTTTCAGCACATTAGTACCAACTGAGAATCATGTCAATGCCACAGCCTACCTGAGTATTGTTGCTGACCATGTCCATCCCTTAATGACAACAGTGTACCCATCTTCTGATGGCTACTTCCAGCAGGATAACATGCCATGTCATAAAGCGCAAATCATCTCAGACTGGTTTCTTGAACACTGTACTCAAATGACCTCCACAGTCACCAGACCTCAATCCAATAAAGTACCTTTGGTATGTGGTGAAATGGGAGATTCGCATCATGGATGTGCAGCCAAGAAAAATCTGCAGCAACTGCGTGATGCTATAATGTCAATATGGACCCAAATCTCTGAGGAATATTTCCAGTACCTTGTTGAATCTGATTAAGGCAGTTCTGAAGGCAAAATGGCATCTAACCCAGTACTAGCAAGGTGTAACTAATGAAAGGGCTGGTGAGTGTATGTATTATTTGTCATTCCATATATCCCAGTAACATAACATAGAATAATATTCTAAAAAATCATGTTATTTAATAATAAATATGAAACAGTTGTATTTTTTTCAACAGTGAGATGCAAAATATACAATGCGGTGCAACACAATGATGATCAAGACATTCACAAATAAATGTTTAGCAAAATCCTGATGTATTTGTGATACTTATATGACTTAAAATGTGTGCTGGCCAAAATTCTTAGAACATCTGAATATATTTACCTTCTTTGCTTCCAAAACCTGATATTGTTTCATGTTGATTGCTGTGAGCTCAACAAATCACATATCTGATGAAGTCAATGGTGGATAAGTGGTTAGCATGATTGTGCCACACCAAGTAGGTTTGAAAGTTTGAGTCCCAGCTCAACCAGGATGCCTTTCGGTCTGGAGTAGTCGCATGGGTTTCCTATGTGTGCTCCGGTTTTCCCCACAGTCCAAATGTAACGGTGGGGTGACGATGACAACGGAGGCGAGGATCCATGTGCAGAATTTAATTATAAAAGCAGTACAGCTGTGGTCAACAGAGGCAAACAGATATTTTTAGGTAATCAAAATCGTAGTCAATAAAGACTGGCGGCAAGCAAAGATAATCAAACAGCAAGGCTTGGGTTAGAAACACAGAAAAACAGGAACAAAGGAAACGCGTTGTATGTCACTTTACAGATAAACAATACTTAATAAACAATGCTTATGTAGTGAGTGTAATCAGTCTTTGACGGTCCTCCGGTGGTGTGGATGCAATCAGTCGTTATGTGGAGCAGGAGTGTGTGTGTGTACGCTGCATGACTGGAGTTGTAGTTCTTAGCAGTCTGTAGTTCCCGGAAGTGTGTGTGTGAACCAGCGATCTTTGACAGTGGAGATCACTGGTGATCGTGACACCAAAGTCTTGCATATAGGGGAACAGGATCAACTAAATTTGCTGTAATGCGTGAATGTGTGGGTGTTTCCCAGGTTGTGGACAGGAATGGCTGTGTAAAGCAATTGTCAGAAAAATTGTCAGTTCATTCCACTGTGGATACCCCTGATGAATCAGGAAATAAGCCAAATGAAAGCGAGTGAGTTAATATTTATGTCCACTGTCTGCAGCAAATAAAGCAGCACATCTCTTTCTAGTGCAGAAAGTTTCAGCACTAAATTTATTCCATGCATTGTACAACTGATGTTCAAGGCTTTCCTTTGAATACTCTGGGGGAGTGATTGTGCGACACTGACAGTGAAATAGAAATGAATCTCATTATGCTGGATTTTTGGTTTATAAAGCAGAATGATGATTTTTAGATATTTCATGTGTTTCATGAATACAATAATAATCCTCAGTGCCTAATTTCAAACTAAAGACTAGACATTTAGCAGATTTCAAAAGGTAAAACAACATTCTTCGTTTTTGGTTAAAAGTGGAGAAAAAAGTACAAAATATCAGCCAAAAATCCGTAACTTAATTGAGAATAAAAATATGTCTCAACTAACAGGACACAAGCATGATTTTTTTTTCAGAAAGAGAGCAAACATTGCTAAGTACAATAAACAGTATAGGCTACGCATATTTCTCAAGTAAAATCCTATGGGCCATGTTTTAGTTTGGAGTTCTTCCAAACACCAATAAACCATAATAAATTACATTCATTTAATTAGTGTTCGTGTGCATTTTTTGCACATTTTAGGATATTTTATTAAAGCTGGATGGAATTGCTATAATGCACATAATGTACATATACAGTCTTATTCCGAAGCGAAGAAGAGGTTCACATTAAGAGTGAGTGATCTATCTGTATGCTCCTCCATTACTGCTCCTGAGTTAAGTGTTGTGAATAAAATATAGGCTATATGTTATAACTATGCTCGACACAAAGAGGCCAACAGAGATTATATTTTGCGGTTATAACATGTATGAAAAACACAAATAGGTATAAATATCAACCTCCACATAAACAGATGTGTTTTTGAAGTTTATTGCTGTCCATTCACTCTAGAAAAATCACAGTAAGAGCTGAGTGATATGACATGATGCATAAACATACACTTATAACAGCAGTTTAAGATCTTGCTTCTTTATACATTCACTGAAAATTTCACTATTTATATTAGACTAATGAAAAAATACAGTGGTGGGGTGGTGCTGAATAAACACATAATCCATCTTTCCATAATTTGAATGGTTTTGATTGGTGTAAACAGATGAGATAACATTCTCCCTAGCCACAAATGGCTGTTTCTTACTTTATTTTTTACTGTTCTGCATACATAGGAAATATAATAAGCTACATTATACAGTACATGCAACATTTTTCACATGTCACAATGGTTGTAATCTCACTAGGAAACGTGGAAACCACTGCTAGGGGAGTGCATATTACTGATCCTTTGTGGAATGTCAAAGTCAGTGTTTTGTACCGACCGGCCTGTTTTTCACCAGAATTTTAAACACAGGATTTACATGAGAAAAAGGAAATGATGTTTGAGGCTCACGGTACTGTATGTCATTTCCATCTACTGAACTCTGATTATTCAGCTTTGTCTAGGTAAATCTATATTTAAATTCTATGATACCCTTAAAAGATAAAGTGATTTAATATCTGGACCAATCACGGTCACAACAAGGAGAGGGAGTCAGGGATTATAAAAGTGATACTTTTATTGAACAGTCTTCAATAAGGACACAAGTGGGATCAATGCCAGGAAGATTGATCAGAGAGGAGCAGGAGATCCAGGTAGGTGAGAATAGAGTGCACACAAGTCTTAATGTGTAATCAAAGTCACTTCCCTTTAGAAGGATCCAAAGAAGGCAAGGCTGAGTCGTTGGGAGCATCCAAGGACGGCAAGGAGAGCAGGTAAGGTTGGACGTGTGAACGTGATACCAGTCAGTGAGTGAATGAGTGAGGCGAGAATTTATGTGTGCAGAGGGAAGTGCTTGCAGGTGTGAGGAATCAATAATCAGGGGAGTGCTCACGGCTGTGGTGTGTGGTGGCTGGTGATTGAGAGTGGTGATTGGGACTGCGGGAACGAGCAGGGGATGTGACAGACTGCATTTGAATTACCTCATTCATTCATTTTCTTTTCGGCTTAGTTCCTTTATTATTCAGGGGGCGCCACAGCAGATGCCCTTCCAGCTGCAAACTATCACTGGGAAACACCCATAAAACTCAGGGCCCTATCATACACCCGGTGCAATGTGGTGCAAGGCACGATGCAAGGCAAGACGCAAATGTTATTTGCTATATTCAGCTTAACCCAAGCGTCATTTTGGCATTTTTGCGCCACGCTGTTAAAATAGCAAATGTATTTGGGCTCATATGTGCGCCCATTGGCGTTCTAGTCTAAAAAGGAGGTGTGTTAAGGCGCATTGCTGGCATGTTGCTACAGTATTTTGAGGAACTAAAATAGACTTTGCAATAGACCAGCTGAAAGCAGTCCAGCGCAGAGTGTGTTAGCTGTGCGCCTCGCTTACAAATTGCTTCATACATGCAGGATTTACAGCAATGCGCAAATATCTTTACACACAAAAAAGAATTTAGGGATTTAAATACTACAAAAATTATTATATTCTACATAGGCTAAATATAAAAACCACTACCTCCATGCCTTCATCTCGGGAGGCTTTTTTCAGTTTATTCATGACAATTTGCTTTTGTATAATGTTATTATTAGTAGTAATTGTATTATTAATTATATGCATATTTATATTTGTTTTATTAAAAAACAAGCTTGGATTTGTCCACCTGTCGGGTTTTGGACCATATGGGGCATAGCATGTGTGTTTGGATATAACAAAAAAGTTTTTGAGCACACTTCGTTATTATTGTAATTTATTAATTTCCTGCGAATTAAAACTGAACTTAGAAATAGTTTTGAAACAAATCTTTGCGCTTCACTAACGAAATTAATTATGTAGGCTAACAGGTGTCTGTGCCTACAACACCGCTTCCTTATCCACGGAAGAGAGAAAAAGAAAGTGAAAATAAAGGCGTATTGGAGGAGGCTCATTCTTTATCCTTGCTACAGATGATCTGTTAAAGTGAAGCATTCAGTTTTTCCACTTACAAAGTCCGCCATGTAAAAAGCAAATGCGCCATGGCATGACGCAACTGACTCTTAAAGGGAATGGGAGATGAGACTCTGATTGGTTTATTATCAAAACACACCCATAACCCTTTAAGAGAATAAGCACAACCCTGTTAGATGACGCGCAATGGCGCAAAGCGTATTTTTCCATCCTATAAATAGCAAAAGTGGATATGGACATGCCCTTAATGAGTCCTGCGTTTTAGACTTTGCGCCTAGATCGTTAAAATAGAGCCCTCATTCACACCCACACACACACACACACACACACACACTACAGACAATTTAGCTTACCCATTTCACTTATACAGCATGTCTTTGGACTTGTGCGGGAAACTAGAGCACCCGAAGGAAACCCACATGAACACGGGGACAACATGCAAACTCCACACAGAAATGCCAACTGACCCATCCAAGGCTCGAACCAGTGTCCTTCTCGCTGTAAGACAACATCGCTACCCACTATGCCACAGCGCCACCTGAATTACCTCAAATGTTTAATAATTCTACAAAAAGCTGAGCGAAAATCCATCATCAAAATGATATTGTAAATTTACCTCCTAGAACTAACTGTGGGTTTTTCTTCTAAACATCAGATACCTATACAGACTCAAGATAACATGACAGAGTTTGTTGTGGTGTGTGTCGTCTGCTGTTCTGAAGAGAAACTCATTTACTGTGGAGATGAAGTGACAATTTTTATTTCAAGAGTTCACACTTAGATATGCTGAGCATTTATAGCAGGTTTGGCATGTTGTGCCGGGAGAGAACAACGAGCTCGGAAATACTTGTGCCCAAGGCTCCAGCCCAGTCAATAAGCATATAAGGGAATCTAAGATCAGGTAGGTCTCAAAAGCTCCTCCTTAGAAAAGGGAGGAAAAAATGAGGAGATGGGGTGAAAGGCGGGATTCTTCCAAAACAAAGATAAGTAGGGAAAAATGATCTGTTTATAGTAAACTTGGATCGCTCTGATTGGATTATTACAGATTACAGATGAGCAGCCAGGCATGCTTAATCATATTACGTGCTCCTCGCGAAATTAGTTTATGAAACTTCACTTTGTTGAACAATGGGACAGAACCAGGGCTTTATTTGTTAATGTTTTATGCGGTTTTCTAATTCTGCACAAAAGTTAAAGCCATATAAATGTTAAGAAGTTACAGAAACTGGATACAGTGAGAAGGCGTTATTCCTCTCACTGTTCAACCATTGAATAGCAAAAGAAAACTTATTAGAATTAACTAATTACTTTCAGCAGGCCATGAATAAGCCCAAAAACGATGAGTCTTTCTTCAGCAATATTATGGACATGTTAAATATTACTCAATATTCAGAATACAAAGAGAAGATGAACAGAACACGGTGAACTTACGTCAGAATAGAGTTCAAGATAAAGTTCTTTTGATGAAAGATAAAAAATCATCACAGAGGAAAAAGTGCAACAGGCTTATTGGAAAAAATGTGCTTCAGTTTACATTTTTGTGAAACACACTTGAACACATTTCACTGCAGTTTTTACGTAAAATGCATTACTGCAGTATTGTAAAAAGGTGTTGACAGTACAACCACTTTTGTTTTTTGTTTTTATATGGTTTGCTGGAGGGGTATAAACCTGGTCTCAAGATTCAGTTCACGATTATCAATCCGGCTCAATTCGATATCTCGGTGCACTGACAATGCTTTCCATCCACAATTATGTTATATAATATATAGAGATATAACGCAAGAAAAAAAATATTAAAATGTAAATATATTTCTATATTACTTGTAATACAGTTTTGTCCTTTAAAACAAGCAGTCGGATATATGAACTGTTCTTTTAATTTTACCTGGAAAAGAAAAAACTTAAATGTTTTAAACAAAACTCAAATATATGCACAAAAGACAACATGAACATTTTTATAGCAAATAGACAAATGTAAATATTATTTGCTTTCTGAGCGCTGCCGATTGTGTTCTTACACTTCTATGATTAGGGATGTAATGATTCACCATGAGCCAGTTGAAAATTTATGTTGAAAATATGTGACTATTCAAATGTTGAATGAATCGTGATACATGTTTTGAAGAGTGTAGGCGCTGTGGTTACAGGCGCAAGCTCGCTTTACCTGCACATCAGCGACAAGCACAGGGTGGGGTGGCACAGTAACGGTAAAGTGGAGCAAACAAAACACAAACTCTTCAAATACTGCAAAAAGACGATTACTTACAATAACAGAACAACAATCATGAGGCACATAAATCATCAGCACCATGCAAAACTAATGTCACAGACGTCCATACGCAAAAAAGCCTTAATAAGCCAAACCAAGTGAACCGGAGAATTTGCAGCTCCACTTCTCCTAAGTGTGCTACGGAGATCACACGGCACCAGGGGCGCCGCTAAGGGGGGGAAAGGTAGGACGATTCTAAGGGCCCATGCTCTCTAGGGGCCCACAGAGATCTGCTTTATAATTAAAACCAGTACTATAATGTAATATAAATTATGAATGTATCTCTAAATTACAAGTAAAACAATTTATTAGAAATAAAAAATAAAAATACGGTTTATATCTGCCCCTCGTGTCTGTCAGTGTCAAGTTGCACCCCCCTCCTTTCACTGTATGGTTCAGTCCGTCAGTAGCGGGAAGAGAGTTGATGCTTTGAGTGAGATCGTCAGGTAAACTGTCAAAGCAGCGATGTCCTCGAGGTAAACATCAGCTGCGTCTCAAATCACACACTTATGCACTATTCTACGCCATTTTGTAGTATAAATAATGTAAGTAGTGCGTTCACACTGAAAACTCAAACAATAATAAGTGCACTTTAATGACCCGGATGATGCATTCAGCATCATTTATGGGTCTCGTCTTATTTGTGGGTCTCATTGTAATATAATTGTGTGTCTTATTGATTTTTGTCACTGTTCCAGTGTATTGCACATTGTATGAGGCACTATTGCAGTACAGTTATTTAAATAGTTACACATTGGTGTTTTGTGTGTTTAGAAATGTACAATTTTCAGTGAATATTTGATTACTGTTCCTTTTTTTTGTACTACATTTACATTTGAACAATAAATCATCTGCTAGCTGCAGTCATGGCCATTCTCTTACTAAATACTGATAAGTAGTGGACAAAATCAATAATAAAATGCATGGGTCAGTATAACTACATTGCAAACAAAGAGGATAGCTAGCTTGGTAGTAGGGGGCCCATCCTCATATTTTTTCATGGGGCCCAAAATTGCTAGCAGCACCCCTGCACGGCACATCAGTGTTTACATAGCAAAAGTGTGAAGATACTTTTCAGACTGAAAGAGAAAGTTGTTCTGTTACAGAAACAGTTATTACACTATTTTTACCCTCTCCTTTTCAGCTTAGTTTATCAGTAATATCAGTGGTGGAAAGAGTACTGAAAAATCATACTCAAGTAAAAGTACCATTACTTGCCCAAAAATGTAGTGCAAGTAGAGTAAAAGTATCTGTAGTAAATATTACTGAAAGTATGAGTAAAAAGTAGCTCCTTTTATTCATTCATTTGTTTGTTCATTCGTTCCTTCCTTCCTTAGTTTGTTCAGTCCTTCCTTGAATTTTTCCTTCCTTCATTTGGTCCTTCCTTCTTTCATCTCTTCATTTTTTCGCTCATTCTTTCTTTCATATTTTTGTTCCTTCCTTCATTAGGTCCTTTGTTCATTCCTTCTTTCCTTCCTTAGTTTGTTCAGTCCTTCCTTGAATCCCTCATTTATTTGGTTCTTCAATCTTACCTTCCATTCCTTGTTCGGTCCTTCCTTTTATTTGGTCCTTCCTTCCATTCTTCATTTGTTCCAATTGTAGGGATGAAAATTATTATATGCATTTGTTTATATGGCAGAACGTGTTTTTCCCCAAAGAGGGCTCACACAAATTTCTGATGAAATCAGGAACTGCTTTGTGGACCGTGGGGGTTTGATGATGTAGTCACGTGTTGATTGGTCAGTTTGAATGTCTCAGGATTTAGGCTTTGGTCACATGGTCAAGAAGGGTACAAAGGAAGGTGTTATACGCAGCTCTGGCTCTTTCTTCTCCTGCTCTGGCCCTTGGCATCTCCTGCTCTTTCTCTCTCTATCTCTCTCCCTCCCCCTCTCTCTCACTCTCTCAGGTAACTTTATTTACATTTAAACTGGGTACAATTATTATCATATGTTTTTATCATTTCATGTTTTATTGTGTCATACAGTTATTTGTAACTAATTCAGTGGTAACCATAGATAATTATTGTCATTAAATCATCTAATTTTCAAATATTTGTCAATTACTTTTGATTTAACATCAACATTTAATGGCTCCATATTGCAATACAATATATTCACATAATAGCAACGCTCTCCCACATTTAAAGCTATTAATACTGCCCTTATTTCCGCTTTTGGTATAAGATTGCAGAAGGATGGTTTTGACTAGAATGTACAGTTTTTTACCATCATACTGATAACTTTTAGTCATTCGGCAGAACTACAGTTCAGAACGGCTGTAGTTAAAAAAAACCAGCCTTACACATTTAATGATTGTTTAAGGCTGTTTGGTGATTTCAGTCATCATACAGTCGACATCCGTCATTTTCAGTGACATGCAGTCTATAAACAGTCTCTAGATCATTGCGTGTAAAGATTTTGGACACCTTCTTGGACATTTTTAAGGTTTCCAAAAGGTTTGCTGCATTTATAAAGCGCCCATGTCTTGAGGTTGTTCAGTATGATGTGATTTACTTTCTATGTGAGATTTTAATTGGACAGGAATCACAGGACTGATCTTTCTACTTTAGACAATGACCACACACAAGACAGAAATAAAGTAGTGACTGCTGGTTGAAGGAAAGTAGTGGAGTAAAAGTACAGATACTGCACTAAACATGTACTCAAGGGAAAGTAAAAGTCCACATTTATAAAACTACTCAGTAAATTACAATTCCTGAGAAAAACTACTCAATTACAGTAATTTGAGTATTTGTAATTAGTTACTTTACACCACTGAGTATTATTAATTATTCACCTTTATAATCATGTTCAACTCCTGTCTCTATCCTACTATATAATTAGTTATTTTATAATATTTTTTTTATACCAGTGCCCTGTCCTCTAAATCAGAGGGCCATTGACCACCTCTGTACACACTGCTCTCCGGTTTAGGAAAGGCTTTCCACTCCACACCAGCTATCTCAGTCCCTTGTGAAAGAGTTTTTTTTAAGCAGCTGACATTGTTAATGAAGACAGATATTCTGATATTTCTTTAATAATGTCAAATCCCAGCACGGTCACAGTTTTAGTTTGTTTATATTAATGAGTCTTCTTTAGTTTGTGTTCTTCTTTATTATTATTTTTTTTATTTGTTTTTAAAATACCAATTTAGTTATGGCAGAAAATGTATTATTTTCCAAAACGTGCAGCATTTAAGAAAAAAAAATGAAAGGTCTCTTCACCTTCAATTGATTTCAAATAGCTAAAAAAAACGTGACTAAACTGTGAGATTGGTATCGCGAATCGTATTAATCGTGAATCAGTTGAATCAATACATCCCTACGTATGATTGGTGATTGTCTTCACCTGCTCAGCAGAAAGGGCTACGATTGGCTTTAAAACTGTCAGCGCTGTTCACCGATGAGCGACGCGGACAATGAAGAGCAGATGCGATTACAGTCTATAAGGTTGTCATATAATACATGGTTATTACAGGTTATCCGTAATAGACGCAGTATAAAAAAATCACTTTACATGCAAGTTCATAACAGTCGAGAACAGAGGAAAAGTTACCTTATGGCCCGTTTTCAGTGAGTGGTAAGGTACGGTAAACAGGGGCGCCCCCAAGGGGTGGCCAGTGGTATATTATTAATTTAAATCTACCTTCGTAAATTCACAATATTTAAATTAATTAAGAAATAAGGGGGCGACACGGTGGCGCAGTAGGTAGTGCCGTCGTCTCACAGCAAGAAGGTCGCTGGTTCGAGCCTTGGCTGAGTCGGTTGGCATTTCCTTGTGGAGTTTGCATGTTCTCCCCATGTTCGTGTGGGTTTCCTCCAGGTGCTCCGGTTTCCCCCACAGTCCAAAGACATGCGATACAGGTGAATTGGGTAAGCTAAATTGTCCATAGTGTATGTGTATGAATGAGAATGTATGGATGTGTTTCCCAGAGATGGGTTGCGGCTGGAAGGACATCCGCTGCGTAAAATAGGTGCTGTATAAGTTGGCGGTTGATTCCGCTGTGGCGACCCCGGATTAATAAAGGGACTAAGATAAAAAGAAAATGAATGAATGAATGAACTTACAGGGATATATTTTTGATGAACAAAGAATGATTTTGATCCAGTTCTTTGAATACCACCAAATAGGTATTCAATTAGTGGTACCTTTTTCATTTTAGGTGAACTATCCCTTTAAACAGCCTAGATTAGTGATATTAAACACATGTACAGTAGTAGGTGGTGCACAACAGATGTTTTGGCAAAGAATAAAGTCACACTGAGTCCCTGGAAATTGAGTATTATGATTGAAAAATGATATGAAACACGTTATTAGGTGTAACAGCCTCTCAAAACAAATCCGAGGCCTTTGAACTCACAATTCATACAAATGTTGGCAGTCTAGAGCCGCGTCTGCCGGATTGTAAAGAGCAGCCGGTCTCAGTGGAGGAGGAGGATTTGCTTTGTAAACTAGATTTGGTTGATTTTCCTGTTGTTTGTTTTTCTCTCTGGGGAGAGATGCTTCGCTCATTAGCTTGAACACATTGCTTGTAATGGAAGCTAATGGTTTATGCATATGGAGAAATCAGCAAGTGCAGCTATGATGTAGTGTGATGTTTGTTTTATGGAAATCAAATAGCAGGATAAATCGAGGTCCTCTTTATGCATAGATGCTAACATTCTAACAGCGTAGGGTACGGCTGTGCATTGTTGTGTAATTTGAATTTTTTCTCTGCATGACAAAACGGTTTAGCTGTGCAGAACTAGACGGGACATACCAATCTGAGCAATAAAGGTAAGCGAACACACTGACTCACTGCATCTCTGAAGTACTATAAATAACCTCAGTCGAACAAACACCCAAAGAAAAACAAATCTACTTGAATGGTCCTCGGTGCATTGAAGTATGAAATCTGTAATTAAATATTTAATCAGAGATTCCCAATGCAGAAATATCAGGTGTTTTGATGAAGCTTGGCTAAAGCTTTGGCTACATCATTAGCTTTTATTGTGCTTTCCTGATAGCGCCACGGCCCTGTTTAATAATCATTATAGGCCATAAAGAGAAATGGTGCAGGGAATGTTTCATTAAGACTGTAATCCCAGGATACGGAAGCGTCAGACGGTCGGGTGACGACACGCCGCTGTGCTGCTGATACAGCAGGATGGCAGAAAAGAGCCATTTGGCCGCATCCAGAGCTTTTACAGCGCTTAGCATAACACATTAAGAGAATAAAGCAGCATTTTATCATATCTAACCATATTAAATCTGTTGTTTTGAAGCAATGTACAAAAGATTAGCAATTCTGAACAGTATAATCAGGTTAGATAAGCATCATTCCAAACTCAGAGTCAACAATCATGAAACAGAGATCAGGTTTTTATTTTTTCCTCAGATTTATACCAATGATATGGGAGAATATTAAATTCTATCTCAAAGTAAAGCTTAGTTTTGGCAAATTAGTAACTAATTCAGTGAAAGCATGAAGGCTGGACCCTCGCTCATTAGCAGATCCTATAAAAATGTACAAACAAGATCGTATAAATTTATAAGAATAACCCAGTAATTTGCCTAACTAATTTCCATAAAACTGCTGAAAAATCTCCAAAACGGGTCTAAAAACTTTAAAATGTTGTTGATAGTAAATATTTCTGGTGGGTATTTCTGGAACTGCTCTCTCTTGGTTTTCTTCATATCTCTCAGAAAGACAATTCTTCGTCTCTGTTTAGGTTTTCCCCCTGAAGCGAGGCGTTCCCCAGGGATCTGTTCTAGGCCCACTATTATTCACAATTTACCTTATTCCACTTGGTCTGATTTTACAACGTCATGGTTTTACAACTATCACTTTTATGCAGATGATATTCAACTTTATTTCCATCAGCTCAAATTGATAATATCTCTGCTTGTGTGAAGGACATTAATGATTGGCTCAACTCAAATTCTTTGAAACTCCACACTCTCCTTTCAGTCTCATGTTAAATCTGTTACTATATCTGCAGTCTTTCATTTACGCCCAATAGCCCAACTGCGTCCCTTAATCAGTAGCAAGGATGCTGAGACTGTTGTCCATGCGTTTGTCACATCACGCATTGACTACTGAAATGCCCTTTTTTTATTGGTCTGCCTCCCTGCATCATCTCCAGATTACAATATATTCAAAACTCTTCAACTAGAATACTCACTCATACCAAACGCTCTGCTCACATAACCCCAATCTTGTATGACCTCCATTGGCTCCCAGTCACTTACCGCATTAAATTCAAAAATCTCCTGCTTGTATTTAAATCCTTAAATGGCCTAACCCCCTCTTACCTTTGCAACATGCTTGTCCCCTACATTCCTACTCGCTCACTACGCTCTTCTGACTCTGGCCTTCTTGCTGTCCCTCGGTACTGCCTCTATTTAAGGGGGGGCAGATCATTTAGTGTCATTGCACCCAAACTCTGGAACTCTCTACCACATTCTCTCCGCTCTGTTAATAATATCTCAGAATTTAAATCATTACTTAAAACTCACTTGTTCTCTGAATGTCACTCTTTTGATTGCTAAACTGACCACTTTTTTGGACCCACCTGTACTCTACATATTTGTCTCTTAGGTCTTGTTTTGTATTTCCAGTTTGTTATTTTTGATTCCTTGTATGCAAACCTAATGTTGTCTCTGCCTGTTTACTGCTTCTCTCAATGTCTGCTTGTACTATTTCTTTTGTTACATTCTTTGTAAAGTGCCCTTGAGCTCTGGAAAGGCGCTATATAAATAAAACATATTATTATTATTATTATTATTATTATTATTATTATTATTAATACATGATTTCTGATATCTAGGGAAAAAGAATCGCATACATATAATAATTGAATGTAACAATAAAATGTAATAATAGAATGATTATGTTCATGCATGCCTGCCAATGTTCATGTTTTGGCCAAAACAATAAAGATTTTAGTTTTTGCAAAACTGTGAACACCCATTAGCTATAATCTCTGACTCTGATATTAAAAAAATAAAGTCTCCAGGCCGAGTTCCCAAAAGGATTGTGTCTATCTGCAGGGTGCTGTGATTGGCTGAGATCAGCTATCTTCCCTGAGGGCTACACCTCATACGCACACCTTAAGGAGCCGTTTCCCTTCACTGGAGGTGGAAATGAGCCGGACTTAAGATGCTCCTGGTGTCGGTCTCTCAGGACAGCTAGGCAGAGATCCTGGGAATAATGTCTGCAGTACTGCAGTGCTAAAGAACATGGCAGTGCACAGCTTAATGTACTTTATCTAATTAACCCACCAGCTGGATATTATCATTTTATTCAGTCATTTCCCACTTTCATTTGCATTCCATTAATGATGGTAATATTACACAAAAAGACATTTGTGAACAAATTCTTGTTACTTACCTTGTCTTTGCTGAGATCACCTCCATCTAAGTGTCATCTAAAAGATTCTGTATTTTTACATGGAACATGGAAAAATTATTTTCAGCGGATACACTTATTAAAAAAAAATAAATAAATAATATATATAT
>CAIGQQ010034204.1:832627-885087 GCA_903798035.1 Danio albolineatus
CTGAACCCCTGGCAACAAAAGTGAGTACACCCCTTAGAAAAAAATTGAAAAGTTAATATTTTGTGTGGCCACCATCATTTTCCAGCACGGCTTTAATTCTGTTGGACATTGAGTTGACCAGAGCTTCACAGGTTGCCACTGGAATCCTCTTCCACTCCTCCATCACAACATCACCAAGGTGGTGGACATTTGACACCTTGTGCTCCTCCACCTTCCTTTTCAGGATGCCCCAGAGGTGTTTTAAGATAAGAGGTATTTATTATTAGGTGTGGGTACATGGCAGGTGGATGATTGGTTTGAAGCAGCAGAATCAAGTGACATTTGAGCTGATCCGCACATCTCTAGGTGTAAAATTTGATTTGATGAACGGTTCTTGACATAAAAAAAACCCAAAGAGACAGGCGGATTGCTGCCTTTATTTGAGTGAAGGATATGTTCAGTCCCCTCCCTCCTAAACTTTGAATATTCAGTATTGATTACCATCAAAGCCCTACTATGGCAAGCCGTTTTGACTTTTATTCATTCTCAAGATATGTATTCTTTATATCAACAATTCAGTTCTTGATATCAAAAAATGTAATTGTTGATATTAAAAATTAACATTTTTTGATATCAAGAATTAAATTTTCACTAGTTAAATGTCACTAGGCTGCCATTCAAATTTAATTGTTGATATCAAGAATTGATTTCTTACTAGTTGAAATGCAATTCAGCGCCACGGTGGCGTAGTGAGTATAGCACATTCGCCTAACAGCAAGAAAGTCGCTGGTTCGAGCCCCAGCTGGGTCAGTTGGCATTTCTGTGTGGAGTTTGCATGTTCTCCCTGTGGGTTCCTCCGGGTGCTCCGGTTTCCCCCACAGTCCAAAGACATGTGGTACAGGTAAATTGGGTAGGCTAAATTGTCCGTAGTGTATGGGTGGGAATGTGTGTTTATGGATGTTTCCCAGAGATGGGTTGTGGCTGGAAGGGCATCCGCTGCGTAAAAAAATGCTGGATGAGTTGGCGGTTGATTCCGCTGTGGCGACCCCAGATTAATAAAGGGACTAAGCCGACAAGAAAATGAATGAATGAAATGCAATTCTTGATATCAATAATTTAATTGTTGATATGAAAAATGTAATTGTTGATATCAATAATATAGTTGTTGATATCAGGAATTAAATTGTTGATATCAAGAAATACTTTTCAACTAGTAAATATGTTCATTCTTGATATCTGCAATTATATTTCAACACGTTACATTTGTTATTTCTGAATAAAAATGTAAATTATTTTTTGAAAATGCATTTTATAAAAATGTATTTCTGATATCAGCAATTAGGGAAGTAATCTTTGATATCTAAAATGAATAATTTCACTAGTAACAATTATATTTATGATATCAGAAATTAACATTGTCACTAGTGACAAACCAATTGTTGATATAAAGAATGAACATCTTTACTAGTTGGAAAGTATTTCTTGATATCAACAATTACAATTTTCATATCAACAATTAAATTGATATCAAGAATTGCATTTCAACTAGTAAGAAATCAATTCTTGACATCAACAATTAAATTTGAATGGCAGCCTATGGTGACATTTAACTAGTGAAAATTCAATTTTTGATGTCAAAAACTGGGGCGCCACGGTGGCCTAGTGGGTAGCACGATCGCCTCACAGCAAGAAGGTCGCTGGTTCGAGCCTCGGCTGGGTCAGTTGGCATTTCTGTGTGGAGTTTGCATGTTCTCCTCGTGGTTGCGTGGGTTTCCTCCGGGTGCTCCGGTTTCCCCCACAGTCCAAAGACATGCGGTATAGGTGAATTGGGTGAGCTAAATTGTCCATAGTGTGTGTTTGTGAGTGAGTGTGTATGGATGTTTCCCAGAGATCGGTTGCAGCTGGAAGGGCATCCGCTGCGTGAAACAATTGCTGGATAAGTTGGCGGTTCATTCCTCTGTGGCGACCCCGGATTAATAAAGGGACTAAGCCGAAAAGAAAATGAATGAATGATATCAAAAACTGAATTGTTGATATCAAAAATTTAATTGTTGATATCAATATTTCAATTCTTGATATCAAAAATGTAAATTTTTAATATCAACAATTCAGTTTTTGATATCAACAATTACCTTTTTTGATATCAACCACTGAATTGTTGATATCAAGAACTAACATTTTTGATATCAAGAATTATATTGTTGATATCAAGAATACATATCCTGAGAATGAATAAAAGTCAAAACGGCTTGCCATAGCCCTACAGCCATCATTCCTACGTTTCATTGCTAAAACAGCATGATATTCAGGAGGATTCAGAACTCATCCTCTGAATGAACATACAACTTTGCTCAACAATGCCAGTCTGGATTTTAACCGATAGATGTGATCATCAAGGAAGATTTTCGTCTCCATCATTGTGCCGGCAGTAGAGGTGGTGGTGTTTGTTTGTCCTCCGTGTGTCTGCCAATCACAGCGCTCCCCGAGGGGCTCCATCAATCAGTTTGCCCACATCCTCCTCCTATCAGTCTAGACATCAAGGGGCAATGCGGCGAGAGGCATCCCAGCCACAGTGAGGACCTGACACATCTCTCGCATGCAGAGTTAAATATCGCTGCTCTTTCATGTTCAGACACTGCAGTTGTACATCAGCCCCCAGAACTATTTGGTGGCAAAGGACCTCAAAAGGAGGACAAAGGTGGGAGCGTATGGTCCCTGACTGATGTTAGAAAGGGGCTGGAGCGAGATCAGAGGAAGAAGGATAAGCACCTGTGCTGTGCAAGAGTACGGGGTGAAGCGATGCTTTATGGGATTGAAGCCAATGCTGACAGCAGGTGTAACTCAGAAACGACTGCGCACAGTGAGATATACTGACGGGATGTAATAAAAAAGGAAAAGCAGATCGAGATCTGACCTGACCCAAACAACTCCATGGCGTGCTTTCACTCGGGTCCTCTCCTGTACTCCAGACAATCAGTGAGAGACAAGGTTATTCTTCCTTAAAGAGTCCTTCAATCAACCACCCGCAAAGACACGCGTTACACTTAATCATGTGGTCGGTTATAAATCCACAGACAGCACAGCTAGGATGCCGTTTTTGAGAGCGAGAGAGAGAAGGGGGGGGGACTTTTTTTTCTTGAAAAAGAGCATTTTATTAAAACAAAATGCATATTTACATTGCAGAGGTAACTATTCATATGTTGGCACACTATTCCGTACCTTTACAAAACAGGGGAATGTATACAAATTGCTTTTAGGTGTACCAGTTGGATACAAATGCTTTGGGACACTCCTAAAAACACAAAGCTCAAAACCCTTGAGCGGTTACAACATAAATAAATCATCTGCGCTATGATTAACTAAAATGACCCAAGTAGAGAGCTCCCCCTGTCTTAAGGCTCATGGGTTTTTGCCTTTCCAGAGTATTTTGCCAAACAAATCCGTTTTAATGTTGGACTGTAACACGTGACGGCTTTAAATTGCACAAACTGTAGAAAAGTACATAGCAATTAAGGGATGCAATGTCATTTTTACATGGTGTACAAGGTAAAAAAATGCCCACAAATCTTTAAATAATGACATACTGACAAATAATAACATGCTGCACGTTGTTGAGCGTTGATTCATGTAAATTAGATAATTCTTAATCTAAACGGCTGCCGTCAGTCAGTGAAACGGCAGAGGCGTAAAACGAGAGCTTGATGGGAATTGCATAAAATCTGCTATGATATCTGCTGCGCCCTCTTCCAGTGTGAAGCAGAGAACAGGCTGCTGAAACAGTGTGTTCCTAAAGGTACCATCACATTTCTTTGCTGACAATCACGACAATATCACCAAAAGCACCTTACTAAGCTCATCGGTTTAACAATAGCATCTGCTCGATCAAACAAAGCCACTTTTAATTGCTGCACGTATCGCTTACCTGTGAACGCTAAAGATTATCCTGTTCTTTTTTATATATAAATTACAGCCTGCACATTATTTTAAGCAACCAAGATAGTTGCTTTAAAACAAAAGAAAGAAAATGTGTGGAAAAAACTCATCGACATTCACTTTCACAGTATTGCGTTGCTCTGAAGTCTTTACAAACCTGTCTACAACCAAGGGTGCCAAGCAGGGTCCATGCGGCACAGGTTGTCCAAGCTGTTGGCAGCTGCTACTAGCGTGTTTACTTTACTCTCGCCACCCTCAAACTGTGCTAAGTTGTGTAGGCGGGTCATGATGGCCGTCACTGCTTTCTGGACCAGAGACACCAGCTGCTGGCTGTCCATGTTCTCAGGCTGTCCAGCTGGGGACAGAGGCATGGAGGTGTCCTCCTGCGTCTTCTTATGCCAAGCGATGATCTCATCCCGCAGCACTGCTTTCAAAATGCCATCGACCTGATTGAGGGGAGACACAAATTGAGAGAGGTTCAAGAGCCTGGGACTCAAAGTGTATAGCCTCATTTGTCTTTATCTTTGTTCCCCGTTGAAGTGTATACCTTGAAGTTTGGCTGAGCAAAGCAGCGTGCAACTGCTATCATTGAAGCTGTAAGGGGTCCAGACACGCCAATGGTGGTCAGGAACTCAGAGATGTTGGGCGTCAGCCTAAAGGGAACTGGCCGGTTGGCATCCAGATCCCCAGTAGCATCATTGATATCGAAGCGGAAGTATGATACATTGAGTTTTCCGGTGTCCTGTTGGGGAAAAACGACAAATCAGGATGATGAGGTGCTGGCAAATTTCACTACATACAAGTTAAACTAACAAAAGATACATTTAAAGGGCCATGAAACACCAAAACACATTTTTTGAGCTGCTGACAGTCATATATGTGTCCCACGCTGCTATAAACACTATTAGGACTATTAGCTCGTTATTTCGAGCAAATTCGTTCTTCCGGTTTGAACGTATTTTTAAGTCATGACAAGGACGTTGTTCAACCCAATCAGCGTGCACTATTTTATTAATATGCATGATTGCTTCGAAGAATGTAGCTGTTACAGTGTTTAGACAGCAGAGCGACACCAGGTTGACAAAACAAGTGGAAGAATAAGGATTGTTTGGAGACACAGGTCTTCAGTGTTGCGTTTATAAATGTGCTTCAACAAAGGTTTTACTTTCATTTCCCCACTATGAGAGCGCAGCTGGACTCACGGTGGATTATAGCGCACGCGACAGAAATGCGTTTGTAAGAAACATTTTTACCCGAGAGCTTTATGCATCTGGAAATGGTGAAATCCAGATTTGCCGCTCGTCTCCTTTTAAAAAATACACGGCTCCAGTTGGTGTTCATTGTCCTGTCACCTGATTGGTAAGTTATCGATCAGTGGTGTTTGTTTGTTTATTAAGATGGCAAAGTTAGGTGGTTTCGTCAGCAATACTCTTTCAGTGTTTAAAGACAGACCTTAGTCAAATGATTGGAACTGTTGCTGAGTTTACAGCACGTTAATATCACTATAGTATTATAGACTGAAAGATCCGTGTAAAGTGTAAACATCTTAATCAAACGATTACTGTCGTGTAGAACTTTCACCGCATTTTGTGACAGAATAGTCTATACACACAGGGCTTTCTGACGCTTCCTACCGAGTGCATCTAGTTACCAACAAATGCGGAGGATTGTTTTTTCCTGAAATACGCCGTGCGTTTCAAATGCTCCATTAAATCTGCACTCCTTCAGCAGTTACTAACATTTAATATCTCGTTTGTCAAGGGGGACACACAGGAAGTGTTCATGAATAAACGTGAAAGTGCCAAACTGCAGTTAAAGTCGACAAATTAATAATTTGGCAAATAATTGGATGACTAACGTCTATGTAGACACAGTCACTGTCTTTCTCCCCATGCGCCTGTGTGTTTGTTTGAAAGTCAGCGCGTACACAAATGGAAACTCCCATTTATATGCAAAACCTTCCCTCTTTTTCCCCCCTGACACTCCCACCTAAACAGAGCTGTACACACCCACTTTCCTGAGCTTTTCCAAACTAGAGGTGGGAAAACACCACGCTGAGACTGGGGGGTTTCGTGGCCCTTTAAACAGAGCTCATATACCTATAAATCAGGGTGAAACTAGGAAACGTTATGGCCAGTCAGCCTGGGGCATGCATATCAATAATCCCGTGGGCAACATAATACGTCTGTGTTTTGTTCCGATTGGCCTGTTTTTCACTGGGATTTTACACTCATGGGATTTACATGAAAACAATCCCGTTTGAGGCTCATGGCATGTCATTTCCATGTACTTATTATTCAGCCATGCCTAGATATATTCAGATTTTCATATTATGGCACCTTTAAATAATTAACTTCAGTGTCAGGGAAATTAGAATCTGCAAAATTAAGCTCACTTTTAGAGAGCAAATATCAGGTGGCACCAAGCTCTTGGCGTCCATCCAGAAAAACAAAGCAAAATCAAATTTAGGAAAGAAGCTTTTTTTGCTCATGTGGGACCAACATCAGACAACAGCTAATCTATAGCACTCTGGAAATACTGGATAGCGATGTAGACATCCGACCACAAAAATGCGTGGACGTATTGATCCTCCACCCACTGTGGTCTGCGTCAGCATTTCAGCATATGAACAAATAGAATTCTCCATCTGCCTTCTGATGCCCTTGATGTAGAGCGTTGTCATCACGATTCAAGTGTTTTACAGATAACATGCTCAAGACATCTAAGAATATATAACTCTGTGAGTTTGATTTTAATAATGATCAAATGTCACACAAATATTGAGAAATACCCTCTACGCACAATAGCAAAGTATTAAAAGATGACTCCAGCTCAGTTTTTAGAGGATCACAAGATCAAACTCAATTTCTCAAGTCAAAGGAGTGCTACTCTAGAAGTGATAGGAGCTTGTGTGTGTGTGTTATTGAGAGAGAGGGAGAGACAAAGACAGCACATCTCTGCTTGTCCGCTCTGCCTGCCGTTGTGAATCTCCCAGTGCCTAATGAGATCTGTAGAGTGGAACCGGCAGCAAGGGGGCTTACTATACCCACTTAGCCACCAATTCCTCTGCCTGTCAGATAATGGCAGATTACAATCGTAGGATGAGGTGATTGTTTGTGGATCATTTTTAATAAAAGACTTTCAAATTTACTCTACGGACCAGTACTTGCACGAAACAGTACATCAAAGCACAAACAATCCTAAGGGGAACTCTATAGTGGCTGCCAAAAACTGACCCACAATATATCCTCGGACTTAATAGACATGTGTATAATTGGAGGAACGAGAGCTAGTGTCAGGTACGAGATCAGTTCCTTGATGTACCTGTGCGATCTGCAGCATCTCTGGGTTGAGGCGGTTCAGATGCAGCATGAACTCTGCTAGGCCGATTAGAGCAAGCTGAATGGTGAACATTTTGCGGAAGGTCCAGTAGTCTGTGGCATTGGGGAAAGTGTGCAGCGCCCATTCCTTCAACATGCTGCGTGGAACCATATTACCCTGGACCTCCTTCAGAATGTCACGCAGGACCTTAAAGCACAGAAAAAAGGTTGAAAAGAAGAAAAATGAACAATTATTAAGGTAGGAGGAACAATTAATGAGATATTATTTGCTCCCAAAAAGTATTACTCTCCTTTTCCCCAAAGTTCTGCATTTAGATGCATCTTTATAATATGAATTTAAAAAAAAGAAAAAAAAAATCCGTACTTATTAAATATGACCCAGACTTGTCCATCATTATTAACACTAAAGTTATTCAGTCCAGAGTTATTTTTACCTGTCGCTATTGTTTTTTTTTTCTCTTCTTCTTCACAAATGTACATAACAGATCTACAATAAAACATACAAGCCTGCCAGACATTAACTTGAACTAAAATTTTCTCCTTTACAATTCTCTGGTGTTAAAGTTTCTTGAAATAAAACCAGATCAAAAATGGTGCATTTCTACCCACAGCATAAGCATCATCGGGCCAATATGACCTGCTATTAAATGCCTGAATTTATGTGCTGCTTATGTTTTAACTTTGTATGCTGCTAGGAAAAACTGTTCACACACCGAATTATTGGTTATCACAAAATCACAGAGTAAAAAGAGATTCGTGGATGTCAAAGAGTTATTAAAAGCACTAAATCCCATGAGCAATGGAGAATCTGATGTTGGAGAAATAAGTGATGAATCCGGAGTCCCCACAGCATCTGACAGTGATCCAGAGCCTCCGAAACACAACAATCATATATAGATGTTTAGCCTACTTCTAAATGTTTAAACATTGGAACATTTTGTGAACTGTAGTGGTGCTGTATATTGTAGTCTGCCTGCTTCTAATGCATCGGTTTAAAAGTATTATTGATTGACGTTTATTGGGTTTGTTCTCTTATTTAAATGATAAAAGCTAAACAAATCAATAATTAGGTAAAGCTGTGTGCTTGAATTTGCCATCGCATCATACTGTACATCCGTATAGTAAATTATTATTGTTCAGTTAAGGGCGTACTCACACTATGCTATCCGAACCGTGCACGATTGTGCCTCCTCCTCTCTCTCCCCCGACGGCCCGCACTCACACTGCGTTTTCAAGCATCCGTACCCAAGCCCGCTTACGTCATTATAGTGCGACGTACTCAAGATAAACAGGAAGCGCTACGCTGAGCCTGCTGAGCACAATGGAGTCCACAGCTTTGTTAAGTTTGTTGGTGAGTTTTTTTTGAGTCGTTTGCTCAGCAGTGGTGCACAACCCAGTCACAGCATAATGTTGAACAGGTCTATCGCCTTTGTGGCTCAGAAATTTTCACGAAATCGTGCTGCTCGTGCGTCGCAGCAAATGACGTTGCGTCCTCAGTTTTGGGCTCAGGCGCGCTTGGCACTCACACTATAGCGTACCGCGCCTGAGCTCAAGTGAACTGGGCTCAAGCACACCTCTTCCAACCGGGCCAGGGCCGGCCAAATGATCCGTGCCTGAGCCCGATTCAGAGCGCTCACACTTCTCAAACGATCTGGGAAACGGGCCTGAGCACGGTTCGGATAGCATAGTGTGAGTACGGCCTCAGTCTTTCGCCATGTATACAGTATAGGTTATTTCTATAGGTAAATAACATGGGTTGTCTTAATATATATTTAACGACACTGCATTTTAACATTACACTACCCATACAGTACATGTATTTCCTTTCTTCTAATTCCTGTTGTCAGTAGCTTGCATTTAAAAAAGAGGCTTGAACATAGAATAACAAAATAAAAATATAGTTGATGACTAAATATAATCATTTTATGACACTTCCTTGTTAAAGGGTTAATTCACGCAAGGCTTGGGTAAAGTGGCACTTCAACACAGTGGCACAATATAGTAAACTTTATGTAGTAGACTTCTAAACAGAATTTTTTTAGGTGTACAATGACAGTTTTAGTGTTAAAATTTGCACTGTAAAAATGCTGAGTTCCACACAATTGTTTGGTGTTGTGACAACGTGAAGGAATTAAGCTAAATTATAAGTTTCAACAAATTTAAGTAGACTGAACATAAAACAATTAGGTTGTTGCAAAAAAAATCTTAAGAATTGTGTTGTTTCAGCTCACTTGAATGTAGTAGTACAAACAGCAAACATCATTTTTTGAGTGTACTCATCTTACGACCTTAAAATAATCATCATATGGTATACCTGATGGCTGGCCTGTGTTCCTCTAGCTTGAACAGTGGCAAGCCGGTCATAATAGCGGGAAATGGGGTTGTCGTGCTCAATGCCCTTCTTAGCACAGCGCTGCTTGTAGATTTCCACCAGAGACAGAGACGATGGATTGTCCTCTACTAACCGCATTTGAGGAGACACCGCCACCACCCTTGGGACTGAGAAGAGAACAGATTTTAGGAGGATGTACTTCACTGGTATATGATGCAATTCAAAATCCCACTGGCTATAAACTTTCAGCAGCTATTCTTAAATAGCGTCTAATGGATTCTACTTGGCTTTGAAAAAGGACTGTTAACCTGAAAGACAGCCTAAAATACCTCTAAATGTTTTCGCAGAGTTGTTTATACAATCGCTCCAATAACAGAGTCATATCATTTTTAAATAAGACAAATTGAGAGCCTGAAAATTTAGAGGCTGATTCTTGTAAAAACAAGGCTCTGTGGAGTAAGAAGAAAAGCGTGTCACACGACCACTGGGAACATCCATACACATCTGATAAATAATTTTAGTAAGAGGCATTAATGCATGATAAAAAGAGAATTTGCATATTAACAAGCCTGGCGTTCTTTAACCTAAATATTTAATGATTATTAATTCACTGCGGCATAAACTCAAACTGTTATCTTTGCAGTTCAGAAGAGGAAGAAAAACAAGCCATAATTTTTCATTTAAAGCTAAAAGGTGGCACTGTTGACCTCTGACCTTTAATGTGTCTATCACAGGAAACACAATTTAGATCTTCCCCCCCCAGCCTCCACAGGGAGAAGAGCAACCTCATTTTTATTCATTCTGCTCCAGTCCCCTCTCTTTCTTCTACTGTTACCACTGCACAGCTTTTTGGTACTTTTCACCTCAATCTTGCTTCACTCTCTATTCTTCTATTCTCCATCTCCCCCAATCTGTCTGAGAGCAACTAGGCCATTGAGTCCAGCATTGAGAGCAAATGGACAACATTCAAATGGGGCAGATTAGAATGCATGCATGCCACAATTCAAATTAGGCCTAACTAGAGGAAAGAGTTCATTGTATAATTGATATATTTTAAAAGGGCCATTTACAAAATACAGTCTAACTTCAGTGTCACAAGAACGTGTGTGTTTAAAATACTTTATACGCTTCTTTTTGAGTGGAAGTAAAAATGTGCTGTTTTCTTTTACATCTCTTTAAATGTAAATGAGCCATTGCTATACACCCCATTTCTAGAATAGGTCTGTGCCTTTAGAGCTTGTCCCTCAGATACTCCAAAAACAAATAAAACATCTTCATGCCTTTAAAGGCCACATACTGTATACTTACGTGCCAGCACAGACAAATCACACACTAAAATCCTGCTGTCGGAAGGCAGTTTTCGTTCACATCAAACGTCAAATACAAAAATTGTTGGTTATTTCTGTGCATGTACAGATTTGAGGAGGAATGTGCATGAGTACAAGTATGTAATATTATGTAATGTGGATTTATTAAGCGCATTTATTGTGTATGGCCATACACCTAATGCGCTTCACATTCATGAGGGGGTGGGGGGGGGGGTTCTCTCCACAGCGCCACCAGTGTGCAGCTTCCACTTGAATGATGTGACTGCAGTCACATGACAACGGTGCCAGAGTGGAGAGACAGTGATAGAGCCAATTCGGTGGGTGGAGATGATTGGTAAGGGCCTATGGAGGGAATTTGGCTACAACACCGGGGTTACACCCCTACTCCTTACAAGAAGTGCCATGGGATTTTTAGGGTGCTTTCACACTTGGTTCAAATGCCTGGACCATACCCAAGTTCGACTGTAACCCCTTGCCATCTTCTCGGTTGGTTTGTGTTCACACTGTCTATTTTCCTTCTGAATCCCGGTACGCTTGCATCATCGGGCTGCTGTTCTGTGTACAGCTGTTGCTAGGTAACAGACACGAAAGCAAAGCGCCAAAATGGAAACGTACAAACCTCGCAGTTGTTCTGCTTTTACTAAGTCTTTTGGTTTTGTACGTGAAGAAAGGGACTCACGTCCATGCAGTACGTGATACACACACACACGAAAGAACGCTATGAAAACGATCGTTTGTTGTACTGTTGGTGGTTCAATTCCATTATTTGGTACGATTGCATTCATACCAGAAGTGAACCGAACCAGAGTTTTTGTGATTTGTACCTCAGACCACCTATTTCAGGCAGACTCTGATACGGTTCGTGGGTGTGCACCCGAGTCTAGAAGACACGTTTACACTAGCTAAATATAACCTGGGTGCAGACCAAAAGTGCTAGTGTGAAAGCACCCTTATGACCAGAGTCCGAACCTTGATTTATGGTCTTATCCACATGAAGGTGCTCACTGACAGTATGGTGTCCCCTTCACTTTTACTGGTGCATTAGGACTCACACATGCCAAAGGTTGAGCGTCCCCTGCAGGCCTCACGAAAAACACTTCCAACAGCAACCTAGTTTTCCCATATGGTCGCCCATCAAGGTACTGACCAGGCTCAGCCCTGCTTAGCATCAGTGAGTAACAGGTCTTGGGCTGCAGGGTGATATGGCTGTGGCTATACTACTAGTATACTAGACCAAAATCACCTGGTCAAACTTACCCTTGAGTGATATTTATTTTACTTCAGCTTAATGTGATGTGCACAGTGAAGAAAATTCAAAGCACTAAATATTTAGAAACACTTAAGAGCCACTATGCAAATTTGCAAAATTGTCCAAATGGCAACATTATGCACAGAAAGCTGAAGTGTACGAAGCAGAATTTATTTCATTCATTCTAATGTTTACTTATTTTTTGATTTGGTATTTATTTAATAAATGTATTTATTAGATGAATGTAAAACGTTCATTCAACTGCAAGGTCATGTTCAAAACACTGACATAACTAGATCCTTTCAGTGCCATTTCAGGAAGAATGGATGATTTGTGGATGATCTGTGTTGTTGCTGAATTACCTGTGAAAAAGAGGTGCCTCTTGGTGGTCTCTTTTCTCTTCTCCAGGCAGGGGTTGAGTAGCCGCAAGAGTTGCAGCACACGCTCCTCTCTGCGGGACTCTGTCAAACATGCGTCATTCATCACCAAGTACGGATAGATCTTGCCGTTGTGCCCGCGGATGTAGAGGCGTCGAGCAGCTGTGTTGTGCTTTTGAACAATCTCCACCCTGGGCATGAACCTTAGGAGGTAAAGTAAGAGGGTGTGAGAAAGCGAATGATGGCTACGTGATGAACAAATCACTGAAAATTAAGGTCTCAGCTGGAGTCCAGCTTAGAACTCCAACGGCAGGATTAAAAAAAGAAAGTTCTATCAAAAACCCTGTACGTGAAGCAACGCTTTTGAAACATTTAAGTTGGGTTGCAGCGATGACTACTCAATTAATTTGTCCAGCCAACGGGAGCTAACCGATTTTATATAACAATCTTAAGGCAGAAAAACACTAAGCAGATTGTTGGCCAATAGGTTACATCAAGCCATTGGTGGGCTGTTGCCAGGCTGGTTTGTTTAGTGCTTTTCATACGTTTCCTCTCATCGACATCACCTTGGGTCAGAGGGAGTTAAAAGAGAGCACTCTGATTGGCTGTTCAGCGATGAATCAGAGCTTGAGAACAAAAAAAAAAACAGCGAAGAAATTAAGCAAACGAAGTCAAGAGAGAACACAAAGAAACCGGCTGTCAGTTTGTTGTATTACTTATTTCCAAATCATAAGGATTTTCAGATTAATAGATATGTTGCCGCTTTCTTTGAGATTTGTATGCGTGCAGCACTAGTTCTGGTTTCCGTTTACGGAATGCCAATCCTGCAGGTAATACAAAGACGTATCCCATTTCAGTCGGCTGATGTCCACTCAGTGTGTTCACCACTCACAGCTTTTGGGTACAGATGGAAAAAACAGTCAACATGAGGCGACAACACAGTTGGTTTATCACCACTAGTTTCTTTGACTTCGGCTTAGTGTGTTCAGGGCTTTAAGTGATTATTATTTTATTAAATTTTTATTTATTAAACAATTTTAGCTCACACTTTATTTTGATGGTCCATTTGTTGAACTTAAGTTACATTGCAACAAATTCTCATTAGATCATAAGTAGACTGTTAGGTTGGGATTAGGGTTGAGGTTAGGGGTAGGGTTAGTGTAAAGCCTAGTTTATACTCGACGTGTCCGCTAGTTATGGCGTCATCGCAGTGTTTCCGGATGTTCTCTTTGGGTGCGCGCGACATGATTTTGGCATTGGCGGAGCGCATGGTATTTTTTGAAAAATTCTGAGTTGAGTTGAATATGAATCACTTTGAAGAGATTTTGTCTGAAACAGGTACGAATGTAAAAATATCTTTATGATCAGTGTTCATAGAGATAACCAGATGATCAATAATGCTTGGCTAGAAATTGCAACAGCAGTGAGAAAAGAGGAAAGTTTTTGTTAAAATATTTGGAAAAACCTGAGAGATGAGTTTGTTGAGACACAGGTGCACAATTACAGAATATGTTTTTTTACCAGTCATAGGTTTAACACTAATGTATATATTACAATTGAATTTAAAACATATTCAAATAGTTACAAAACTATAATGAAGTAACAAATTATTTCTTTGATAACTGGACAGGAATATTTGAACCAATCGGTTTACAACATGATGCCGTTTTTCTAGGCTTTATGGTTTTATTATCTTCTGTACAATTCAACAAAGACAAACAATAAATGATTATATAGTATGACTAACTCGTTACTTTTGTGTAATTAATAATGGCTTAAAAATCATGTTTTAAATATTGCAACATTATAACAAATGTAATTCATCTTTTAACCATGGTCTATAACAGATTTTAAACAAAAACATAAAAAAAAACATTAATAAACAAAGTAAATCAGGTAAGGAAAGAACACCATTATTCACGGCTTCCCTACGACAGATCGACTAGTCAGTTGTTGGCTGACCTGATGATCAGTCGAGCAGCACAACCCCCTCCCTAGCGTGTATTGATTGTTACCTGGCAATCTTGATGTAATAGTGTGTGGGTTTAGGCATGAGGAACTCTCCCGGGATCTCCACTTCAGCAGTCTGAGCCGAGAAGTTGCTAAGGAAACGACACTTCTCCTCTATCAGGAAGAACTTGGGCAGCTGCTTTGTCTTGGCCTCTAGGATCTTGATCCACTTCTTCAACTTTGAAATAAGATTGTGCAGCTTCATAGAGCCGGGAACGCTGAAGTCAAAATCTGTGTGTGGAAAGAATTACGGGACAGAGTGAAACATAAGAACACAGGTAGCTTTAAACAAACAAAAGCCGATGGAATAAAAACAGTCAGAGGCAAAAACTTGATGTGTGAAAGAGGCAGACGTGGCGGAAAACTGACAGAGTGTGTGAAAGAGACTGAGAAAGGAGAAGACGTTATCTTTGGATCAGGGAAACAGAAGTGGTGCACTTCCTCCCAGGTTTCCCTTGCGACGCGAAGGTGCTGATAACATCAAAGTTCATGAGGGGGGAAAAAAAAGGATTAACTGCTCAATGCAACTTCTAAATGACATTGCGCATTGAGTTGGAGAGCAGACACTAAAGGTATGGTCGGAATGCAAGCCACGTTCCCAATTTTAGAGACAACCTCCGGGCCAGAACGTCTTCATCAAATAGGCTAAAAGCTGCTCCACTTTCATACTTCTGTTGTGCCACATTAATAAAAACACAGAGCGCAGATACAGAAAAGGCTCGGCATTTAATCTTAGACATTAAGAGGGGAAAAATCTCTTGGTGTAATTAATGCTTTGGCAGAAGAGACTTAAATTCAAAAGCATCTTGCATTGAGCTGCCACTCATGTCAAAGTCAGTGAGATGCGGCTGCCACACATAATGAAAGCCCATTTAAGAAGCGATCACTGCTTGCGTGACACTCGCAATATCGTCAATGTCCCGTGTGACACTTTGATTAGCAGTGAACCGCCGTGAGCAACGTGGCTGCCACACCCTGCACTAGATGATGTCTTATGAAATCAGACACGCTCTGTAATCTCCCACTCTTTCTGAGAGACTGTTTAGGTGCTTAATGACCAGAGAGCATTAGGAAAAAGATTTCACTTGAAAAGCACGGCTACGCGCAGCAGTAGCCCAGGCGTAATCAATTTAGAAAAAAATGAACAGACAATCCCCTGCAGCGGCGGTGCCCCGAAGCGAGGGCTTTTTCAGATAACGGCGCCTCCTGGGCAGCACAGGTTCTTTGCTGATAAATGCAGCAGCGAGTATGGATGGGGAGCACCGTGCGCTCAGTTGCAGCCGTCTAAATGACCCAGGATCAGCTTAACTCTAAGGGGATTTGAGATCCCCACTGCTGCAGAAAACAAAGTCTCTGCTCTCTGACCTGTGAATGAGATACACCGAAGGCGGAAGTTTTCTGCACCTAATAATGCTCGGGTGGTGGAGGTGGCCAAGCGCTAAAAATACACCCCCCCCCCCATGGGCCGTCTGCCCGCGCCGCTCGCTGTGCAGCAGTCTCCGGTGAATTCTCTACTTTAAATTCCATCACTGAAATGCCTGAGTGAACACAGTGTACAGCACAACAGGAGCCCTGAAACAGCCTCGGCCCTGCAGACACGCTCCCGCTTTGGATCAATGCAGACGGCAGCGCTTGAGAACTGCATAACCCCAGCACGGTAAAACACACGTTATAGAAAATACTCACACCCCTATTCTACACTGCGGTGCTATCAATAGTATTATACAGTACTCTGTAAAATGCTAAGAAACAACATTATGGCTCACATCAATTTTAATCAATATTATCCAATCAAGACGTGTAATACAATAATACAGAAGCAAGTGAGAACTGACTGTAATTCTCACTGCATTGCGTTGTAATTCATACAAACTTTAGTATAAATACTCACCAACTATAAATACTGCGCTTAGCAAATGATAATTTCGGCCCTGTATAGATGGAGTCATGAGGTTTGCTTGTATATTGTATGCTACAAAATAAAACTGCACATTTATTGAACATCTTTACAACAGCTTGACAACATAATTATTTTATTTGTTCAGGAAGACCACATCTAATGAACAATAACACATGCTAATGGCTTGCTTGTGGCTTGGTTTAAGGATTCTTGCCAAATTGTGCTTAGAAAATGGAGAGCTCTGCAGGAGAAACTCCTGAGGAAAGGACAGAAGGATGCAGGGAATGAATGAAGGGGGCTGTGCGCTTTGCTGGTTTCGTTCTAAAACTCATTCCCAGTAGCAAAGCGAGAAGAGAGGCTCAGGGTGCACTGGCCATGCCTCACTGCCCAGAGACAGCTGGCACCGCAACATCTGTTTTACACCCTTACAACCTTAACAGTCCTCTAAGGCCATGAACACACACACAGGCCTCCGGATAGAGCTTCATATGAGGCAAACGAGAGCACTAGCTCCAGGATTCAAGGTTTACTGAGGTGGAGAGACTGGAGGTGGACAGGGAAGGGAAGTATAAACATATTCTGCTCTCCTGAGCCGAGGACAGCTGAGGGGGAGTTTGTTTTAACATACGCCTCGGATCACACATGCTCGCCTTTCTGAGAGCCAGGTTTACACCGGGGGTACTGGAAGGTTACTGTTGGGCAATGTGTATAAAAAACTGGCCTCAGGAAAGAGCTGTGCCAACTTCTCCCCTACTCGGAGAGATTTTAAACAAACATCTCGAGGGGGGTGAAGGACATTTGAGATTAAAAGGTACACAGCCGCAGAAAAAAAAAAAAATAAATACAGCATTTGCTGCCTAAAAAAACAAAACAGCAGACTGATTTAAAGGAATTAACACAAATATGGAATTTTTGATCGATACCAATAGCGTTTTATATTTGAAGGCCGATATAAAGGCTGATAAGTAATAATACAATTTTTTTTCTGCATGACTGCAAAAATCTAAAGTGTTTTTTTGTTTTATAACCTCAACTTCTGCAAAGTTTGAATTGATAAGAGGGCCTTTATTATTCAAATATATATAACAACCATCTTTTATAAAAACATAATATACTTCCTGACAAAATGTAATGCATAATTAAAGCAACTGGCTCACTGAGCAATAGTCAAAATGATGATACCAGTAAAAAATAATAAATGTGGTGGGCAGCAAAAATGTAAATATTTCAATCAGCAGAAATAATGCATTATTAATTGGTTTAAAAACATCAGCCTACCTTTGTTAATTGGCCAATAACATTGAAATATATTTATACGACCACCAATATACAGTGCACCCCTAAAATAATGCATAAATATCAGAGGAATGTAAAAATCTAAATGAACTAGTAAAATGAGTTGGGTAAAATGGTTTAAAGCAATGTTGTCAAGTTATTTTTAAGTGTTATTAAATAAATTGGTAAATTAACCATAGCTAATATAGTTACCTTCGGCCCACAACCCTAAATTAATTTAGGATTTTGGCCCCTCATAAGAAAAAGTTTGGGCACACCTGATATAGAGCATATGTTTATATCGCAATTTACAATTGAAAACTTTGGAAAAATTGGAAACATGTATTTGCAGTTTAGCCTGGCATAAGAAGTGATAAAAATTACACACCTCCACCTTAAAGTGATTAAACTAAACCAATACGGAAAATAAAGAAAACATCACAAAATACAACTAAACAAATTGTGCGCGCTTTTTTGTTTTTGGAACAAATGATAGGCAGGTGTAATGTTCTGTTTGCTAAGTATGTTGATTTAAAGCTATGTCATTTCTTTAGTCAACAGCACCTTTAATACAAGCACACACAGTTCTGCCCATAGTCATCTTCCCATTAAATCTAATCACATGGTTCACAGAGCCAATTATTCTCTGAGTCGGTCTGGTGGAGAGGCCTGTGGTTAACTCTCGGCTGAAGTGGTTGTGCGGAACAGAGACAAGAGTAAGCGCACATGTAATTGTGCACAGGGGATGTGAACATTTAAGTGCGCTGTGCACTTCGGCCGACACTTCTGTGAGAAGTCCACGTGTGACAGATCAGTCTCAAAGTAGATTAAAGCGATTTAATCTGTGCTTTTGTGGTCAATCATTTTAAATTACACTCAAAGACAAATGATGTACTGATATGTACCCTTGATGCCCATGTGTGACTTCCTCTGTTTGAAGTAAAGGTGAACGCGTGGCCCATAACGACACTGAGGAGAAACTATTGATTAATGTAATTATTTTTGTTTTATGTGTGCACAAATGTATTCTCCTACTTTCATAATATTTTGATTGAACCATTGAAGACATGTAGACCAGTTTTGAGGTGTCTTGATTTTTGGTACCTTTCTAGACTTTGAATGAGCTGGGGGCATTGCAGACAACTGAGCACTAGAGAACTCTCAGATTTCATCTACAATATCTTAATTTGTGTTCCAAAAATGAACGAGGGTCTCAGAGGTTTGGACCGATATGAGGGAGAGTAAATAATAACATAAAATTCAATAAAATCTGAGGCCTAGATTCGAATAGAACAATTACAATCTGTAAAATAACACAAATATTTTGGCAAAAGAAATATATTAATATCCCTAACATACTAGGTTTTCTATTGCTAGAAGAACATCCTGTCTGAAAAATCCCAACCTACATCCTCATGGTTAAACAGAGTTATGTTAAGATTTATTCCATAAATGACAGTGAAAAATTGGCACTTTGCTGAAAGATGAAGAAAAATGTGTGTTCTGACCTGTTGTAAACTGGCCCTTCATCTTCTGGAACACTGGGTCTTGAGCGGTGGCTTGAGCTCGACGGGCTAGAGACTCCGAGGCGGCGCTGGAGAACATGGTGGACACATTAGAGACATTCTCCAGGCCTACGCCGAATGTGCTGACCAGCTTTTTCACAAAGTTGAGTGTATGTGGAGTGATTTTAGCATCAGACACAGCTCCGCTTTTTTCAAACGCCACCGAGTAGCATTTGGCCAAACCCTGCTGGAGCTGCCGAAGAACCTGCAAGAATTAAACGAGGAAAAGATTAGACACCAAGAGAGACAAGAATTAATAGTTAACCAGTCTTTATCAATTTACCATGAAGGATAACACCATTCCCACACATTCAATCCAATTTTCATTTTGATAATACTACAAATCCTTCAGAGGCAGAGATGTTCACCAGAGAGATCAGTAAAAGCCCGCCTCTACCAGCTTCTGCAGAAGAGATTAAGCCTAGGCTTCAAATGAAGAAGATCGCCATTAACAGACTAATTTAGTCTGCGACTACACTTCATCAATGTCTGCAAAATTAAACCCACGTTTTCCTTCACTGAGCTCTCTCAATGCCAATTTCTTTCATCCTCCAGTTCTCCTTGCTAAACTATCTTCCCTCGCCCTTTCCCGTCCTCTTCTTCTGCTGTTTCTCGCCAAAGTGTCCCACAGGAGCGGTGCTCTTGCGTCCCTGTCCAGTCTCAAAACATCACCCCTGTCACAGCAATCCAATCTCCCCAAGTTCAGCCTACACTCCCCTCCCCTCGCCCATCAATCACGAAGAGCCCCCTCGCCAAAGCCCGATTAGCACTGGAGCGCCAATGTCCACCTGCACCGCAAAACCACTTTTCAGCCTCACTGAGCCCCAATCGTTCCCCTCTGTCAGCTTTCATCTGGTCAGGCTGCTCTCTGAAAACAGCTACGTGTACGAGAGCATGCGGCGTGAGACTAAAGAACGTAAGCAAAGCGGACAGAAAACGCATTCATGTCATGTTTAACTTGCGTTCGGGGGTGATGTGCTTTAAGAGGAAGCCGGTTGCTTCTGGAATTCGAAAACTTTAAAACCACTCACCTCCTCATGCCAGTTCTCCCTGAACCAGACCATCTGGTCAACAATGCCCTCCAGAGAGGAGAGCAGGGTGGGATGGAGCTCGCGCTGCATGTGCATGATCCGACTGCAGCGCCACATGGGAGCCGTGGCACGGATGGGACCCGGGTCAGACGCGGAATGGGTCTGGGCAGCTGCTGAACTGGGCTGTTGCTGACCAGAGTCTGAGGAAAATGATAGAAGCGAAGGAACATCAAGGGAAAAAGTGGAGTTCTGTGTTGACCTTATTCTTCAATACGGAAGTGCGCTTGTTTTTGTGATTGTTTTAGAACTTCCGATACAGTTGTCTATGGAAGAAATGACTAGGAATAATAGGAAAACGGTCAAAATTACTTGACCGGCAAAAAAAAGTCAAATTACTTGCTCTACAAACAAGTGTTTGCATGACTATACAAACAAAATAGAATAATAGGAAAATATCAGTTTGCAATATCAGGCAGCAAAACGAGCTGTTTTTAACATCTAAAAATGAATGAAAGTGTAGAAGACCTAAAGTCTCGAGCCAAAAAGATTCAAATGGCAGCGCTCGCTCATGCATGGGGAATAAGGTAAATAGGGCTGTGCAATTAAGCAAAATCAAATTACTATCGCAATTTGAAAAGTTGTCAATTGTAAATTGCGATATAAATATATGCTCTATGTAAGTGGTGCCCAAACTTTTTCTTATGAAGGCCCAAAGACCAAACTTGATTGAGGGTTGTGGGCCGAAGATAACAATAGGTTAATTTCCCAATTTATTCAAAAACACTTAAAATAACTTGAAAACATTGCTTTATATTAACTAATAAAGCATCATTTTATAGTGAACATATTACAATAAAAACAAAAACAATCTCATTTATGACAGAATGGAGTTACACTATTTTGCCTTGATTTGCTCACCAATGTCTTCTGCATACCCATTGAGTGACATTATTTATTTAAAAATCTGATCAATTTACAACATTTAATTCAAATATTTTATTTCAGTTTGCTTTTATTGTCGTTCAGCAATAAAACAAACAAAAGGTTACGTCAAATTAGAAATGATGATCTCTTTTAAAGGCATTCGCCCCATTCCTCTCCATCCATCTCACTCTCCTCTCAGATTGAATGGTGGGCCAAATCAAAGGTTTCAATGGCAGGCCCTACTTTGGGCATCTCTATTTTATATAATATAGTCCCCTTTGAATGAGAAAATTGAATGAGGACACTTGCGTTCTGCCCAATCGACATAGCTCAAACCAAATGCTAGGCGATTAACCGAAAAAGTAATCAAAATCATTATTCCTAACCAATAATTGATCAAAATTTTCCAGGTCGATTTTTTTTTCAAATACTTACCCTACCGCTCTGTTACTATTGCGTTACTTTGCACTACATTGATGAGGATTGGAAGCTGCGCCAGAGAAGCTTTGAGACCACATATTTTCCATTACATCAAAATTCATTCATTCATTCATTTTCTTTTCGGCTAAGTCCCTTTATTAATCCGGGATGCCCTTCCAGCCACAACCCATCTCTGGGAAACACATCCATACATTCTCATTCACACACATACACTATGGACAATTTAGCTTACCCAATTCACCTGTACCGCATGTCTTTGGACTGTGGGGGAAACCGGAGCACCCGGAGGAAACCCACGAAACCACGGGGAGAACATGCAAACTCCACACAGAAATGCCAACTGGCCCAGCCGGGGATCGAACCAGCGACCTTCTTGCTGTGAGGCGAACGTGCTACTCACTACGCCACCGTGGCGCCTACATCAAAATTATTATTTAAATTACAACATTTACTTACAGATGTAAGAAATGCACTGTTTAAAATCAAGTAATGCACGCTTCAATTAAAAATCTCTCACTTGTAATATGTGAGCATTAGGAATGGGACGATAACCGTTTCAAGGTATACTGCGCTTTAGAAAAGGCAAGGTTTTAAAACTGCCAAAATTTTCAGCTATACCGTTCCTAAGGTATGTGTAAGATTTTTTTATTTACATTTTTTTTTTAGTTTTTATTAGGACAACAGTATTACCAGAAGAAAGGATATCCAAAGATGCTGGTGTAAATTGTAAAGACATCTGTGCTTTTGAAACAAATGAAGACAGTATAAGTCAATGATTTACTTAAATTATTCTGTTTACTGTCCCAAAATATTTTAACTGTTTCTTAAAATAAAGCATATTGTGTTCAAAGGGGAAAAAGTTTTAGTTTTATATATATATATATATACCCCCAACACCCAAGCATTGTACAGCCCGGCTTCTGTTGGACTTGTTATTGTTTTGGTAAGAATGTTCTGAAAAAGACTGTAGTCGTACCACTCTTGTAGCGCTCCCTCTGCTCGATTTTCAGCGTCAGGTACAGGGTTCGGATGGGAAAGTACACAGCTTGAGGGTAGACACGTCCCACCTAAAAGAAACAGTGGCAGATTACATTTCAGATCGTCCCTGTGGGCTCGGGTCAGAGCGAGAGAGAGAAACGTAGTGCTGACATGTTTTGAAACTTCTCTGTGATAGCGCAGGCTTTTGAAAATGAAACCGTAGGGGGAAAGCAATGAGATGGACAAACATCAAGGGCAGATTAAAACCATGGCTCACTATGACACTCGCTAAAAGCTTGTCAAGACTGAATGTTCACTTTCTCTCTTTTGGAGATTTGCTGTGTCCTTGAACAGCATCACACAGAGCAGGTTCAGGCCGTTTAATCCTACAGCCTCAAAACGTCCTTATCAAAACCCACACCCACTGGTACACTGGTAGCAAGAAGGGTTTTTTTTCTATGCATTTTATTTTAATTGATAAAATCTTTTTTTTTTTTTTTTTACTTTTTTATTTTATTATGTTTTACATTTTACACAAATTTTGATAACAGCAACTTGATTTAGAATAAACTGAAGAGCCTACATACACAGTATATGTATATGGGTCAAACACTAAAAGGGTTTTTCAAGCATCAAATCAACAAAAATGCAGTGCATAGGGCTGGGCATGCAATTGAAAAATAATTGAGAGCCTATAATTGATCGAATTTTTCCAGGTCAATTATTTCAATTACTTTCCCTACCGTATGTAGAGTCATGTGACCCCGCTGTTTATACTTTTGCATCAAACGCATGCATATGGTCCAGCGCAGCCTTCATGCGGTCTCTACACCTCTAATGTGTCTAAAATGTGTCTAATTTAAGTTGTTCGACGCTGATGCTCAATAAATAATCATAGATAGTGTGTGTATACCTCAACCATTTTAAAATCAAATAATGCCCCCTTCAATCAAAGTGAGCATTTTTACTGTACAAAACTTGTTCGTAAACTATGAAGGCAAAAAAATTAAATTAATAAAATAATCGTTTTTTAATTGCAATCGAGTTAAAATGTTCAATCAATCGAGCTTTTGATTTTTGGCCAAATCGTGCAGCCCCAGCAATACATGTGTACTTTTTTCACCTATTACAATGCGCCTCATTTAATTGTATAGACAGACAGAAAGATACACAGTTGAATGCAAAATGATTAGGGCTGCTGTGACATTTTAATTCTTTTTCAAATATTTAACAGAGATGACTTTTTTCAACACATTTTTAAACCTGATAGTTTTAATAACTAATTTCTAATAACTTATTTCTTTAGTCTTTGCCACGATGACAGTACAGAACATTTTACTAGTTACTTTGCAAGACACTAGTATTCATCTTGAGGTGCAGTTTTGAGTATTAAGTACAACTTTGGTCAATGGACAAATGTGTTTGTTTTTTCCTGTAGCCAATTGAACAATATACATATATACACACACACACACACACACACACACAACACTGAAGTAAAAAAAAAAAGGAATTAGGTCTTTCTCTAGAAAAAGAAATTTTGTAAGAAATACTGTGAAAATGTCCTTGCTCCGTTAAACAGCACTTGGGAAATACTTGAAAAAGTATTACAATACCAGAGGAAGGCTAATCATTTTGATTTGAACTACTATTAAACAAAGTATTTACACAAAAATACTAGGGCTGTCCAAAAATTAATCGTGATTAATCACATCCAAAATAAAAGTTTGTTTTGACATAATATGTTTGTGTGTTATATATATTCATTATGTATATGTGATAAACACATTCATAGAGGCCAAAACTATATATAAAAAAGTTACATCAAAGTAGTTACATCATATTCAAATGTAAAATTTGTGTCATACACATATATTTTTTAGATATCTAAATATAAACCAACATTTTATCAAGTATATGCATGTGTGTATTTTAAATTCATTATATAAATATACACAGTACACACACAAATATTATGTTAAACTTTTATTTTGGATGTGATTAATCACGATTAATTTTTGGACAGCCCTAAAAAATACATACATAATTTTTTACCTGTAGTTACACTACTCACCCTACATGTACATTTAACTCAGCAATCCCTACCTTACCTTGACTATATCCTGCTTAAATAGCAACAAATCTTTCAAACCCACAAGAAATCTGTGCACACCAAATTCCACAGATTTTTTAGCCTGACATCAAGTCTATTTATTTACATATCATATTTAGTATGTACATGTGTAAAAGTATATGTATTCCGCTGTATATTAGTTCGCTGTATATCAGTAATATTACTGACTAGTATGCAAATCTTTATATGATTATTTCACAATAGTTATATGTAGGGCCACACGGAATCTGCGCGCGCAGAAATCCGCAGATTTTTAGCGCATCATTGATTCTGTTTATTTACTTGTGTAAATGTGTGTAAATGTATATTTTTTTCAGTTTTTAAATACATTTCAGTAATAATATTGACTAATATGAAAATATTCATATGATTTATTTACAATACAGTTTGTAAAGTAATGTTTTCCTTCTTTTAGTAAAGATTTTATATGAGAGACTTGCTTTGTTTACCAAATAAAGTGGATCTAATAGGATTCGCATTGTAAACATTAAATAAAAGTTAAAAAGGTATTACTTATTTCATATATTAAGGTTTTAGTTATGATACTCCCAAAATCATTCCGCATAAATCAGCAGATTTTTAACAAAATTCTGAGCAGAAATAGCAAAAAATGTCCGCAGATTCTGTCTGGCCCTAGTTATATGTTAGTACTGTATTATATGAAAGGCTTGCGTTGTTAAAAAACAAGTAGATCTAATTAGATTTGCTTAGCAAAACTTAAATAAAAGTTAGAAAGAAATGTTTGTGTTAGAGCACGTTTTGTACCTCAAAATTTGACTCTAAAAATCATTCCACATAAATTCACAGATTTTTAAACTAAATTCTGCACAGAAATTGCCAAAAATACTGGCATATTCTGTCAGGCCCTACTCATAACCCAATCTTTGAATCAGTTTATTGTTATGTAATAGTCCCCCCCAAAAACATGCTTATCAACTTGCTCCTCTTCTCTCCCTCCACTGGCACTGTGATACCCAGGAGGGGTGTGAATGTTGTCCCTGTGAGTGTGAAGGGGGCGATGAAGACAAATATGGAGGCGGCAGACACAGCACTGTTTCTCCGAGCACCCGCAGCCCCTCTCAGGTCTCTCAGCTCCAGCAGCCCATTAGACTGGAAACACGATCTTCGTCAGAAAGCAGTATGGCCTTTAGGTGTAAAGAGACACCTCGGAGTCCAGATGGGCTTTTACATCAAAACAGCCTTGGCCGAGACCTTCTGTTAAGAGCTTGTTAAGTATCGCATTAAAAATGAACGAGGGGAAGAGATCGCACCTAAAATTGAAAAAAAGTCTCATCATATTTTGGGGTGTGTGCGCAGGCATGTGACGGTTTGTCTGTGTGCATAAAGGTGTTAAGTTTTCCCTCGCTTTGGTTTCATCTCGAGGCACCCCGCAGCTCACCTTCATCAATATTTCACCAAACGTTTTTTAAAACATCCCGCCAACTGGAGCACAGCTAAATAATTCACAACCTGAGATAAAGGTGCTCCGTCCGCCCGAGATTCGAAAACTTGAAAATCAAAAGAGGTTTTACAAAACGTCTACCCTTCCGCTCGTCATCGGCGCTTTCGATCAGACCCCGAGATCCTTCAACAAGGAGACTTGTCATCCCTAAAGCAGCCTTGACAAGTCCATTAATTGAGATTATGGCGCGCAAACATATCCATTTCATTGGGTGCTTATCAGGGACTCAAGTGTACTTAATCTCAAAGTGAAGCATTTCCACTGCACGGCTGCGTCGGCAAGAAACGGAGTGATTAGAAGCCGTTGGTCTTGCATGTGTACGTGAGGAATAAGGTGGTCGAGCTGCATGCAAAACCCCATTGGTACGAGTATGGGACTTTTTTTAAACATGGGTTAAGTACACAGATCTCCTTTTTTTTCTCTCCCTCTCTGCTTGGGCCCCTGGAGCTGCTGTTTCCTCTTTGAAGTTCAGGAGCTTTTTAAATTGCTTGGAAATAATACTCCATCAAGGAGGGCAAATTAGCCTGGTGTTTAATTGGCGGTTCTGTTCCCTCAGTTGGAGAGCGTTTGATATAAACCAAATAACAATGCTTTGCATGAATGATTCAAAAGGGAGCCGGTTGAACTATGAATCTGACAAAACGGCGATTGACAAAAGGCTGTCTCTTATTGAAGACTTCGGCGAAAGAAATTTGTCTTGATTAGACAGATCTATCAAGCATGAACGCGTTGCTAGCAAACGGGAATTATCGAAGAGTCATACCTGGCTGATGAGGTTGAGGAGGGGCTTTCCTTCTGAGCCCACCAAACACGTGAGGAGCTGAGGGATCCAGGCCAGCCACTGGATGGGCGGCACTCCGATGCAGTATTTGTCCACAGCATCAGCCAAGGTGTTCTTATCATCAAAACTCAGCAGCCACAGCACCTGAGGGTGACAATCATTTTTAAATATACATTTAGAAATCTTCAAAACTGAAAAACGCCACAGACATGAGCTAAAAATCTGGGAATCCTAAGGCAATCTTTTGTCTTTTTATCATTTTTATTATTTCATTTTGGTATTGGTAAATTTTAATACTAAATAAATCAATTAATAATAATAATTATTATTTATTTATTATTATTTTTGTCCGCCTTAACTGTTGTCTCCACTTTTTGAACATAGACATGAAAATGACATTTTCAAACATTTTCAATGCCAATCTTCAGTGCTTTGGTGCACAGTTTTGAAGGGCCACGAAACCCCCCTGTCTCAGCAGGGTGTTTTCACACCTACAGTCAGGAAAAGCTCAGGAAAGTGGGTGTGTCAGGGGAGAGAAAGAGGGAAGGTTTTGCATAAAAATGGGAATTTCTATTTGTGCACGCGCTCATTTTCAAACAGGCAAAACAAACACAGACGCAGGGGGAGAAAGACAGTGACTGTTTACATTGACATCAGTCATCCAATTATTAGTCAAATTATTAATTTGTCGACTTTAACGGCAGTTTAGCACTTATACTCTTATCCAGGAACATTTCCTGCATGTCCCCCTTGACAAACCAGATGTGAGAAACTGCTAAGAGAGTGATTTTAATGGAGCGTTTAATAGCGCACGGTGTAAGGGAAAAATAAAAAACCCTTTGCATTTCTCAGCAACTCCGATGCACTCGGTAGGTAGCGTCAGAAAGCCGTGTGTGTATACGCTATCCTGTCACAAAATGCGGCAACAATTCTACACGAAAGTAGAGTAACGTGCTTTAAACTCACAGTTCTAATCATTTTGACTAAGGTCTGTCTTTAAACACTGAAAGAGTCCTGCTGAAGATACGAACTAACTTTGCCTCTGAATAAACAAACAAAGAGCACTGATCGCTTACCATATCTGTAGCGCCGTGTGTTTTTAAAGGAGACGAGATTTCCAGACGCTTGGCCTCATTTTAAAGAATACAGATGTCAGACTGTAGCTAAAAAGAAGTTAATTGAAAAGATTTATGTCTGTTTATGATTATGAAAATAAGAAAACTTTAAAATTTATGTGTTGCTATGATACATAAAAATTTCATTAAAAATTATTTCTGCCTAAAATTGACAAAATTAAAGCTAAAAAAAATAATAAACTATATTCCAAATTTGAAATTGATATCTCAAAAAATGAGCTTTAAGTAAGATTATGTATTGAAGAAATATAAACTGTTTTATGTTTTTTTTTTTGAAGTAAGTTTTTTCATACTGTTGACAATATTTGTAAATTAGACCCACAATGATTTACTATTTGGTGGTATCTGGTTTGAATTTAGCTTCTAAAAAACAAACCTAAAAATATACATAAGGATTGATGTAGCAAAGTAATCCTTTACGACTCTTGATGCAAGTTTATTAAATAGACGTTGATGTTAATATCGATCAAAACTCCCTCAGCAGGTATAGAAACTACATATTTCTTAAACCTTTCTTAGTCTTAGACCTTTCCAAGGATATAGATCTTCATATCTAGTAAGTGACCAAAACTTAATTGTCTCTGTGGCGTGACAGTGACAGTTAAGGGTTTAAATTGACTAACAAGGTTAAAAAAATATATATATCTACACATATAACTATTCCATACATCATTCGGGGAGGCAATCATTTATTTAAGTTTTGGGTTAGACAACATTAACATTTTTGAAAACTATAACAAAACATGTGGCATCACGGTGGTGTAGTGAGTAGCACGTTCGCCTCACAGCAAGAAGGTTGCTGGTTCGAGCCCCGGCTGGGCCAGTTGGCATTTCTGTGTGGAGTTTGCATGTTCTCCCCGTGATTGCGTGGGTTTCCTCTGGGTGCTCCGGTTTCCCCCACAAGTCCAAAGACATGTGGTATAGGTGAATTGGGTAAGCTAAATTGTCCGTAGTGTATGAATTTGAATAAATGTGTATGGATGTTTCCCAGAGATGGATTGCAGCTGGAAGGGCATCCGCTGCGTAAAAAAAATGCCGGATAAGTTGGCGGTTCATTCTGCTGTGAGGACCCCGGATTAATAAAGGGACTAAGTCGACAAGAAAATGAATGAACGAATGAAAACATGTTTAATATAAAGAAGCACCAACTGCAATTTTCTTGGCTGATTTCAATTTGCTAATTTTAACTTGCTGATACTGATTCCAATTTCCTTTCTAACAACTGTAATTCACAGCATGCACACACAAAAATATATCTTTAATCAATTTTTCATAACAAAACAAAAATTACTTTACATGAACTTTTTAATATATGATTTAAAAATATTCATCATTGAAATAAACATAACAGTTCACCCCAAACTGCAACAACACTAACAATTCCAGACAATAGTTCTCTTTTGTCTTTTTTAAAAAAAGGTACACAGATGATTACAACATATGTTGAGATTCAAATTTGTATGTTTATTGAGACTAATTTTCAGATTTTTAAATCATCTATATTTTTGTCCTCTTTGTACCTCTGTGTATGTTTGTTTTTAAATTGACTAACAAGGTAAAACAAAATATCACTGCATCTAAATATTACAAACATCATCCATGTCATCCGTCACCAAAAGAAGCAATAATCTATCTAATAAATAAATTTAAAAAATCTCTAAAAAGATAAAAAAGAAAAAAAATATCTAAATGCTCACTCAAATGCAAAATCTCTTTGTCCCCGTGTCATTGTGCACAATATTTCTAATATAAACACACCAACTAAGTGTCCCTCGTGCCAATCTTTAGCGCAAACATTCAAAAACAGTGGGTTTAGCTGAAATGTTCATCAAGCCATGTGACTGCACAGGTAACATTTTCATTCATTAATTTTCTTTTTTTTTCGGCTTAGTCCCTTTATTAATCCGGGGTCGCCACAGCGGAATGAACCGCCAACTTATCCAGCATTTGTTTTACGCAGCGGATGCCCTTCCAGCCACAACCCATCTCTGGGAAACACATCCATACATACACATTCACACACATACACTATGGACAATTTAGCTTACCCAATTCACCTGTACCGCATGTCTTTGGACTGTGGGGGAAACCGGAGCACCCGGAGGAAACCCACGCAACCACGGGGAGAACATGCAAACTCCACACAGAAATGCCAACTGGCCCAGCCGGGGATCGAACCAGCGACCTTCTTGCTGTGAGGCGAACGTGCTAACCACTCGGCCACCGTGGCGCCCGGTAACATTTTCATTTTAAAGTAAATCTGTGTCAGCGATTGAAGATGAGGCCATCAGTTCCATGAAATAGCTACTCAAGGTCTTAATGGCTTGTAAAATCATCCCAACCGCCTTATTCCCACCATCAGCTGCTGCCTGTCCCTGCTATTGCTGGTGTGGCTCTGGTACAGGCGCTGGAGGGGACGCTGAGGCCTGATGGAGACATTAAACGCTGGACGGCCCAGGCCACACAGCTTACGGATAATTACTGATAATCAGCAAGCAGCTACTCTCATTAATCACGTGTAAACTACGCCACCGTTTCGAAAGCTTCAGCGGCCAGCAGCACTCCAGACACAAGCTAAAGTGTTCAAAACCACGAGGTGTAGAGGGGGAGAGAAAGAGCTAAATGGAGCTGTTTGATCTAGTGTACAGTACTCGACAGAAAGCAGACCGCCATGTATATAGTATCCATACAAAGCCTATCATCAGGTCTAATAATATAATTACATCCATCATCGAAGGTTCATCAGTCTGAATGGAGGGCATCTCGTCGCTGCAGCTGCATTAATTCAGAAATGGCGTGTGGTGATGGATATGCCCCCCATTTAACAAAGCCATTAAAGCAGAATGGGTTTACTGGACCACAAATGAGCGGCGAGTTCGCCTGTGTGTTATGGTAAATGGGTTTAATGGTAAACCTAATTACAGGCTTGTCAAAAATAAGATGGTATCCCATTATGACATGCTCTGTGCATCTCTGCCAACTATTTTTGCCTGTTTTTGACAAGTAAATCACTAAGCACATGTTGTCTAGATTACACTGTATGATACTGTAGATTATTGATGAGTAGGTCTTGCTCTCCTCTGCTCACAGATCAGGATTTATGCAAATGCTGATAGCATGTTTCATTACGTTTTACTGCTGTCTTGGTTTTGGGTTAGAGGTTACCAACATTATCAAAAACTGTAACAAAACATGTTTAATATAGGGATGCACTGATTGCAATTTTCTTGGCCGAATTCAATTTACGAATTTAATCTGCTGATACTGATTTTTTTTTCTGTTAGCGATTGTCTTTCGAAGAACTGTAATTCACAGCAAATACAAACAAAATTATACATTTAGTCATTTTTTCAAATAAAAAAATGAATGAAAAAAAAATGTGCACCTCAACTGTTCATCGGGAGCTCCACAGGGTCAATATACATGGCCAGGCTGCTATAGCCAAACATTTGGTCAAATGTACCAATGCCAAAAATCAATATAATTGTTGCCAGCAACAAAATGCTTGGGCTGTGGACAATATAAAACATGTATTATTCTATGATGAGTCCACCTTCATTATCTTTCCCACATCCGAGAGAGTTACAGTGTGGAGAAGCCCCAAAGAACATTAAACCCAAAACCCCAAAGAACAATACCCAGAGTGAAGCATAGGTGTGGATCAGTGATGGTTTGGACTGCAAAATCATTGCATTCTATAGGCCGACACTGCCAAGGACCAACGAATCAGTCTGGAGGACCATGTGCACCCAATGGATCAAACATTTTATCCTGAAGGCTGTGCCATGTATCAGGATGATAATGCACCAATACACACAGCATGACTGGTGGCAGAGTTGTTTGATGAACACAAAAGTGAAGTTGAACATCTCCCTTGACCTGCATAGTCACCAGACCTAAATATTATTGAGCCACTTAGAAGCTAGTCAGGAAACGTTTTCCTCCACCAGCATCACATAGTGACCTGGCCACTATTCTGCAAGAAGAATGGCTCAAAATCCTTCTGGCCACTGTGCAAGACTTCTGTCATTTTCAAATTGACAAATTGTTGCTGTATTGGCCACAAAAGGAGGCCCTACACCATACTAATGAATTATTATGGCCTAAAACATGCATTTCAGTTTCCCTGTATTTATTATTTCACAAAAGTATTACGATAAAATATTTTCGATTGACTTGTATGTGTAGTTTTGTGCTATTATTTTATAGAGACTAATTTTCAGTTTTGACTTCAGACTGGTAAGGCACTTGCTGACAACTTAAAAGCGACTGATGGTTGACTCGAGAGATGGGCAGCTATCAGTGTTGACGCCACAGCAGATCAGTGAGTTTACACTTCCACTGCTGAACAGTTCATAAAATAGAGAGGTGGGACAACTCTGCTCTGTAAGTTACCTTCCCAGATGAGAAGCACAGCTGCTTTAACCTCAGCATTCTCTCTCTGGATTTCCACATGTATGGATCGGCTTGACAACAACTCAGGCGGTCATGACAGCAAATTGCGAACATGGTGCCGGATTTACACGCTGTGAAAAACATCCATGACGAGGATCTGTTCTCATGTGGCTGTGAGTGTTAGCTTCTCTGTGGCATCAATGCTAGTGCTGCTGCTAACATCATGCGAAAAAGCTGCTGATTCTGAATCTAATAATATAATTAATGTTGTCTTTTAAAATAAAATGCTACATTAAACTAAAATACCACTAAATATTAATAACACTAGATTTTGATAAGACATTTACACTTATTTTACTGCTACCAAAAGTTGCACCAAATAATATAAGGCAAAAAAAAAAAACTAAACTAAAACTAAATCAAGACTTGTGGAGGTTTTTCTCATTGGTGGAACCTCAATCACAAGATGATAAAGAACACTGACACATTTCTGTTTAAAGGGAATTTAGTCAGATTTAGATAACTTTTTTTTCTTCAGTAGAAAAATAAAATGTCATTTAGTGCACAAGAAGAAAAGAAAACTCCAAATTGTGGACAAACCTGGAGCTCAGAAAGTTAGTGGAGTTCTTACCTTGGCCAGGTATTTGCGAGACTTGCTCTCATTCTGATGGCGGCACGCGTGAAGGTAACAGGTGATGGCGGAGACACCAAGGTGTGGCTGACGATCTTTCACAAAGATGTTCTCCAGGTAGTCGCCCCACATAGCCCAGGCTTTCACCAGAACATCATGCATCTGAACTGCAGCAGAGAAGGCCTTGTTTGCCTCCTCTGACCTAGAGGAAAAGAAAACACAACTCAAATCAAAAGAGCAGAGAAATTTGTCAGTTCTAACCATCAGAGTCTTCACAAATCTTAAGGAAGCAAAGAATATAAGTAATCTGGAAGATTAAGCTTGAGTGAGCAACATTTTTTGTCAGTACTAATCATAACTGAATATCCACCAATGGTAACACTGTGCAGTAAGGTTGTATTAGTTCATGTATTTACTATCATAAACACTACAATATTCATTCAAATTTGCTAATGTTAGTTAATGATAATAAAATTGTTCATTGTAAGTTCACATTAACTCACAGCACATTAACTAATGCTAACAAGCAGGAATTTGGACTAAAATTAATAAATGCTGTACAAGCATTGTTCGTTCTTTGCTCACTTTAGTAAATACATTAACTAACAGTAACTAATGAAACCTTGATGTAAAGTGTGACTTCAGTTTTAATGGCCTTTTCAAATGTTTAAAAGTATCTGCTAAAAAAAAACACCAGCACCTAACCAAAATTAGCTGACTGGGTCCAATATTTAGTTTCATCAGCCATTTTAGAGCTTTGAGAACTTATCCTTTTCTTGGGCCCTTTATAGAAGCAGTTTAAGAACAGAAAGTTGGGAAAGGCTTGTAAAGGGCTTTATACGGGACTGAAAGCACCGGATGGGACTCATAATCTGAGCTTGTAGCCTCTGTCCTTACCATCACCATCTCTAAATATCACCCTATGACACACCTACTAAACCAATCACATATAATGGGAATTTTTAATGAATATGTGGCAAGCAACAGAATTACACTTGATTGCAATGGGACTCTGGGGATGCCAAATCCACTGAAGCGTCTCGTCAGTCCTGGACATGTATAATATGTTTCTGCTTGTGGCCTTTGCCGAGAACTGGGCCTGGAGAGCACATAAGTCCCCACGCCCAGTCAAGTGTCAAACATCTTCCTCTGACAGCTCTGCTGCTTTATCAAATCCCTACGTTAATATTCATAGCGAGTGAAAATGTAATGATTACATTAGGCCCTGCTGAGGCTGGGGGAAACTTCTGCTGATCACAGAGATTTCACAAATTGCTATTGAGTTAATTATTCACAATGTGTATTTAATAAGCTATTCCAACCCTGTGCAGGGCTCTGGGCTCGACATCAATTCACCCGTGATAAGGAAAAGAGCAGGGTCTATACAGAGCAATGATGGTGCAAAAACAAGGTCATTATCGATACCTGTTTAACAGATAATCACACGATGCTCTGTTTTGGTCTGGATATTTTCATTTTTAAAGTGCCCCATTATACTATTTTGAATGCATCTTATCACACAGAGCATAACGTAGCCGTTTGAGAATGAAAATGTCTGCAAGTGCACAACAAATACAGCCTGCCAAAAGACAGAACTGATTCTGAAATGACAAAACATGCATTTCAGTTTCACTATTCTACTGTATGTAGAGCCACCTAGGGCAATTAATGAAAACCAAGTTGCAAATGTAATTTAACAAATGCTGCGATAGATATGCATATCTTGTCAGGGATGCATGGTTCTATCAGTAAATCTATATAGGTAAATCCCCATAGGATGTTGAATAAACAAAACTGCTTTCATTAGCCATCTTTCCATCCATCTATTTCTATGCGTATTTTGAACTATTGCATGGAATAATGCTTAATGGAAATGTCCAACTTTTGTGCACAACTGAGTATAATAAACTTTTTTTTGTATTACTTCTTATAATAAAAATGTGCATGAAAGGTGTAAGATATCTACTGGGGCAGTTCTTCATATGCTCTAGAGGTGTCCAGTTTTGAAGACATTCTGGAAGTTTGTCATTGCAAGATCTTCTGAAATATCAAATAATCAAGTGATCCAGATCCTAAAATGTGGATACTAGGTGATATCACTTAAATTCAGCAAAAAAAAAAATGTATACTTCAAAAATGGAAATGGACTTTTTAGTCACCCTTTCGAAGGGGTACCAAAAAACAGAAAGGGTGCCGTAAGGCGAAGCTAGACGCGCAGCTGAATGCCATTGGCTAACAAAGATACGTCATTTGCTTGCACAACAAGCAGAATGAAAACAAAGGACCCTCCATGTTTAAAACACAGCCGAGAGACAATGCTCTGAAATAATATCAGCATATAATAACGAGCCATGGTCGACCTGAGCTTAAACAAACCTTGTCGTCGTCTTGAATAGCCACAAAGCCGAGAGAAGAGCAGATTCTTATGGGTTACGAGCCAATAAGCGTGAGCGCGAGAGGTTTTGCTTGTCTCTTGCGCTCGCGTGCACGTCAATATTTGAAATAACAAAGTTCTTAACCTGGATTATTATAAACTCGGAATGACGGAATTACTCTCTAACGCGAGAATAATGACGGAGAGGCTACATGTACTGGTGAAGATTAAAGACACAGATGAGAGGTTTGCACTGACTGTTGGCTATATTTCGTTTTGTTTTTGAACCTAAATAAGGCATAAATATCTGCTGTGTGTAGTTTTTCTGTAATTTGGTAACATCGGAGACAGTGTGGGGCTGTATGTGTTCATATATGCTGCATTTATTTATTTATTTTATACAATCGCGGACCGTAGGTTATTTCGCACCATTGATCTAGTTATAATCAGATCATGTTCAGTCAGTAATGAACATTTAAACACCAGTGCTTTTGTGTATAATAAAGCATCTATTTTGTGAGAAGTGCTTCTCGTATGATTTGTGAACGACCCATAAAGCTTTACTGTAGACATTTCCTCGAGCGAAAATTACGTCTGTCGTACACCACGCCGACCAAAAGAGTACCCTTTTGCAGTGGAAACGCAAGCCTGATAAAGGTGACCCGTACCGACCTGTACCGTACTGTACCACTCAGTGGAAACGGGCCATTATAGTACCCTTGGTGATACTGAAATGCAGCGATTTATAATATATAAATAAATACTGAAATCTAGTGTTCATTGACCTTTGATGTATGTAAACCTGCTGTTGGAGGCCTCCGAAACGAAATCAGGAAACTTTAAAAGAACTTTATTATAATGTAGTAATGTAATTTATACAGGTAATAACTTGACCATATGGGTCCTTATAAGTTGAGTCATGTGTTTGTTAATTTATCACAGGCAGTCCAAATACAATAATGCTTGCCTGCAATACAATGCATCTACAGGACTCTGAGATGTTAACCAAATTTCATGCGTGTTTTTCATCAGTAAAAGCTGAGTGGATTTTGAAAATGCTAGTCAATAGCAGTGTCACAGGAGACAATCGCTCATTATGAGTTCAGTGTCATTATCCTCCACTGCAGACATGCTATAAAAGGTTAATTACTCATCATACTCTCATATTGACTGGTAACGACTGTTCTGACCTCATTATTGGCCTAAAGTTTCAGATTAGCCGCGCCAACACATAGGAGCACACACAGATGTTTATCGTTCTTCTCCATAATGATTCTTTGTCAAAATTGTTCATTTTAAAAACCGAGCTCTTAATGATCTCGCCGTTCCCGATTCTTTATTGTCAGCAAGAATCAGATGCGTGTGCAAAACAAAAGATAACGAGAGCCGTGTCAATTAAAACAAAGAAGCAGCGAAGGGAATGATAAAGAGAAGAATCAAAGCGACAGGCAGAAAAGGAGAGAAGATGAACAAAACCAGGGATCAACTCTTACTTATTGATCTGTGCTAGGAACATGCCCTTGAGAGCGTAGAACTCGGCGGTCATCTCCTTGGTGAAGTACTTCAGGTTAGTGGACTCAATCACCTCCAGACCCTGACAATACAATAACAATGATTACATTTCAAATTCCTAAAGAATATTTTGCATTCCTCAAAGAAAATTACTACTTTTTTTTTTTTTTTTTTCATGTACCAACGATCCTACATGCCACAAAATGATGGGTTTTACTTGTCGGGCTCAGCCAGTGTGTAGTTTTTGGACCAAGAAATTTTATACATCAAGAATCAACAACACTGACAACAGAGTATATCTCCTGTAGACATCTCTGTAGCTCAATCTAAGACTCCCAGGTGAGAGCAAGTGGCTTAGAGTGTGCCAGAGAAATGATAAAGGGAACAGAACAGGTTCAAGTGATAGCTGTGTGTGTGAGAGAGAGAAAGAGAGCGAGAGAGAAAGAGAGAGAGAGACTTATTAAATCCAATGGTACTTTAATGACTTGAGCTCAGTTGAGGCAGCTCCATTAATCAGGCTTAAGCGAATGCTGCAGCTAGCAGCCCATTCTTTACACTGTTTGGAATGCATTGCTTAGTGTGACAGCACTGCAGTCATTCTCACCGTAATGAGAGCAGCGTTATTTGGATTAAGAGAGTCCGGCTAACAGCAAAATCAGCAGGTGAGTCGACAAAGCAAACTAGATTTTGTATAGATGAAGTCAATTTGACGGCAGCAATGGCACATAGACACACACACACACACACACGAAACATTCTGCAAGAGTGCAGAAAATGTGAAAATGATATACAGCTCAAGTAAAATTATTAGCCCTGTGAATATTGTTTTCTTTTTCAGATATTTCCCAAGTTTTTCCTAAAATATTTTGTTCATCTAGAGAAAGTCTTGTTTTATTTCGACTAAAATAAAAGCAGTTTAGATTTATTTAAAAGCTATTTTAAGGTCAATATTATTAGCCCTCATAAGCAATATTTATTGTGATTGTCTATAAAACAAGCTATGGCTTGCCTAGTTTTCCTTACTTGCATAGTTACCCTTACTTGCCTAGTTACCTTAATTAACCTAGTTAAGCCTTTAAATGTCACTTTAAGCTGAATACTAGCATCTTGGAAAATATCTAGTTAAATATGTACTGTCATCATGGCAAGGACAAAATAAATTAGTTAATAAAACTATTACGTTTATAAATGTGTGGAAAAATATCTTCTTCCCGTTAAACAGAAACTGAGGAAAAAATATACAGGGGGCTAATAATTCAGGAGGGCTAATAATTCTGACTTCAATTGTGGATATAAATACAGTGCTATTCATTTTGAGTAGGCATGGGACGATAACCGTTTTCAAGGTATACTGCGGTATGTAAAAGGCAAGGTTTTCATACCGCCAAAAATTTCTGCTTTACCGTTCCTAAGGCATGTATAAGGTTTGTTAGTTACTTTTTTTGTGTGAGTGTCAATTGTAAAGACATCTGTGTTTTTGAAACAAATGGAGGCAACAGAAGTCAATGATTTATTGTAATTATTTAGCCTGACATTTTTACTGCCCCAAAATATTTAAAATGTTTAATAAAAATATATAGGGCGCCACGGTGGCGTAGTGAGTAGCATGTTTGCCTCACAGCAAGAAGGTCGCTGGTTCGATCCCCGGCTGGGCCAGTTGGCATTTCTGTGTGGAGTTTGCATGTTCTCCCCGTGGTTGCGTGGGTTTCCTCCGGGTGCTCCGGTTTCCCCCACAGTCCAAAGATATTCGGTACAGGTGAATTGGGTAAGCTAAATTGTCCGTAGTGTATGAGTGTGAATGAGAATGTGTGGATGTGTTTCCCAGAGATGGGTTGTGGCTGGAAGGGCATCCGCTGCGTAAAACAAATGCTGGATAAGTTGGCGGTTCATTCCGCTGTGGAGACCCCGGATTAATAAAGGGACTAAGCCGAAAAGAAAATGAATGAATGAATACAAATATATTGTGTTCATGGGGGAAAAAATATTTCGTTTTTTAGGCAGACATTTAAAAAATATATATTTTAGAGCAGTAAACACAATACCGTCATACCGTAAACCGTGATATTTTTATCCAAGGTTATCATACCTTCAAAATCTGATCCCGGCCCATGCCTCATTTTGACAATTCAAAAAACACCTTGTCCATAAAGACGAGTAACAAAGAAAAACTAGTCATCCAGTTTAAAATATTTTCTTATCCTGCAAAACCAGATAGCTTCAGAAAGCTACAGCCATACAAGATTCAGCTATGTTATGTGAACTAGCGCATAAGCTGGACAATAAGCCAAACCTCTCCACCAAACGCTTACTAGTGAAATCACACCAATTAGCAATGTTAGCAAAGATCCAATCATTTTGTGATGGTCAAAATTTAGTCCTGTCCTAAATGTGTTTCACGTTTAAATACAAGAAAAAGGGAAATTCCAATGTTAATGTCAACTTCACAGTAATAACAATTTTGATAGCAAAACATGTTTGTTGTGGCAATTTCCACTAATGTGGCCCAGCTTACATAAAAGTTACTATAAAGCTACCGAGCTGCTTTCTGTTGGTCAACGTGTCAAATCTCAGTAGCTCAATAGCTTAAATTCACCACAAAATTTCCTCATGCAAAATTCTTCACATGGATTAACATTGAAATGACCATTACACTAGCAAAAATGAGCTCAACAATAGTAAAAACGGATGCATTATTACATTCCATCCAGCTGTTTCTGAAGACAGCAAAGCTTTTCAGAAAATGCAATTGATGGGTTCAGGTAAACCCAAAAAGATAGAAATTAATATACTGGGTTATCATGGTTTTCCCAAGTGGTTGATCTGCTGAGACCAAGATTTTGTATGATGTAGTAGATGTACCTAAGACTAACTCAGCCAATCAACATTTCTGATCATGTCATCATCACATTAACAACTGCACTGCAAAAGTTACAATCCACATCTGCTTTTTTCATTTTAGTTTTCTATTTAGTTTAGTTTTCAGTTTAGTGTTTTTCCACTTATAAGTTAAGGTAAGGTTAGTTTGAGCTTTATCTAGCTCGGGAGTGATTTGATTGTGACATCATAAGAAATTTGAACTAAGATAGTGTCATGAATAAAACAGCTCATCTAAAAAATAATATCTCTTATCACTTTTATTTTGTTCCGTATCCACACGACTTACAAAAGGTGTTAGGCAGAATAATGCATCTGCCATTTTCTTCTTACAGTTATTTAAATGCTAATGAGAACTCCTTGTCCCATTCTATGTGCAAAATGTATTCATTTGACTTATAAAAAAATATTGGTAAAATTGATCATCAAATAACTGTTAATTAACTGATTACCATACGCCACAAATTAATAGCCTCAACAGATTTGAACAATAAAAATAAAATTGAATAAAATAGTAATAATAATAAAAATGGTCTTAATGAAAATATAACAAACATATATTTATTTTGATGAAAAATATATTTATAACTGAAGTAAATGGTCAAAGAGTCAGATAATAAGATCTGATTAGCATATCAAGCAATAATCAGTATTCATTAATCTTGGTTAATGTTAGTTATGCGTTTCAAATACACAGTAATGTTAACATTAGATCATTCATCCTCTATAATTAATGAAATACTGTAGGTCAGCTTTGCTTTACTGTAGTAAGTGTAATTCTAACAGTGAAGATTCAAAACCACTAGCTCAACCTGATTATTTCCACAAATTTGGAGATCGACATTTCATAAATAACAGACTTTCAATAATTCAGATGTGATCAATTTTTATTCACTACTGATCAATGCAAAAACCTAGCTCTCTATCTCTCTCTGAAGTTTTATATTAGTCGTCAGCAGCACAGCTAGAACATTCCTCACATTATTCACATTTAAATATAGCAAAACACTTGCTTCCATCAAAATAGATTCATATTTGATTGTTTAAAATGCAAGTGCAAATACTAAATGACCCAAACTTAACAGGTTATAGCAGGTCACGTTTGAGCTCTCATGTTTTTACTTCTTATGGATTTGCATTGATGGGCTGTGAATAAAAGTTCAATCAAACTAAATCTGTGAAAGATAAATGATACAATGAGAAAGAAAAGATCAGGGTGAGCTTGTGACAAATGCTGACAAGAACTGATGCATTGCTTCCTGTGCCAACGCATGATTTACAGCAAAGCTTGCATTCAAGTCCAGTGATGTCTGTTTATTTATAACTATATCATCTGTTTCATATGTAAAATAATGCAGAATCAGCCAGTTTCAGCAGCAAATTGTGCAGCCACCTACAGGTGAACTTCAGCACAGCAGCGTGTCAAATACAAAATTATAATACTGAACAGCTTGAAATATGATAATCACCTGTATTTTTCCAGTACCAGTATACAGTGGATCTTTATTTTTTTTACTTATTTTAAATTCTTGTTTGACTCACCTGCATGCATTCATTCTTGCCCATGACTCCAGCCAACTGCAGGTAGCATTTAACTTGCTGACGGATCTTCTGGAAGCAGTCTACAATAGGAACTGTAGGGATGGTATGAATGCGACTCAGAATGTCCAAAGCCACGTTGACCAGACCTTGCTTTCGGGCGATCTTTCCATACTGAATAATGGCAGATGCTGAGGCGTGCACTCCAAGCATGGCATTGTTGGTGTTTGGGTCATGCTGCGTGTTGGTTTCATATGCGGTCACAATGGCTGCAGAGATTAAAAAAAAAGAAAGAAATCAATTGAAACAAATGTGCTGCAATAATCAGAACGCAACCACCATTTATTTTCAGGGTTTCATCTTTAAGCCAAATATCAATTTCCCAGATTTTGCCCAGACAAAAAAAAAAAAAAAAAAAAGAAGAAAAAAAAAAAAGCTCAATTACCATTACATTTAATGAACCTAAAAAAACTGCTGTTGTGCTTATATGTTAACTCTTGTGTACTGCTCAAATTGTGTACTCTTTAAAAAAAATAAACCGTTTACCTCTTCCCAACAGGCATACTGTAACCAGCAACAATCAAGAATGCATAATTAAATTGTGTCATGGCATTGCAATTAAAAAATATCATCATTATGGAAGTCAACAGCCACGAACATAAATTTACCCAATTTTCAAAGCATTTTCCAAAAATACGTGTCAAAAATCATTCAATTTGCTGAAACACAGTAAGTTGTAGCCAAATACTAAAATCACCCCAGAGTGGACAAAAATATCCCCAACAGCACAAGGGGGTTAATATAATCTTAAAATAGAATGTTAAAATAAAAACAATATTAAAATGGTTTTGCATGACTGCAACAGACATTATGAGAACCATGGACAATTTACCCCAGATAAAAAAAAAATGAAATTACAAGTACTTGCTGTTTGTGTGGTTGTGAATTGTTCCTTCTCTCATGTTTAACAGTTTAGCATTTTTACAAACATCATATCTAGCTTTTCTGTCATCTACTTCATAATACCCATTTTTAAAGAGCCCCTATTATGGGTTTTTGAAAATGAGCCTGCATGCAGTGTGTAACACAGCTCTAAGTGAAGTGAAATGTCCAGCTAAGGCTTAAATCTGAAAGTGTACAGTGTTTAAAACTGTTGATTCATCCATAAAAGAGTTCACTCATAGTTCCTCAAACGAATCACCGTGCTTACGAGTCTTTAGCCGCTTCGGCATGACGTGAACACGAAACATAAGCCCCGCCCATTTGTGCGCACGCAGCCCAGGGAGATTCGAAACTCCCAACCCTGCCCACAAACAACAGCAGCAAGCAAAAGTTGCCAGATTGTGCAGTTTTGAATTTGATTGTGCAGGTAAAAACCTTTTGGATAGGGTTTGGACTGGAATCAGTCAGCTATATCTGGCAACACAGAGAAGAGCACTGTGCTCGGCTAGATATTATTGGGAGTGTGCAGATGAACCAGAGATGAGACTGTGAAGAGACAGTGGTTAAGGTTTATTTCTGCGGAAATGCCTCAGCATTATAGCCCAGGCTTGTGCTGTGTTCCCTCTGAGGAGTGCTTCTGAAATCTACACGCTTACAACGGGGGATTGCAGGGGCGGACTGGTCATAGGGAGCTCCGGGACATTTCCCAGGGCCTGACGGTGAATCTGGCCTGCTATGCAACAAGTGTTGAGTATGTGCGATTTAAAACGGTTGCCTCATTTTTTCTCTAGCTTGTAAATGATGCATTTAATTGTGTTTTGTAACTTGTAACCGCTTGTAGTGTATCTGGTTAACTTGTATTCTCATATCGCGTCTAAAAGCACGTTGTAAGCATGACGCGTGCCGCTTTGTTTACGGATTAAAATGCGTTTCGTGTTCCTCTGCTGTTTGTCGTTGCTATGGCTACATCAGCTCTCCTGCACACGTGCGGGGGTCCTGTTTCATAATGGTTCCGCTTTTGCCGCTGTGTGCATTAATACTGAAGTGTGTTGCTGTTTTTATTTCTGGTAAAAATAGAGTAATACGGTGGGAGACTGGGGGGTTAGTTTCGGGGGTGAGGTGTCTTAAATACGGGCGACTCCATGGAAAAAGGAGAGTGTTGGCAGATATGCTCACGCACACACTATGACTACTTTAATATTGATAAGCCGTGGTGGGCATTCTCTCGCGCTGAATGATGTCGACCAATCGCAACAGACTGGGTCATCGGTCCAATCAGTGCAAGTTAGCATCATGCTGAGGTGGCGTTTTGGAAAAAATGAATCGCTGAACGATTCATATAGGAGTCGCTGGGATAATTAGGTAAAAATAAATGCATATTATAAAACAATGAAAGTGTTATTTGACCATGCATGCATATTAGCCTGCTGTTGGAGACCCCCAAAACCAAAATATGACCCTTTTTAATGTATAATAGGGGCTCTTTAAATGTTTGGCTTAGTTAAGTCAAATACAGTCACCAGACTGTACATGTCAAGTGGCTATAAAAAGAAGCTGAAAAATAGCCTAACCATAACGACTGGTGAGAAACAACGAGAAAAAAAAAAAAAAAAAACATATACGTATTGAAAAATGGAAACTAAAATTAAAGCAACAAACAAAAATCCCTGATGTTGCATGACTTGACCAAAATATGTCCCTGACATTGAATATCTGAATGGCCAAAAAGAGCCACTGAACATGCCAACAGAGCGTGCACAGTTATTTACCCACATTAGGCTTTAAACAGGGTAAATGGATAGTCTTTATATATTGTTTTGTTTAAAAAAAAGAAGAAGAAGAAGAATAAAAACAACAATTACGAAGTCGGAAACTAAAATTTAAAGCGACAAACAAAAATCCCTGATATTGCATGACTTGACTTGGAAGAAAAAGAAAAAAACTGCATGTCTGGAACAGACCTTTTAAAAATTCCATGATATTCCAGAAATCTCTTGAATCTTCTTAACATGGGAAACCTATATTTCGAAATTCTGTCATACCTTGATAATGGTGCTGCCGCCACATAAAGATGCTGCTCCAATGAGAAAGGTCGTCAGATACGATCGGCAGCCTGTTTCTCCAGGTTTTCACCACAGTTTTCATGTCGTGGAGGCTGGTGTTGCGGCCCAAGTTGGCTGGCTGGAGTCCTGCGTTAATCTGAGCCGCTTCCTGTAGCTCAATGATCTGCTGGGCAGCCTGAATTAAAAATATATCCAGGAATAAACAGGTGAGATATAATAATACACATCTTCAGGAAGCAACATCCTCAAGTTCTTTTAAAAGCTTCTGTTCTGTTTAATTCTGAGGGCTACAGTCATTCGAGAAACCACACACATACACACTACAAAATCCATTACTGCGACTGTATTACAGGCTTATGATTCCTATTGAGAAAGAAAAAGAAATAGAGAAACGAAGTCTCGAGATGGCTGAACGAATGGATGGATGGATCAAAGTATCTTAAAAGCCATTTACTCGGAGAACAGGCAGAGAGAGGGAAGCGCACAAGTGAAGCGTATATTCCCTTAATGCCTAATCACGCTCTCAGACGACACTTAAACCACACCAGCAGAGGACACGGACCACGGTGACCCAAAAACTGCTACCCACTTCTTACAAACTATTGATGCATGACCTTAACATACCAGGCGGCAAACACACACTCACTCTTTCTCTCACTCGAAATGCCACGTGGATCTTTAATCTCTTCTGCGAATTGGAAAAGAAAGATGTGAGGGAGGCAGTCTGGCACTTACAAGGTGATTTACAGCATGATGGTTTACCATGCACACGATGAGTAGCTCGAGCCGTGATAATGAATTATGCCCCGTGAACGCACATACGCGCATCTAAAAACAATCCGTTCTATAGTAATGCATAGTTTACAAGATAAATGCCTCAAATCAGTCTATAGACTTGCCAAATCAAAATCCCCCCCCACCCCAAAAAACAAAATAAATTAAGCAATACAATATTTTTCACAATTATCTGTTAATATCAGCTGATGGCACATTATAACCTTCATTCTGAGTGCCCATTCATCATGTAAATTTAATTTTCTTGCAGGTATTTAATCAAACACTATCTGATGGGGGGAAAAGTAATTACGAGCCATTTTAAACTTGGTGGCATTCTCACTCTCTCTCTCTATATCTGTCTCACGGCTCCTGTCTGCCTCCCCCGTCCATTCGAAATCGCTCTCATTGGACTCAGATTTTCGGTATGCTTGTATTAGGGAGTGCAGGTGTAAACAGATTCAATTATCAGGCAATTCAATTATCACTGAAGTTAATGGCTTTGGGGCAAAGACTGCCTTTCAGAGTGGACAAAAACAGCCACTGAAGAATGGCCATTATTACATGCCAACAGCATGCACAGTTCTTTACCTACAATAAGCATTAAACTTGAGCCCAAACAGGGTAAATGTATAGACTTTATATGTCTTTTTGTATAAAAAAAAATATCTGAATATCCCAAGTCATGTTTTCATTGATTTCTTCATTGACAAGTACCTGAAATATTCATACATATTCATTTAAATAATCAAACTAATTTATATTAATAAAATGCTGAAGTATTTGAATCTGGAAGAAGTACTTTTTCTTTTTTTTTAAGTACTTTATAAACAAACTTTGCGGTTTATTTTGTGCCCCCGTGTCAACGAGCTTGGCCTCCCCTCTGGCCCCCCTAAATTTGAACACATATTTTTGTGTCACAACTAAAACGACACAGAGTAGTGAGATCAGCCATTGGTGGCAGACATGACTGAGGCCTCTCTCGGACGTTCCTGGTGTTACTCTTTGTTTTCCCTTGACTTTTTTCAGTGATGGTGCTGCGCGCATCAGTTTCTCACATTTGTCAGAAGTTAAGCCTCAAATTGACACAGTTAATAAAACAAATATTAACTTCAGTCATCAAAATGTCCACTGTTGATTATATTAGACTTGTGTTTCCAATGGCGATTTTAAAACTTTAATATAGGAAGTCCTCGGCTATGCAGAGGCTATTATTATCAGGAAATGCAGTCATGAATCTACATACAGTCTGTTTTTTTGCAATTTACAAAACAGTTGTATTCAGATTAAAGTGTAATATAAAGACATAAGTAAGTTAACAAGGAAAGTTGGAATAATTAGTCAAGTTATTGTATAACTGGTTTGTTGTGTAGACATAAAAAAAATATATGCAGTTAATATTTCTTAAGGAGACTAATAATAATGACCTTAAAATTGTTTATTATTATTATTATTATTATTATTATTATTATCATTATCATTATCATTATTATTTATATTATTATTATTATTATTATTATTATTATTATTATTATTATTATTATCATTATTATTATTATTATTATTATTAAAAACTGCCTTTATTCAAAATAAACATTGAGTAATTAGACTTATTATGACACCAGAGGAATTATTCGTTGTTATAGGAAATACTGTGAAAATTTCATTGGTTTGGTAAAGATCACTTGGGAAACATTATTTAAAATTAAAAGGAGGGCAACATTTTTTTTTTTTAATAAATAAAATTAAAAAAAACAACTGAATCTGTTGAAGTTTACAGGTGCAAACATTTCTTGAATGTTGAAAATGTGGTATCCTACTACAATACAAAGTTACTTGTCTAATAAATTAACATGGACGATTATTCTGAGTTTAAGTTGTTTAATTAGCTTGTTTATGAAGACTGCAGAGTGAAGCATAAAAAAATACTTTGAATAATTGTTTAAGTAGTGTTGTATGTTAAAGTGTGCTCCCTAAAAGCCTGCCCGGCCCCCTTATGGCCCGTTTCCACTGAGTGGTACGGTACGGTACGGTACGGTTCGGTACGCTTTTAAGGCCGTTTCCACTGTCTAAAAGCGTACCGAACCGAACCGTACCGTACCCCTTTTTGGTCACCCTTTCGAAAGGGTACCAAACCCAGAAAGCGAGCCGTAAGGCGGAGCTACACGCGCAGCTGAACGCCATTGGCTTACAGAGTGACGTCATTTGCTCACGCAACAAGCAGAATGAAAACAAAAGACCCGCCATGTTTAATACACAGCCGAGAGACAATGCTCCGAAATAATATCAGCATATAATAACGAGCCATGGTCGACCCGAGCTTAAACAAACATTGTCGTCGTCTTGAACGGCCACAGAGCTGAGAGAAGAGCAGATTGTTATGGGTTACGAGCCCATCAGCGCGAGCGTGAGTGCTTTCGCTTTGTCGCTTGCGATCGCGTGCGCGTCAATATTTAAAATAACAAAGATCTTAACCTGGATTATTATCAACTGGGAATGACGGAGTTACTCTCTAACGAGAGAATAATGACGGAGAGGCTGCATGTACTGGTGAAGATTTAAAGACACAGATGAGAGGTTTGCACAGACGGGGCTCTATTTCGTTTTGTTTTTGAACCTAAATGAGGCATAAATGTCTGCTGTTTCTTGTTTTTCTGTAATTTGGTAACATCGGAGACTGTGTACGGGCTGTGTTTTCATATATGCTGCATTTATTTATTTATTTGATACAATCGCGGACCGTAGGCTATTTCGCATCAATGATCTGCAGTTATAATCAGATCATGTTCAGTCAGTAATGAACATTTATACAGCAGTGTTTATGTGTATAATAAAGCATCTGTTTTGTGAGAAGGGCTTCTCGTATGATTTTTGAACGACCCATAAAGCTTTACTGTAGACATGTCCTCGAGGGAAAATGACGTCGACAAACTTTCTGTCGTACACCACGCCCATCAAAAGAGTACCCTTTTGCAGTGGAAACGCAAGCCTGATAAAGGTGACCCGTACCGACCCGTACCGTACCGTACTGTACCACTCAGTGGAAACGGGCCATTAGTTACTCTGGTCTAGAACCGCCACTGGTTGTGATTACATCTACCATATCCAACTCTTCAATCTTGCGGACCACAGAACAATCAACCATTACCCGTGACACCAAATTTGGTGTTGTGCCAATCTCCACCAACAACGCCTCATTTCCTCCATTTGGCTGTCATGTTTGCCATCACCCCACAGCCGAGCTCAAGAGTCGTCTCTAACAGTGCTCTGAGGCTGCGGTGCGTGGACAGCTCTCACACATTACCCTAATCTACACGCACACATCACCTCAGCTCCGTCCCATTGTGTGCTCTGCCTGATTATGCGTGTGGTAGTCAGGAGGCTGATCTTTCCGTTGAATATTAATACAAGTCGCCTATTGAGCGCCACAATGGTGCAGTCAACACTATCTCAGCCATTTTAGAAAGGGCCAAAGGGGAGGTAGAGGGAAGAAGGGACAAGGTCTGACAAAAGAAGAAATTATATTGTGCAAAAACACAGAACAAAAAAAGACAATTATAAGAAAAGTGTGTGCTTAAACCATTCTTTTGCCATTCATTCATTCTCAAGTTGCATGCACACATGTAAAATGAGACTGCCCGAATCTCCCGCTTGTCAGCAGTGAAATTTGACCAGATGTTCTGCTTTTAAGATGCCATCATTTAAAATTGACAATCAATTTAGATTGGATCGCTAGTGGTGCTCTGATTGAGTTATTCTGCTTGGAGAGAAATCAAGAAAACAATTAAATTACAGCTGGCGAACGTCTGGTTAAAGGGTGTTTGTCAGCTCACAAACTGACGTCCTCACCTGCAGCAGGGGTGTGTGGACGTGAGAAACGATGTGTGGAAGTCTTCTCCATTCTCTGATGGCCAGACTGCTGGCCATCTCCACCAGCCGCTCGATGAAGTTGAGCTGCTGCTCCTCAGGGTGACAGATGGCCAGGTAGCCACGATGCATGTTCACCTTCCAGGCCATCTCCTTCGGACAGCTCAGCTCCACCTGACGAATAGAAAAATCACCATTGTAATAACACATACAAACATTCAAAAGTTTACAGCCTGTAAAGTTATCATTATGAAGTTATTACTATTATTATTATTTTATTAAATAAATTTAACCATTTTAACTTGTCTGTTTTCAGCTTTTTCAACATATAGACATATGATTTTCAACATATAATACGATTTAGTCAAGATTTTTTATCTAAATTATTTGAAACAAATTTAAGAAGAGCCCTTGAATTTTTTCTTTTTTTCACTTTTTTGCAAAACAACACATTTTATGCCTTAACCAAACTGCTATTTAAAAAAAAGAAAAAAAGAATAATACAAAATAAAGAAGACTTATTAATATAAGCAAACTAAAACTGTGACTTTTTTTTTTTACATTTTATTTTTTCCTTTTTTTAAAACAGTTCAGAAAAAAAACAACAATAAAAAAAAAACATTTTTAAAAAAAACATGGAAAGATATACAATGCAAGTGTCAAGGGTCACCGAATATAATCTTATTTACATTCGTACTTATCGTTGATAGAATGTTGCTATATAAATTATGTTAAGTGTTACGTATAAAAGATCCACAGGGTTCAAATATATCTATATATACACATATAAAGTAGAAACACCACAATGAGATTAAAACAATACATCTCTTCTCAACCATTTACCCCAGTATGCAGAAATTGTATAGGCTTGATGTCTCAAGGAAAAACTGTGACATTTTTAAAAAGAAGAGGTCTTTGCACATTTACAATGTCCCCTGCTAAAAAAAACACTTTTACCGGAGACTGAGATAGCTGGTGTGGAGAGGAAAGCTAGGAAACTAGAGGGCATGGTTTACAGAGATGGTCAAAAGCCACACAGATTCAAGGGACTGGCCACTGTCATAAAAAACTGATTATAAAACTACTATTTAAATAGTAGTATAGAGACAGGAGTTGAACATGATTATGAAGGTGAACAATTAGTATTACTTGTATAATTAATTAGTATTAGTGTCAGTGATACACATAAGAGACAATCTTGAACATTTTTTAATTTTCAATAATAATAAGCAAATTATTAAAACATGCATAAACTAATTTGAAAAGGAGAGGGTAAAAATAATCTAATACCTGATTCTGTAACCGAACCACTTTATCTTTTAGTTTGAAAAACACTTTCGCTATGAAAACACTGATGCACTGTGTGATCTCCGTAGCACTCATCAGAGCAAAAGGAGCTGTAAGCAGAGTCCGCTTTGTTTGGCCCATTAATAGTTTTTTTTGCGTATAGACGTCTGTGACAGTAGTTTTTCTACTATGCTGACGATTTATGTGCATCATATTCGTTGTTCTGTTAATGTAAGTAAATATCTTTTCGCAGTATTGCACACAATTTGTGTTGTGTCTGGTGCACTTCACCGCTGTCATTTTATTTGCCGCCCCACCTCTCGCTCGCCACTGATGTGCAGGTAAAGCGAGCTTGCACCTGTAACCACAGTGACCCTTCTGTTAAAAAAAATGTATCATGATTTAATCAACATTTCTATCAATTTGAATCATTACAGGGCGCCACGGTGGCCTAGTGGGTAGCACGTTCGCCTCACAGCAAGAAGGTCGCTGGTTCGAGCCTTGGCTGGGTCAGTTGATTTCTGTGTGGAGTTTGCATGTTCTCCCCGTGGTTGCGTGGGTTTCCTCCGGGTGCTCCGGTTTCCCCCACACGTCCAAAGACATGTGGTATAGGTGAATTGGGTAGGCTAAATTGTCCGTAGTGTATGAGTGTGAATGAGTGTGTGTGGATGTTTCTCAGAGATGGGTTGCGGCTGGAAGGGCATCCGCTGCGTAAAAAAATATGCTGGATAAGTTGGCGGATCATTCCGCTGTGGCGACCCCTGATTAATAAAGGGACTAAGCCGAAAAGAAAATGAATGAATGAATGAATGAATCATTACATCCCTACTCACAAAGCATATATTTTGCACGTGCAAGTTTGATATTTCCAATGAAGGTACACAGTTGACACATGCATATTGGGAGTGACGCACTCACATTTTCTAGGCGCACTTAGTTGAAAACATCTCAACTACGTCAAAACTTCAGAATACTATGAGCGCACCGCAAGTCACGTGACAAGAACTGACCAAACTTCTAGTATGGAATATAGCCATTTCGTCTAGATTTACCCACTAGTTGACCTCTCCCGCTATTTATTCGCTCAAAACAGTTTTTTTCCCAACCCGACTGTTCTCGCTAAATTTAAATCTACTTTCCACAATCTCACAATTAAATTTCATTAGCGCTATATTGAGAGCAATGACATCTATAAATGTAGGTTGTAGAAAAATTATGTCTTTTTGTATTGACACCAATTTACTTGTAACATTTCTTTCAACAATAAGAAAGAAAAAAATAAATAAATAAGAAAAGGTTATTTTATGTTCCAATTTAAATGTCCTTCAAAGAAATTTTGCTCTGTCATATTTATTCTGCCGTCACTCATCGACAACCTGACTGTTCAATTTGAGGGCTTTTATGCTGCAAGCACAACCACATGAATACAATGTATGAAGCAGAAAGCACTAATCCATCCATGCACAGTCTATACAGTCCAGAATAGAGGCTGTACATGTGATCGATGTGAATGAGTAATGAAAAGCCTCCATAACTGAAAACTCCGTGTTCTCCGTGAGTTTGCTGTTTGCGCTGTGAAGCCAGGTATACAAGTATAAATCCAGCTTAAACCGTAGATATGCTTTTCTAAAAGGATGTTGAGTGTGGGATTACCTAATGTTGACCACACGCTTCCATTCAAATTGCACCAGAGATCTGAGCATTACAGCATTTTATATGGTAAATTAATCTCACGTCACAAGAAATCTGCTCGGGCCCCTGTTAGAGCAGTGTGCAGTCTTCACTTCGCTAAAGGGATAGAGCATGCAGATGAGATCTCCACATCATGGCAAACTCAAACCCTGCCAGTTATACCAATTCAAATTTGTATAACTAAATCATATTGTAGTAAACTACATGTTCTAAAGAGCAAGAAGTTATATTTCTTTTATTATTATTATTATTATTTTCATTTTGAAATAGAAAGAATTGTTATTTGACAATATATATATATATATATATATATATATATATATATATATATATA
>CAIGQQ010034204.1:888766-929865 GCA_903798035.1 Danio albolineatus
ATATATATATATTTATTTAAAATAAGTGCTCCATGTTCTTAAATTGCTTAGATTGCTATTAATATTGGCTCCTTTTTATATATTTATTATTTATTTTTATATGAAATTGTTTGTACTTATGATCATACATTTTTGTTTATTTAGGCTTTAGACTGTGGGAAGTGTTTCAGGTGAAGTGTGCTGCTTGTTTCTTTGTTTGTTTGTTTTGTTAGTTGTATGTTTGTTATGACGTGATTTTTTTAACTGCTTAGGGACCCCCTCGAAAATGAGATGATTCATCTCAAGGGGCTATCCCATTCAATAAATTCAAATAATGTTAAATGATTTATTTATGTACATATGTATGCCAAATGTGAAATGACAGAAGTCTCTGTGAGTGTATGCTGCAAATGAATTTTCCCAAATACAGTTAACTGACTATTTAACGAACTAAAATAATGAGACATTTTAATAACTCAATTTTTTATATAATTTATTTATTTATTTTTTAGAAAAGCAGTGTTGTCTGCTTTATTTTTTTCTGATTTTGTTGTGATACGATTTAATACAAATTTATTGCAAACGAATACGGTAATTAAAAGAATGCCAAAAATATTAATATCTTAAAAATGTAAATTATTTTTAAAATGCATTTAATATTCACAGAGGCAAGTGACTTGATTTAATACATTGCCCTACTTTTGATATCCTAATTATTTTTCTGGAATGTGGAACTGTGTAACTAGCCTTCCCAAAAACACAGTCAGACAGTTGCAGCTCATCCAGAAGGCTGCTGCCAGGATTCTGAGCAGAACCAGAAAATCAGAGCACATCACACCTGTCCTCAGGTTTTTGCACTGGTTCCTAGTTATATTCAGAATAGATTTTAAAGTATTACTACTTGTCTTTAAATCACTAAATGACCTAAGACCTCAGTACATTACAGATATGCTAAGTGAAAACAAACCTAACAGGTCACTCAGTTCATTAGGATCAAGTAAATTAGAAATTCCAAAAGTTCAGCCAAAGCAGGGTGAATCCGCCTTTAGCTACTGTGCCACTCGCTGCTGGAATCAGCTTCTAGAAATGATCAGATGTGCTCCAACATTAAGCACATTCACATCAAGACTGAAAACCCATCTGCTTAGTACATCCGACAGATTGCACTACTTTTTCATTATTTTATAATCTGATTAAGACATTTTAATCTGTTTTTAATCATGTTTAATTATTTTAATAATTTTTCGTTTCTTGTTTCTTTTATTCTTATTTATGTAAATAATATAATATGGAATAATATGGAGTATCAATGAAAGCAACAAATATAACGCAAATAATATCAATTGTTTGAACAAATGGATTTAAGTATTGTACAGCTGATTTCCACGTCTTAAGATTTAGTTTCAATTCAATAATTAACATTTAAAAAATTGCTATTTAATATTCACAGATATCAATTCAAGTGTACTGTCTTACGTTTGATGTACTATTTAATTTTTTGGAATTACCTTTGATAATTTAAAATATGCTGTGACATCCATTCCAAAACAACAAATATAACACAAAAAAATGTCAAGCAGACATAATGTGTGCGAACCACACAAATAATTAGCTTTGTGGGGAATGAGAATCTTAATTATTGTTCCAACATGTTCCAGCTGTAGATTAGCTTTTACAAATTCTTTTATACCTGCCTTGAGGTGAGATGAACTAAACAACATGTTCATATTGTTTGCTAACATTTAATTTTGTCTAAAGCTTCCCATTTGAAATGTTACCAACTGGACGTCAGCTTTTTCTTTTGCAATGAAATTTGATTTCAGTACAACTCGTATTGAAGTTTAGCTTGTTTGGCATTGACATTATGTCCGATTTACACATTTTCATTCATATTTTCCACGCCATAGAAATCACAAGGTCCTAACTACATGCACGCTAAACCGATGATTCCAGTCTCTCACCTGTTCAAAGAAGCCATGCTGTTCGTATGCAATGGCAGTGCTCGTCTCGGGGAACTTGCATCTCTTCTGCCACAGCCCGGCCCACATGTCCTCCTCCTGCAGTAGGGAGTAAAGCTCCGCCAGCGAGTCGAGGATCTCCTAAGGGAATACAAGAACACATCTTCAAAGAATATAGGGGACAAACACATCCATATTCAGAGGTGCCCCAATGAGACGGCTGCTTAGCATAAGCAGCTTGAATGCTGGGATACTTCAAACCCAAATCATTGACAGGTCAAAACAAAGCAGATTGGAAATTCAGCACACAAGTTCATTTTGAGCGACACTTGGTAAACCTTCACAAAGCAAAACTTCCTCCGCCAACGACATCAATGACAACAAAGACTGCAGAAGGGCATCGCTGTACCTGCTGTGGAGGAGTGATGCTTTCCTGCTCGTAGAACTCGGTGCTCTGTTTGGGTTTGATGTGCAAGTTGAGGCCTTTTTCAAAAGCTTGCTGCTCCAGCATCAGGGTGGAGCGAAACCAAAGATTGTGGGTTTTGCCCAAGTACTTCAGCACACACGGTCTGATGGGAATGGGTGGCACACACTGGGACATGGCCTCCACGAAGCAGTTTAGAGCACTGGGTTGGCAATCTCTCTGAGCTTGGTGACTGCCGCTACATAGGAATGGACCCATCTCGCCTGACAGTGCCTGGAAAAAGTTCAGAGTCAAGGATGCATCAGCACACTGTTGGCCAGCAGTTAACACTACATGCCATTTTGAATTTAACTGGTTGTGGCTCAGTAATGAATACTTTACTTTATTACGTTGTCAGTTGATACTCTTAGAAATAGATGAATAAATACAAATAAAAAACTGAATATCATGGATTAACATAGCATTTAGACGTTCTTAATTTAATTTACATTCAATTCAAGTTGATTGTATAGTGCTTTTTACAATAATTGTTTCAAACAATTCAGCTTTACAAAAGGTGCACATTATTGTATTCCGATCAAATTAAGTTAAAATTACTGTACAATCAAATATAAGTTATTATTTAGAGACATAGTTAACCTACAATTTCATGGCATATAGGTGATGTCTGTGTGAACATGTTTAATGAAGGGTATTTGTACATTAAGTGTATGTGTTGCCCTCAAAGTCCTCGATGGTCAGCATCATCTCGTCATATCTTTAACAATTTAAAAATAAAATATACAGAAGCTCCATATTTATTAATGTAATGTTAAAAAAAAGGATAATTATTAAGACACATCTAAAGTTGCATATGTTTCATCAATACTTGTGACTAACTGCCCAACAATAGCACTCCCAATTTATTTGTACCAGACACTTTTTTTATAAACAATCCAAATTTCGGGAAAAAACACAGTGCAGTTCTTACGCCCCATTCACACAGGGCGTCAGCGTCAACGCTTCCCATTCACTTTGAATGGGTGACGTCAGGCTTTGCCGAACTGCATTGTGGATCCGTTGGCGCCCCTTCAGTGGCGCTGCTCGCTGCAGGAGTTGGGACTTTCTCAACTTTTCAAGCGCCAACGGAAGCGTCAGCCAATCAGATCGCTGTATGCAAATACACCAGCTCAGACAATAGCCGATTGTTGACTAATTTCATTGGCTGACGCTGCTATGACGGTCGCGTCAGCCCCAACTCCAGACACGCCCTCTGTCAAGCGTTGACGCTGAAGCCTCGTGTGAATGGGGTGTTAGTGTGCTTTAAACAGGCGAGACAAACCACATTTTGTGGACATTCTGTGTGTGTGTGTGTGTGTGTGTCTGTCTATGAAAAACTGCTAAACTAATGTAGAGGTGTCATGGCATCTATATATTAACGCTCTGCTTCTTTTATCCTAATTTTTGGCTTGCTTTGAATAAAAGCATCTGGTAAATGAATAAATGTAAAGTTAATTAACTGTACGTTCTGCATTTTGTGTATAATACTTAAGCTTAAAATGAAATGCATAAAAAAGTAGTTTCTCGTGCAACACATATTAATGAGCATTTGCTATAGTTTTATTTTTTTAACAGCTCATGTAACATATACGGCACTGCGTTGTTATTATTACAGAAAAAGTCTGGTGCAGTAAATATGTCCTAATCTTCCTTTATACCACCCACAAAAGCCATGAAGTGGAAGACTTCCATTTTAAATGTGTGTTGTAATAGTCAGCCTCCAAATTAAAGCTCTTTAATGAGAATTTTAATACTTAAGACATCTGGTCCATTAAACACTGATATTTGCATAAAAGGTTTAATTTCTGCTCATTAGCAAATGCCGCTTGTTTAAGTTCAGCAGCAGGGGCAGAAAGACAGCCCGCCGGAGCCCCCCCCACACAGGCAAAGGTCTCGAAGACGAGCGGACATGCAAAAACTCCGACACTATTAAAACACATTTTGAATGCTGATTCTGCAGTCGTACGCATTTTTTGTAGTAAAACAGTCAGTCTTCACTAAAACCAAAGCAAAGGTCAGATCAAAATCCAAAAGCGGCAGTCATAGGCTGCATTTAGACAGAAAACGTTTAAGCAAAGTGTTAGCTCAGCTCTTTGGAGACAGTGAAGTACACTGTAAAAAAAAAAAAGATGCTGGATTTCACACAATTTTTTCATTTCATTAACTTAACTGGTTTTACAAATTTAAGTAGATTGAATGTTAAACAATTAAGTTGTCCCCAAAAAACCTTAAGAATTGTGTTATTTATAAAATCTGTCAACCTTTCATGGATTATTTTAAAAACATACATTCTGCAAGAAACAGTTAAATTAAAGAGGATTAGACTCATTTAGATTAAAATAGAAGGCCTATATATATATATATTATTTATTAATCTATTATCATTACACTGTATGTATTGCTTGTATATTGCTTGTTTTATTGTCGATTGTTGTGTGAATGCTGGTTGGACCAAATGTGTAAGTCATTGTGTTTTAATGTCTAAAAAACAGATTTTACACAAAAAAAAAGAAAAAAAGAATTGTGTTGTTTTAACATTTTAAATAAGTAGTTTAAACAAGCAGCAAAATAATTTTTTTTGATTGTACTCACGTGCTGCTGGCGGTCCGACAGAATCTTCCAGAGGCGAGGGAAAAGCTGGACCCAGGTCTTCTCGGCCAGTGGGGTGGAGATGTGGCAGAGCTGAACCAGAGCATTTAGCAGCGCTCCCGTCTGATAGCACACACAAGAGACTCCTTTACTGATAGGCCATATATTGGCCATTAATCAACCCACATTTAGCCACTCGAGATTATCGTGTTGGCTGATAACAGTGCCAGCTCCAGCGATTAACACAAGTGCATCTTGCCTCAGTTCCAAAGTCTACCAGAAACTAATTATTTATTGCAATGATGCACATTATTATTATCTGCATTCTAAAATATTTCGAATAAAAAATGGTTACTATACAATAAAAATATTCTGTCCTACATGAGATAACACTTGGGTTTAAGTACCTAAATATCCAAAAATAAGTATTAATAAGCAGGAGTTTATTGAGCTAAAAGTCATAGACATCTAAATATATATAATACATCTAAAAATAAAGTGACCAGCCATCACATACACATTTAATATCACGTCAAAACGATTAATTTTAATAGTAATTCAAATTAGTTTTTATTCTTTTAATTTTCTATGACAATCAACATATTGGATCGATAGTTTCACGGTAAGGCTGCACAATATTGGGGGGGGGGGGTTGAATATATGTTGCTATATGAATATAATTTCACAAAAGATGACCTAAATAACATAAATTGGAAAGATTTCACACATTAACATAAACCATTTGCAAGCATAGATGAATAGGTAACACTTTACAATAAGGTTCGTTTGTTAATGCGTTTACTAACATGAACTAATCATGAACAACACTTGTACAGCATTTATTAATCATGATTGAACATTTACTAATGCATTATATTAACATCCAAGTCCATGCTTGTTAACATTAGTTAATGCACCGTGAGTTAACATGTACTAACATTGAACAGCTGTATTTTCATTAACTAACATTAACTAACATGAACAAATACTGTAGTAAATGTATTGTTTGTTGTTTGTTCATGTTAGTAAATGCATTAATTACATTAACTAATGAACCTTATTGTAGAGATGTGAGTATAGCAGATTCGATGCCTTGCAATATCAATGCTGAAACAAATATTGTGAAGCCATATTTCACAGCATGTGTCATTTTCTCAAGTTACAGGGTCTGTCAATGCATTTTTATTTATTTATTGAATTATTTTTATATATTTATTTATTACTTTTGTTTGTTGTTTAATTACACCAAGTTAAATTATATGAAAACAAGAATTTCTTGTAAGTTTTATTTCCATTAATGTTCACTTTATTTTAAACAACGAAAGCGTTTGTTAGGGTACTCATTTATTTATTTATACCGAGTAAGAGATACTTCTAAAGATAGTTATAACATATTATAATCTTCACTTACGATGCCAAACGCTCAAGGTTATTCAAGATTATTCCTTTTCATAAGGGATCACTTTCAAATGTGTGACTGGTCATCACCTCTCGCCATTGAATAATTCTTAGGGCATAACCGCACGTAAAGGCTTGGACCTCTGACCACAAGAGGAATGGAGATGTTAGCATAAGGCAGAACTCAAATGAGTGCTATGCTTCCTGACAGCGGCTCTGGTGGGCAACGCAAGCAGGTCAGGGCTTTGAACTCCTCACTTCATCATTTATCTAAAGCCTGCTTGAGAGGTGCATATAAAGCAGAACCGTGTCCAGGATTAAACAGAAATCAATGACGCTGTGACCTCAAAGCACTCAGAGACAGAATCCCATGTTGCCCTGATCAAACTCTCTTTAACAGAGACGCTTATGAGAGAGCAGCCAAATGAGGAAGAGCAGGTTAAAGATGAAAGAAGTCAAAACCAATGGCGCATATTAAAGAGGTCCTATTATGCTTTTTTCACTTTTTTATTTCACTAAGTGCGTGTGTATGTTTGGCAATAAAAAAGATCTACAAATTTACAAATCTGAAAGTCCACTCCAAAGCGAGATATTTTGTTTTCATTTTCAAGAACTACAACGAACGGCTCATTTGGACAATGCCATTGTTTTCTGGGGTTAATGATTTGTGTCCCATTTTCGACCTCGATGGTCTTTTTATCATAATTATTCCACATGCACCTCAATAATAGACATTCAATTCATTTCAACTTTACTTCTATAACATGTTTTACAATCTAGAATCAAAAAAGAGAATAAAAAGCCATAACAATGTTTCAGATTGTGGAACATTCCACCAAGTCAGACAGGCAGGAGAGTAGTGGTACAATGCTGGTGTAGTTCTAGGTATATTAAAACTGATTCAGTTTAGTTTAGTATAAATGTCAATGATGAAGTTGTGTTCAGGTTAATGGGCTATATTCACGGAAAGTGTTTTTTGATAAAAGTGTTTTTTGCCAGTATTCATACACATTTTTACTACTAAAATTCCATGACTTTTTCATGATTTTTTCCATGAATTCTTCCAAGAATTTCAAGTAAGATTTCATAACCTAATGTTTCATGCAATGTCTACATATATGTGGGAAAAGAAAAACAGTGCTAGTTCAAATTTACTACAGCATATCATAACAATCTATTTAGTTTCAATTTATATCTATGTAAAATATAGTTAAATGATGCTTACACCGCACTCACAGTGTGAGAATATGTGATTAGCCAAGGACAGAAAAGACGACAACTAACCTATATTCAAGTATACAGATATCGGTTTTCCATGACTTTTCCAAAACTTTTTTTTGTTTGTTTTTCCAAAACTTTTCCAGGCCTGGACAATGCTGTGTCAAAATTTCATGACAATATGAACCCTATATTACTGTATGTCCTTTTACATATATTTCAGTTGATAATGTCATTTAACTAAAAAACAGTCAGTTAAATAAACTTGTTGAAAAATAGATGAAAGGCCATTTAAACGCAAGCACCGTCAGGAGAAGCAGGAGAGCAATGAAACTCCTTTCAAAAATACATAGACATGTCACGGATAGATGGAAGTGCTTCTTGTCTGGTGTGAAACTCACTTTATATCATATCTCAATCAGGTAGTGAACAAACAGGAAGCAAACCAGATCTTAAAAGCGGGGAGTTTATGAAGGGGAGTTTATAAAGCCACTTTGCGTGACGTCACACTAAACAAGCGGATGCCATAAACGATAGTATTTTCTCAATTCAAATGAGTAGCACCTTGGACTCAAAAACAATATTCCATACGTCACCAATAAAGGTTTTCGTCACCTGCATGAAGGTTCTATGTGATCCTGAACAATATGCTCAAGGTCTGAATCCAGCTCAAATTGATTTTACTGGAACTAATGGCACGTTTCCACTGAGTGGTACGGTATGGTTCAGTTCGGTTTGGTCTGCTTTGCTTATGGCCATTTCCACTGTCAAAAGGTCTCTAAAAGCAAACCTTACCGTACCACTTTTTGGTAACCCTTTGCAAAGGGTACCAAGCAGGACCTAAAGGGTACCAAAAGGCAGAGCTAGACGCGCAGCTGAATTCTATTGGTTTACAGAGAAACATCACTTGCTCGTGGAGCTAGCCAGAATGAAAACAAAGGAACCGCCATGTTTTAATTATACAACCGAGACATTGTCAGAATATTGTGGGACTGCTACATGAGTTATGATTATGGATTATAGATCGCAAAATTTAGTGGGGGAGGTTTTTTGCGTTTTTTTTTTTAAAGCATGACGGTAAAACACGAATACGGTTATGAATATATTAAAACATATGTTTGTTTGTCATAAAAATTCGTAATAATGACAAAAAAAATACTAATTTCTGGATCTCCTTATTTCTGGGTTCAGCTATTCTGCCATTGTGGCAGGTGCATTCTGGGAAATTTTCTTACCCCTCCGTTTTAACTGTGGTCCTGAAAAACCTTCGTTCGAAGGGGTGTATACCCCTTGCCCTTAGCCCTACACCTTCAAGCTAAAGAGAATTGGGACACCACTACCCCTTGACGTGAACGTGCAAAACGAGGGGTAGGGGTAAGGGGAAGGGCTAAGGGGTAGAATTGGGATTGGGCCTAAAGACACAGACGAGAAGTTTGCACTGACTGTGGGCTATATGTTTGCGTGTTGTTTTTTAACCCAAATAAAGACTACATGTATGCTGTGTGTAGACTTCTGTAAATGGTATCATATCGGAGACTGTAAGAGTCTGTATGTGTTCATATATGTTGCATTATTTTGTTTTATATAAATCGCAGACAGTAGGCTATTCCGCACAGTAATTGATCTGCAGTTATAATCAGATCATGTTCATAGAAAGGTTAGTAATAAGCATTTATACACAAGAATTTATGTGTATAATAAAGCATCTGTTTTGTGAGAAGTGCTGCTCATATGATATGGGAATGACCCGTACAGCTTTACTGTAGACATTTTCTCGAGCGAGAGTGAAGTCGACTAAAACATTCTGTCGTACACATTTTTGGCTGTAGAAACAAAACCCTGATAAAGGTGACCCATACCGAGCTGTACCACACTATACCACTCAGTGGAAACGGGTTAAAAGAGAACTTTGGCATGGGGCATGGCAGTACTTAAAGTCAAAAGTCTAAGCTGTCAACCAATCACAACATGTCTAGTATCTGAAAGACAGGACTTCATAAAGGCTGGGAAAAAAGTAATGTAATGTAATAACGTAAATAATATGAAAAATATTCTCACAACCACCAAGCATGGGAGTATGTTCTGTTTTTTTTTTTCTAAGAGCATAATAGGACCCCTTTAAATAATGTTCAAACAGCTGTATGACTTCAGCATGTGGCCCCTTCTCACATATGTCCTTTATATAACCAGTTTGCTTTTTAAAGTTTTGCTTTATTTTACACTCATGAGGATGGCATATGTTGAGGGTGTTGCTCACCTTGACCTCTCTCAGGGAGTCCAGGAATTTGTCGTGGCGGTTGGTGAGCATGTGCAGCTGGTTGCCTGCGTCTCTCTCTGCCTGCTCTTTGGTCTTGGGGAGGCTGGTCTGGTCTCCAGGTGCCAGTTCAATGTCAATCTCCACATCCTACAGATGAAGAGGTCAAAAAACAACAACAACAAAAAAAACAGTAAATAAGCCTCTATAAACTCTAGACATTTGGAACTAAAATGAGGAAGACTTTAAATTCCAAAATTGAAATGCAAATAGATACAATTTTAAAATAAATTTCAAAGCAATTTTATTTAACTGCTTTAGGTACAGAAAAAGAATTATGGCATTATATAATCTTGCTAATAGTACACATCAATAATGAATATATAGAGAGTACATGCAGCTATGGAAAAACTTCAGATGACTTCAAGTGAAATCAAGTGTCTCTGTATTGATTAATTTGGAATTGTGTATTTGTAATAAATAAATAAATAAATAAACAAAACAAATTTTGCTTTGTTCTGCAAAGTACTAGTGATATTTCTGCTAAACACATAAAAAAATATACATTTAGATATTAAAAACAGGTCAAAATAACACTTTTCAGACATAATACCATAACTTCAGAAAAGTTAATTAAATATTTTGCTTTCATCTTTTATTGTTCTTAACTCTCGTCATTTTCTGCAATATATACATTACAAAAAACTACAATATTTAATAAACGTATTTTTAACACTGTAATTTAAACTCGTTTATATTACTTTAAGTGATTTTATGACAAAAAAAGGAATCAAATAAATACTCAATTCCAGGGTTGAACAATATATCGTTTGAGCAACGATATCGCAATGCATGTATCTGCAATAGTTACATTGCAGGATTAGATTATTTATTAAAGATTGAAACATACACAGTTGAAGTCAGAATTGTTAGCCTCCTGTTTATTTTTTCCCCAATTTCTGTTTAACGCAGAGAAGATTTTTTGAACATATTTCTAAACATAATAGTTTTCATAACTCATTTCTAATAACTGCTCTTTGTCATGATAACAGTAAATAACATTTGACTAGATATTTTTCAAGACATTTCTATACAGCTTAAAGTGACATTTAAAGGCTTAACTAGAAAAAAATATATTGCTTAAAGGGGCTAACATTTTTGACCTTAAAATATTTAAGTATTTAATTTAAAAACTGATTTTATTCTAGTTGAAATAAAACAAATAAAACTTTCTCCAGAAGCAAAAATTTTATCAGACATACTGTGAAAATATCCTTGCTCTGTTAAACGTCGTCTGAGAAATATTTTAAAAATAATAATAATTCAAAGGAGGTTTAATAATAATTATTTTTTAATCAACTTTAATTAATTAATTAACTTGTTTTTTAAATTACTTATACAGTGACCACCATATTACATTTAATTGTTCAATTTCTGTACTTGAATATTGTTAGACTCCCCACAAAACCATAAAGCACTGTTTATTTATTTATTTATGCTTGTAATTTATTATTATTTATGCAGATACACTGCATAGAAAAAGATCTTCCCAGTCCATCTATATGAATGAAATATTTCGAAATATAGATATTCAGATCATCTGGTGAGATTATATTAATACCAAAATATATATTGGAGCAAACCAAAATATCGCAATGTCAGACTTTTCCAATAGTGTGCAGTCCTTCTCCATTCATCTAAATGTATGCATCCCTTCAATGCTAATGCAACTAAACCTTCCACCTTTTAAAAGATGATACGAGGGTTGGCTTAATTAGGCAATAAAGCCACAAAGGAGCATTTAAGTACAAATGTTTGTATACACAAAAAGGCACAGCTGACCTCCTCCTTAGTCTCGCTGTTTTCTCTCTCACGAGGTTCCTGTTTGATATGCGTTGCCATGGCGAAGGCTGCGCGGTCATGGCTGTCGGCCAGGTTGATGACGTTGGTGATGGAGGGGAGCATGGAGCCCTGGCAGCTGGTGCCAATGGTGGTGTTCCTCTCACAGACCGCCAGCAGCAGCTGTGAAGCAGAGACGACAGAATCAAACTCTGAACTGCCACTAATCCTCAAACACACACGCAAACAGCTGCTCCTTCTGTCAGGATCACGTCGCGTGGAAGAAAGTAGCTAACGTTCACACATAAATGACACCTCCATGAGCCAGCATTGTTTAACAGCTGCCAGTTTTTTGAACCACTAAGCGTACATATATCGAAATGCTTGACACAGGCTGTAGAGCTCCAGCGGTGAATGTTCTTCTACTTCATCACAGCAGGATGAATCGCGCACACAGCCGCCGTGTGTAGGACAGCATTAATAATTCAAGAGCCAGAGTAGCATTGATTGTGGCAGAGATTGATGGATTGTGACCTGACTTGAGCGGGAGCAGCCAAAAAAAAAAACCCAAAGCAGTTACATCATGGTGAATGCATTAACACTGAGCGAATAATTATTTAAAATCTAGCTGAAGTTTTGATGGAATCATCAAGGGGTCAGTTGTGGCACTGAAATGATACAGATTGCAAGGTGAAATTAGCTACTGTGTAATTTTGGGTATTAGGAATAATTATTGGTCCCACTTTATATTACGTGACCTTAACTAATAAGTACTTACACCAAAATTAATAATTCATTACAATGCACTTAGTGTAAACACACGTTTTTACATTGTCCTTATGCTTGATTAAATACCTGTGTGTAATTACATATGTAATTAATTTTTGTAATTACATTTGTAAATACACTGTTAACCATCCCTTATACCTTAACCCACCCTTAAACCTACCGATACCACCAAATATGTACTTAACCCTACCCCAACTCAAGAGCACCACAAGTGTTTAATGAACACAGTAAGTACATTGTATTTATTTTTTGATGCAAGTACATAGTAGTTAAGGACACTTGATATAAAGTGGGACCGAATTATTAATTGAAAGTTTAAATAGCCTTACTACATGACTCTCAGGAATACTTGATACAGATTTGTCATCCACAACATTCTAAGCTGTTATATTCCCAGATAACAACTGCTGAAACTAATAAGTCAGGCTCATCTGGGTACTTCAAACCCTTTTGACCGTTTGTTCACATCCATATTTAAATGTTTGTCTGTCACTCTGCTGTTTTTGACTTTTTCTGGCTAAATAATCTGTTGGGTAGCGTAATGTTCCATTAAGCTGTTTTCATTTCTGTCAGCTAATACGGCTCAAAACAGGTTTTATTCAGCAAAAACAACCGCCTGGATGTACTTTATTAATCCTTTAATTAAACGCAAAGCTGACATATACAAAAACGGTTGAACGGAGCATACACTAACAAAGACATTATACAGTCTCAAGATACCACTAAACAGTCAAAAAAGGGAGCGTGACAAACAAGCATATAAATTTGGATGTAAAAAGTCAAGATAATTCAAGGAACCCACTAAGCCTGAGTTTTTAGTTTCAGAGGTTGTTATCCGGGAATAACATTAGGACTAGGGGATATGGCAAAAAAATGATCACAATAAATGTCAAATCTTTATATCTATCAATTTAAAAGGCTTTTCAGCATGCCAATCCCTTTGTGCAGCTGATTTAACCCATTTTATAAAATGTTTTAGCTGCCTGACAATATAAATAAAAATAAACAAATGAACAATCTTAATCAAGTTTTTAACAACCAAAGACATTACCCTACAAGTTATTGTATATTATTGTTGAACGTCAGAAAAAAGTAAAATAAGTATGAAAAAAAGTAAAAGGTCAGTTATTGGTGACAGAATTTTCAGTTTGCATGAACTATCCTTTTAATCTGGAGTATGGTGAATTTAGGGTGAATTATCCTTTAATATATTTGAATTAGAGATGCTTACGATTACTTGATGATCATTGATTGTCAATATTCCTTTAATCAATAGACCGTATCCCTTTTTTTTTGTCACTGATTAAGCATGAACATTTAAAGGATAAGTTATGTGCTGGGCTGTGAGATGCGTCCATGACTTTATGCATTAAAAATAAAGTGTGTGCTGGTTACCTTACACTGTCCCTTTAGGAGTCACTCTCTTGACATTGCATTTTGCGGGACACATAAAACCCTGTTAATCTCGGTTATAATCTCAGTTTTATCTGACAGACTAGCATGAATAGGCCTATGCAGACTCTTGTTTTAAAAATCGCATCGCTGCCAGACATGCAGGAAGCCTCACCATTCACACGACGAGTTTCTGAGCTCTCTCATTCTTCTGACCGAGATCATTTTTCCGAGGTAATCTAAGAATACTATCAGTGCTGCGAATAGTTTGGAAAGTCTGTCCTGCTCATTCAAACCGCTTGATTAAAATAATTAAACTGAAAACAGTTTAATGGATTCACCTCAGATGTTATTCGTTCTTGTTGTTTATTTTAAAGATAACTGATCAACAAAAAAATACATTAAATTTTAAATACAAATTATACCAAACAAAATTAGTTTTAAAAAGATAAAACTGCAAAGAAAAAAATAAATAAATATATACTGTATATAATGTGTATATATTTTTGTTTGTGCCCATCTTACACTACTCTTGTATGGGTGGACTATGTTTCGCTCTGTGGAAAAGAGGATTTAATTAATGATCCCCTGCTGTTGCACCACAAACGTCTGTGAAATATTTGCTTCATATTTAATATGTCATTATTTTAAAGTTTATGTTTTGAGATGTCTTGATTTATCCTCGGTGCTAATGTCCTATAATTTTCTCCATCTCACTCTCGGCAAGTTCAGGTGAAGGAGTGTTTAATAAGCAAAACAGACCACAATTAAATTTGCTTGCAGATTTCAAAGAAGATATCCTAATATTAAAAAGAAAACATAAGCTTAACAAAAAAAAGATGCAATTAATGTCATAACGAATGCCCTTAAATTAGTTTATTCAGATTGTGTGGTCCATCATATACCTATGTTTTTTTGTTTTGTTTTGTTTTTTTTGTAAGGCACGCCTTTCGGTAATAATGAAATGAAAGCTGGATAGTTACGCTGATGCTTGTAGATGGTTTACGCTTACCAACACTTGTTTGGGTAAGTACTTTCTTAGCATCTCCATATTCGGAAGGGTGGCATTGTTTTAAATGAGGAAACAGGTTTGTGGTGTTGCCTGTTTTTGATTGCACGAGTCACATCAGTTTACAATTCACAGTGTTCAGTGCACTTTGCTCAGTTTTGTGTCAGCCTGCAAAAAACTAAGCTGTAGACTACTGAAGTTAAGTGATCTTCCTTGTGAACAATGTCTGTGACCTTAAACATATTTTTTTTAACCTTTTTTTTCTTACTCCTTCAAGTGCAACTGACACTAAATAAACTAATACTACATGTGGAATCCAGATTTACGCATCCAGCATTACGCATTAAACTATCGAGTACTTATCAAACTGCCATTATTGTTTAATTGAATAAATATATATCATAATAATTATTGTTAGCAAATTATTGCCCAGCACTAAATAATATACGCTGGAATGTTGAAACTGACCAATCTAATCAAGTATTGCAGACAGCAATGTATTAAGCTGGCATAACATCCGCCTGGATGTACATTTTCTCTTACTTTACTACTAGATGCTTGCATAAAAAAGTACAATGTACATGCATTTTTATCTTTATATCTAAATGCATTTACCAATTTAAAAAAGTCTATTGCCTATATATTGTTTTCATTTAAATAAAATAACAACTTAAGCCATAACTCATAACTAGGGCCAGACGGAATCTGCAGACATTTTTTGCTATTTCTGCTGAGTATTTTATACTGCTGAGTATTAATAACTGGACTGACATTTTCAATTTACTATAACCTTCTATGTGAAGCTGTTTTGACGCAATCTACATTGTAAAAGCGCTATACAAATAAAGGTGAATTGAGTTGAATTGAAAATTTTGTTAAAAATCTGCAGATTTATGCGTAATTATTTTGTGAGTATCATAACTTTAAGTAATACCTTTTTAACTTTTGTTTAATGTTTACAATGCAAATCCAATTAGATCTACTTTATTTAGTAAACAAAGCAAGTCTCTCATAATCTACAAAAAAGACAGAAAATATTACTTTACAAACTGTATTGTAAATAAATCATATGAATATTTTCATATTAGTCAATAATATTACTGAAATTAATTTGAAAACTGAACAGATATACATTTACACACATTTACACAAGTAAATAAACAGAATCAATGATGGACTAAAAATCTGCGGAATTCTGTGCGCATATTACATGTGGGCCTACTCATGACTACACTGTATTGCACAGCAAGAAAAATTTACATTTTCCTATGTGTGTGTGTGTGTGTACCTCAGTGCACTGTTTGATCCAGAAGTGGCTGCCCATGGCTTCCCAGTTCTGTGAGCAGCAAATATACAGAAGCCTCTCGTACACTCGCCGCTTCATTGAAGCATCAAACACCTCGAAAAATTTTGCTCTGATCAACGGCTGGGTGCACCGCAGCCCCGACAAGAACGCTGGCTCCAGCTTAGACGTGATGTCACTTCCAGAGAGGTTCTCATCTCTGAAAAAAAAAATCCCAGTGTACTTCAAACAAAAGCTGCAATGCGATGCTTTATTTACATTAAAAATATAAATCAATTCCCAGTGCACTACAAACTAATCCTGCAATGCAATGATGTATTTACATTCAGAGACGGCAGGAAATGCAGCACGATTATAAACAACATGGTGGGTCTTCAGAAAAGCAAAGCTACTGGGGACTGCATGTGTCAACAATAGTCGTGATTTGGGCCAATGTGTTCTCTCCAGGATAAATTGCTGTCGACACTGTAGAAATGCACTCTTGCAGAGGGTGACGGTGGCCTCTAACGCCTCTTGCCCCTCAGCCGTCCAACACCCCCAGTTTCAACTTTAGCAATCAAAACAGGGCCTACCACCCACCAGCCGCAGTACTGTTGCTAATGGCAATGGATGGAGAGCCCCGTGATTAATCGGCGTAATTACCTGTAGACGTAATTAACGAGGTCCAGGAACTGGGCATTCAATTCAAGGTCGTCAGGAAAGCGCTTCTCAATGTAGGTCATCATTTTCACCAGCAGAATGGACTTCTCCCTTGGATTGGGCACCTAGGAAAAAGAAACGAAGACAAAGAGGGAGAATAAGACAGCGGAATGGAAAGAGGAGGAGAAGAAAGGTGAAGAGGAGGAGGAGGAGAGGGTTGAACAGATTGATACAGTCCATTTATCTTTCATCTATCAGGAGAGCCGTGCAGCACCTTTGCTCGGCTCCTTTTTCTCCCTGTCTGCTCTCTCGCCTTGGGCTAACAGAACAGACACCTGGGTTCAGCTGTCCGGGCCACAGCGCACTGAATACACAATGCCTCATTTACAGCTGGATAGGCTTTGAGCTCAAATGTTTAACACGGGGCGATTCAGGGTTAATGCAAGGCTGGTTTACTGTTGCGAGGTTAGAAAGTTTACAGAGTTGGAACTCATGCAATTACACAATAATACATTAAAACAAAAATGCATGAAATATGAATCAGGTTAAGCCTTTTTTATTTCATTCCACTGAAATCTTGGTGAAAATTGTGGTGCTATAAAAACATAGCCCTGCTCGTTTCTCAATCAACTTTGGAGTCTGTGATGGGATTATATTAATAAGACCACTAACAAATAAAGGCAAGACAGCCACTATTTTTGCAAACATAAACAGCCACTATTTTTTACAATTTGTTTGCGGCTGCAAAAAATAATTCACTTTTCAAATAAAAAAAAAATGAAGCTTTTGTTCCTCTTTTCCCTTTTAGACCGCATGCTGTTAACTGAAAGACAAATCCCTTTACTCTCTAGTTTTAATGTTGTTAGAATGGGTAAATTAATACATAATTAAATAATAAATACATATATACAGATTTAAATGTTTTTTTAAGGTGTCCGGTCATACATTTTTAATTACGAAGCGCTCTTCCCTGAGGTCCAGTTATAATGACTATTTTCCATCCTCTCTCTGACCTTGCTGTCGACTATTATTTTTAAGTGCCTCATCATTCAATAGCCTTCTTGCCAAGTCTGCACTACATTGTGGCTAGTCTCCGCCTCAGACGTCATACTACAGGCAACTGATTGCTGAGCTTGAGATGCATATGGCAAGCAATAAAACTTCAGTGACTTCAATGACTACGTTTACATGGCCATCATTTTTCATTTCATTTCATTTTCTTTTCGGCTTAGTCCCTTTATTAACCTGGGGTCGCCACAGCAGAATGATCCGCCAACTTTCCCGCATTTGTTTTACACAGCGGATGCCCTTCCAGCTGCAACCCATCTCTGGGAAACATCCATACACACTCACTGACATTCATACACTACGGACAATTTTGCCTACCCAATTCACCTATACCACGTCTTTGGAGCACCCGGACGAAACCCACGCAACCATGGGGAAAACATGCAAACTCCACACAGAAATGCCAACTGACCCAGCCAGGGCTTGAACCAGCAACCTTCTTGCTGTGTGGCAAACGTGCTACTCACTACGCCACCGTGGCGCCCACATGGCCATCAATTTGCCTTAATTTCAGTACGACAATAATATGATTAAGGTATTTACACGAGTTGCTTTTTTAATGTTTCTTTCATGATCCTGTTTTAAATATTATAGCACATAATTGAATTAACGTCATTGTGTCACCAGGCCATCCACATTTACTCTGTAGTGTCATGTAATTAAAGGTGTTTCGTTTTTAATTTGTCAACTCTAACTGCAGTTTGGCACTTTCACTTTCATTCAGGAACATTTCATGAATGCTCCCTGTGACAAACTAAGGTATTGGATGCGAGGAACTGCTGGCAGATGTTTTTAATGGAATTTGATACAGCACACAGTGTGTATGTACAGGGGGAAAAAAACTCTGGATTTCATGACACAGGTGTCTGTGGGTCCTTTACTGTGTTGGCAGGTGTAGAGAATAATGGCAAAAAAGCTATTTGTATGGAATATCCTGTCGCAAAATGCAGCAAAAATCCTACATGACGGTAATAGTTTGATTGCGGTGGTTACATCTCTGTACTTCGATCATGCAACTAAAAATCACCATACTCCACATTAGGGCTATGCAATATATATATATATATATATATATATATATATATATATATATATTTTTTAAAAGCTGTTTACATGGTAGACTATTAAACGGAGTATTGTCTAAATCGTAATAAAAACAGATTATTGGTGTCCATGTAAAAGTACTCATTCTCACCGGTAACATTTGCCAGGATTTCTCTAAGATTTGTGTGTTACTCTCCATTGGTACGTTGTTTTACAATTTAAGAAAGACAATCAAAATCTGGATTGTATGAACAATTAACTGATTTCTTGCTGGTCTCGAGAAGTAATTTTTACATTTTTGTCTTTACATTTAACAACCTGCATGGTTTGCTGCTATAGATATCAGTCATGCAGTCTCTTGCACAGTGCTTGCCCATTGAAAAAGGAGACCAGACCTTACAAAAAGTCAATTATTTATTAGGTTTGTCGTAAAAATAATAATAATGAATCAAAAATAAACCAAAATTCATAACCTATAATTAATGCAATTTCCACATGACGGTTATTTAATTTTCTTCTGTTAAAAATGGTTAATACTTTCCCCTTTAAAAACATACTTTAGAGTGTGTAAACAGACTGAGCGCTCGAGTTTCACTGACAGCACAATGAGTGTTTTGTTCATAATGTATGAGCAGCAGGCTGTAAACTAACCATCAACTAAAAAAGAGAGAATGTCAGATAATTACCATGCTGCTTATTATCGAAGATTTTTGTTTGTTTGTTTGTTTGTTTGTTCAAAAATGGCCTATAACATGAAAAGCATCTCCTTCAGCTTACTCGTTTATATATCAGGGCTCATCTCAGCAAAAATGAATCTCCAGCATGACTAAGTTCCACCATTAAAAAAAAATTAAGAAAAAATAGAAAATATTAATTTAGTTTATGATTTACACTTATATTGCATAAAAATATATAGAGAGATCTCTTTTTGTAGAGACACTTACACATTTAAATCATTTGTTCACTGGAGATGCAAAATATTTTGTACTCTCACATTGTATTATTTAAAATATTCATTTACAAAAGACCCAATTGTTTTTTCTGCTTGCAAGAGACATTGTCTATTTTTTACTTTATTCCTTTATTCTTTTTTAAGTAAAGTGTGCTTCCTCCACATTATTTCGATAACACAGAAGATTAGAAACAGGCTCTTTTATTACAAAAATACGCCCAACAACAAATAGTTCACTATATTTACAGTACAAATCTTCAAAAATGTATAATGAGGGAAAAGATAAACAATAATAAAAAAATAATAATAATAATATTAATAATAATAATAATAATAATAATAATAATTATTATTATTATTATTATTATTATTATTATTATTATTATTATTTAAAATAAAATTAAAGTATTGTCCAATAGTTGAAATAAAGTGTGAGGTAAAGGGGTTCATTAATCAAGGTTGATTTTAGGTCATATTGTACAGGGTAGTTTACACAGTGGGCGTAATTTAGGATTTGTGCTGCTTAAGTTATATGATCTCTGTGGTCTGATAATGCTCTCAGTTACAATATATTTTTCACAGAGGTCTAAATGATTTCTAATAACCAGACTTTAACAGAGTCATTGTTTTAACATAATGTAAGAGTGTTTACCTGGTTAGTGGCCATAGGGTTGCCTGAGTTTTTCACCCACTCTTCCACGATCTTCACCACGGCTCGAAGAATCTTTGGATCGGGAGATTTCTCGATGAGGGAAGTGAGGATGACCTGGATGAAGTTCTTCCTCATTTCCATGTTCATAACCGAGAGCCTCATCTTCACTAGATCCAGACTGAGCATGACCAACTCGCTCGTCACTACATCCAAACAAACAAACACTATAAGAGTCATGATTACACAAGGCAGATATTCAACAGAAATTCATGACTCAAGGCCTTCTGTCACTTTACAAATCTAAAACAAAGAGGAAAAACTACAAGCAAGCTCACGTACGCAGCCAAATGTTACATAAATCTCAAGGGCACACATTGAACTTGCATAAAAAAAATTGTTAAAGACAGCTGAAGATATGAAGCATAAAATAAAAACGCTGAAAAACGGGGGAGAAATGTGATTGAGTTTTAGCATGGAGAGCAGTAGCAGAAAGGAGGCGGGTTATGAGTTTAGTCTGGCCTCTGAATGTATTTTCTGCTTGATTTGCTCAAGGTAAAATGTGATTGTTCTGATGAGTCGAACCACTGGGGGAAGAATGTGTTAGAGGCTGATTTCCAGTTCACCACCGACTCGTGCTGTGAGGAGGTTTTGGGGCGACTTTGTCAGGGTGACATTGCAGGTCCTTTCAGACAGCATGTGTGGATGTGTACACGTCTGTTCAATCCTATCTCAATGTACCATTTAAAAGCCATAATAACATCTAGAAGGCACATAGCAGATGGGATTGTCTGGATTTGATATTCCGCTGGACACAGTGGGAGATTTTTGACTTCAATCACGGAAGATGTTTCTCAGTGTGGATGGATTTGTGGGCCGGGCTCCGAACATTTGATTGGCCCTCCTGCAGCACCCAGTGGTCAAACATGGACAGCGCATGCTAAAGCACACACCCTGCTCTCCAAGGTGACAACGTGTCTTTTTGTCTTTCTGCCCACTTTTTAAACTCCTCCAGATGACTGCAGACAACAGGATTAAAGCCGCCCCGGTAAGAGTGTATATTTTTCCCTTCATATTGTCAGGAGGCTAAATTTAAGACAGACTGTCAGTTCTGGGCCAAGATGTAGAGGACCCGTTCTGTCAGACAAAGCAGTAGATCTTAACCTATCCTCAGCTGCCTTCCATATTCTATTTCCAAAGCAAATGCAAGCTCGAAATCTTTAAAGGCTTAGAAACGGCCTCCTGGAAGGGAGGAAGTGATCTTAACTAAGTGCAGATGGGTTAATGACAGAAGGAGGTCAGTGGTAAAGCGCAAAACGGTTTCAATTGAGCAAAGCGTACTATATTGCATTCACTTTACATGGTTGCTTCTAGACAGCAGCCAATTAGGATGGATTCAGATGACACAGCAATTCTCACAGTGCCATCAATGTAATAACACATCTGATGACCCCTGCGCCGCTGGTTCAGTTTGGAATTAAGATCAATGGAATTCCATGAGAATACACGGTAAATCTTTTTATTTCTAGTTAAAAATCACAGCAAGAAGGTCGCTGGTTCGATCCTCGGCTGGGTCAGTTGGCATTTCAGTGTGGAGTTTGCATGTTCTCCCCGTGGTTGCGTGGGTTTCCTCCGGGTGCTCTGGTTTCCCCCACAAGTCCAAAGACATGTGGTATAGGTGAATTGGGTAGGATAAATTGTACATAGTGTATGTATGTGAGTGAGTGTGTACGGATGTTTCTCAGTGGTGGGCTGCAGCTGGAAGGGCATCCGCTGCATAAAACATATGCTGAATAAGTTGCCAGTTCATTCCACTATGGTGACCCCAGATTAATAAAGGGACTAAGCCAAAAAGATAATTAATTAATGCATAATTAAATAAAAATCAATGTCACAATTTAGGGAAAAAAAATGTTTATATTCATTTGATTTGCTAACTATTTTTTAAAAAAGGAAATAATTTTCAAGATTTTATATTGTTATAATGTGGTGAAAGCATTAAAAATAAATGTCCTTAAACTTGGAAAACATCTGTGTACTCAGACTAATTGTTGATTTAAAAATAAAAAACATCAATATTTAATTTTTTTTTTTTTACATTCATTGTTACAATGTAATCTTAATTTACATACATCAAGATTTGAGGAGTTGAGATTTTGAAAAACAAACAAACCCTGACTAATAAATCTTAATTAAAAATAGTTTCCAGTTAAAAAAATTGTTAAAATTTCATTTTACTTGATACATCAAGAATTATTAAGAAACTGAAATAAAACAATAGAATAATAAATAATAAAAATAATAATAAAATAGTAATAATACAGTTTATTTCAGTTTCTAATTTGTTTTCTTTTAAGTTTTTTATTATTATTAATAATAATAATATTAAATAATAATTAATAATAATTAATAATAATAATAGCATATTAATTATTATTATGGCAAGCTGAATTTATGTATCTTTGGCGGCAAAAATATTATAAAGAAAATAGTGACCAAAAATTCCCAATTCTGACAACATTTACTAACCAATCACTTGTCAATAATAACTATATATATATATATATATATATATATATATATATATATATATATATTCTTTTTTTTTAAAGTGACTTCCATTGTCTTAGTTGTATTTCCAATTATATCAGTCAATGGTTCCGGTTTTCTAACATTCCAACAATCTTCAAAAGATCTTCAAGATAAAAAAGAAAATTTTAATACTAATCATAAGTTCAAGATAAAAAAGAAACTCATAAATGTTTGGAACCACTTGAGGGTGAGTCTTAATTTTTGGGGGATAACTATTCCTTTAATAGAGCATACAAGGAATGATCACCTGTGCTGGTTTCAGCGGCTCCAGGGTTGGGTTGCGGGCTCAGGTGCTCTCTCACCATCTTCTGCAGGGAGCGCATGAAGACGGAAATGAGCCGGTCGATGTAGCTGGAGTTGTTGCTGCAGGCCGACTTCAGGATCATCAGCGTTCCTGGAAGCAAAGAGGAGAAAAGCCGGTAACATGACGCCCCGCTGCCCTCGCAACACCGTCAGACACAGCTAGCGACATGCACCCGCTAATGACTTTGGGTGCAGCTCCTTTGTCCCTGTAGTTGTATTACAAGGACGTTTCTGAAGAAATTTAACCGAGTTGCCGGGTATGGATGGGGGGAAAAAAAAATGTATGAGTAATGCATTTCTTAGATCGCAGCTCTGGGGAGGAAAGATGAATGTAAAAAGTCACCCTCGATGGAGACACAAACAGTGCATCAGTGGTGAATGTAACTCTAGAGCACTGCCAGAGCGGAATCAGGAGGCATTTATTGACCAACTGTGCCATTTTAGGCTGAAATAAAACACTCGTATTTTTAGAATGTTATCCAATCGAGTTTGCTCTTTTCAATTATGAAATAATTACAGATGAGCTGTAAATTGTGAAGCAACTAAGTGTTTCTTTATAAAAGACATCACGCATCAGAAATGTACAAAAGCAGTTTTATGGAAATGTTTGGTTTTTCATATTTTAGGAAGATGGCATTTTTACTCTATGATGGCAAAGATGAAGTTTCATCAGCCGTTCAACCAGCTTTCAGTGCCACTTAATCCCTAAAATATATTCTGATATGGAGATTATTTGAAAAAAATAATTCTAATTATTATTAATTTTATTTAATTTTATTTTTTGGTTTATGTTTTTAAAATCTTTAGAAAGATTTTTAGAAACAACATTCATAAAAACTGATATGCTTTTTCAGGATTATATGATGTTCATAATTAATAAAGAAATATTTAATTATATTAGAAATGGCTTTACTGTATCTTTTGATAGACGAGATGAAAAAGCATTAATTCTAAAACCAAAACCGAGATTTTTTGAATAGCAGACCAATTCTATGTATTTATTTTAAGATTCTTTAATGAGCACAAAAGAATAGTAATTATTATAAATAAAAAGCTATTATTTATGTAGCTTTTAGATAATGACTTCACTATTGCTTTTGATTCATCCGGAATGCTGCAGCCAGGAATCTGACAAGCAGAAAATCGGAGCACATCACACCTGTCCTCAGGTCTTTACACTGGCTTCTAGTTAGTCAGTATAGATTTACTATACAGTAGTATTGATAGATAGTATTATTACTCGTTTATAAATTACTAAATGGCCAAGGGGGCGACACAGTGGCACAGTAGGTAGTGCTGTCGCCTCACAGCAAGAAGGTCGCTGGTTCGAGCCTTGGCTGGGTCAGTTGGCATTTCTGTGTGGAGTTTGCATGTTCTCCGTGTTTGCGTGGGTTTCCTCCGGGTGCTCCGGTTTCCCCCACAGTCCAAAGATATGGGGTACAGGTGAATTGGGTAAGCTAAATTGTCCGTAGTGTATGGGTGTGAATGGGAGTCTATGGATGTTTCCCAGAGATGGGTTGTGGCTGGAAGGGTATCCGCTGCATAAAACAAATGCTGGATAAGTTGGCGGATCATTCCGCTGTGGTGACCCCGGATTAATAAAGGGACTAAGCCGACATAAAAATGAATGAATGAATGGATAAATGGCCAAGGACCTCAATCCACTGCAGATATGCTTACTGAATACAAACCTAGTAAATCACTCAAATCATTAGAATTGAGTAAATGAAAAAAATGTCAAGAGTTCACTCAAAGCAGGGTAAATCCACATTCAGCTTCTACACCCCCCGCTCCTGAAATCAACTTCCAGAAATGATCAGATGTGCTCCAGCAGTTGGCACATTCAGTTTCTTTCATTAAATTCCTGTTAAACCCCTTTGAACACATTGTTTTATCTGTATTTAATCATTTTTATTCAGTTATTTTAGTTTATATTCGTTAAACTAGTTTATTTTTAGTTATATTCATTTTATTTTGTATTTCTTTTATTCTTATTTATGTAAAGCATAACCATTGTGTGTGAAATGAGCTAAATAAACCTGTTGCCTTGATTTCAATTATAGTTGAACAGTTTTAGTAGTAGTATTACTATTTGTTTATCCTACTAACTTCTGAGCAGTAATGTACAAACTCACTTTTTTTAAACAGTTTTATACTTTACAGATTGTGTTAAAGCAGACCCCAAGCAAAAACAATCGCAAAAACATTGTTACACATATTAAGCACGCATCCCAAAACAAGTGTATAAAAAATCAAAACCTAACATATATTTAGTGTTGAAGAACAATCTTCTAGAACAATTCCCTTTGGTCAGGTAGTAGAGTAAATTCTCACCGAACAATTGAGTTGGGTTAGCGCTGCTGGCTTTCTCATAGTTGGTGAGGCCTTCGTAAATGACTTTCCCTACAGCAGCGTATAAACACTCCAGCTCCTCATACTTGGAAGCCACCGAGGAAGTGCCTAAAGAACAAAATAGATATATAGTGAAAGAAAATAGCTTCATGTATTTAGTTACCAGAGTTAAAAAAGAAGAATACAAAGACTCAACCAATACCAGAAATGTGGAAAGCTTTACGCGATGCCAGCTGAGAAATAAAGGTCTCACCAAGTAAAATGATATGAATATAAAATGAAAGATTTGCTATTAAACACTTATGCTTAAAAATGTGTTGAAGGATGTCTCAGTTAAACAGCCCTTGGGAAACATTTTTAAAAAAGCATTCAAATTTTTTACTTGAAGGTTAATCATTTTGACTGCAACTGTATATGTGTGTATGTATGCATCTACACATACATACACATATAAATATGTTTTAGATTTTAATATCAATATATTTTTGGAAAACAACTAATTGCTCACACTTATTCATGGACTTGGACCATTTAAAGCCCTTAATGGCCCGTTTCCACTGAGTCGTACAGTACGGTACGGGTCACCTTTATCAGGCTTGCGTTTCCACTGCTAAAGGATATTCTTTTGGTGGGCGTGGTGTACGACAGAAAGTTTCAGTCAACGTCATTTTTGTTTCTCACAAAACAGAGGCTTTATTATACACAAACACTGTTGTATAAATGTTCATTACTGACTGAACATGATCTGATTATAACTAGATCAATGATGCGAAACAGCCTACAGTCTGCGATTATATAAAATAAATAAATGCAGCATATGTGAACACATACAGCCCCACACAGTCTCCGATATGTTACCAATTACAGAAAAACTACACACAGCATACATTTATGCCTTATTTAGGTTCAAAAACATACGAAATATAGCCCCCAGTCAGTGCAAACCTCTCATCTGTGTCTTTAATCTTCACCAGTACATGTAGCCTCTCATTAGAGAGTAATTCCGTCATTCCGAGTTTATAACAGTCCAGGTTAAGAAGTTGTTATTTCAAACATTGACGCTCACGCGAACGCAATCGGCAAAGCGAAACCACTCGCGCCCGTAACGCATAAGAATCTGCTCTTCTTCTTGGCTTTGTAGCTGTTCAAGATGACGACAAGGTTTGTTTGAGCTCGGGTCGACCAAGGCTCATTATTATATGTTTATATTACTTTGGTGTATTGTCTCTCGGCTGTGTATTAAACATGACGAGTCCTTTGTTTTCATTCTGGCTTGTTGCGCGAGCAAATGACATATCTCTGTAAACCAATAGTGTTCAGCTGCGCGTCTAGCTCTGCCTTTTGGTCACTCTTTGGTACCCTTGGGACCCTTTGCAAAGGGTGACCAAAAAGTGGTACGGTACGGTACGGTACGGTACGGTACGCGTTTAGACAGTGGAAATGGCCTTAAAAAGCATACCGAACCGTACCGTACTGTACCGTACCACTCAGTGAAAACGGGCCATTAAACTTGTAACGAAACTGCAGTTTAGAAGTATAAACCATTGAGCACAAGAGAAGTCTACTACAGGAAAATCATGGATGTTTTCCTAAACTTCATATCTTTTCTACTGAAAAAGAAAGGATTTTTTGGAAGACAAGGGGTGAGTAAATAAGCAAATTATCAAGATATGTTCATTTGAAAGTGAACTAATACTTTAAAAGTGACATCATGTCTTGTCAATAATCACTACATCGTCTCAAGTTATTTTGCATAAGATTCAACTAATTAGTGTGTCTGTTAACAGCAGGTGACCACACCACTTGACTGTAGACTGACTGCCAACATTGTATCTTGCACTCAAATAATGATACTGGTCCTATCTGAAGTGATGCAGTTATTGTTTACCACACACGTCCACAGCTGTGCTCGAGTCTCTAACACAAGATTCGAGCAGTCAGGAGTTTGATCTACTCACTGGGTTCAGTGGGGAAGGTGCTCATGAGCCTGGACAGGAGGGAATGGACTGCCCTTAACACTTTGGTGTTTCCACAGGTCATGCATGCTGCAATACCCCGCTGCAGGGGCTTGAAGTGAGAGAGGATGGCTGGAGGCTGAAGCACCGACAGAAGAAAGCTGAGAATCTCCAGCCCTGTGCAGATGTTGGAGAAGTTCGCCTGGTTTGGCTGCTCCTGAAATCATAAGAGAAAGCCATAATTGATGAAGTACAGAGGAGTGAACATTCAAAGGTTTGGGTAAGGTTAGATTGCTTTCCAATATTTTTTTATAGATGGTATTATGCTTTCCAAGCATTGATCGAAATTTAAAATGACCGTTTCGTCTTTTAGAATTACTTTAATATATTTTTAAGTAATTTCAGCAGTCATTGCTCTGTCACACGATCCTTCAGAAATCATAATATGCTGATTTTGATCAATGTTGAAAACATTTGGACTGCTTAACCTTTTTTCTTTAGAAAACGGGATGCATCTTCTTCAGGATTCTTTGATGGGTAAAAAATAAAAAGATAAGAATTTTAAAAATACAAATATGTAATCTAATTGAAAGGTCACTCATGTTAAATGAGGAATTATTTTGTGAAAAAATAGCTTCTTATTTAATTGCTTCAGGGTTCAACACTAAGGATTTTTTCTACTGGCCTGATTGGATCAGTGGTTCAGATTTTTACTTGCCCTGCCAAATTTTTCACTGGCCCCACCAAAAAAAGAAAAAGGTAATTGCTATTACTAAGCCACATATTTTAAATAATGTGTCAAAAATAATTTCTAAAAATGTTAAGGAAAATGTGCAGGTATTTTATTGCAAAACAAAACCTGGCTGACTTAAAAATGACAGCAAAACATCACAAAACAGACATTTTTTTTTAGCCTCATAATTTGATGTTGCCGTCATGTTGTCGTCTCTTTGCTGTGTTGGTTTTTACCAGGTTACGGAAAAAATAACATGCTCACGACATCCAATCAGATGAGAGGAACCAAAAAAGCAATATGGTATTTATAACTTCACAGAGAAGGTAGCGTTCAAATACTTGAAAGCGCAAACAGTTTCTTGATTTTAAGACTATATATGCATGCAATTGACAAATAGTCGCAGGCAAATTAAAATTTTGTGACAAGGCAGCAGTGGCCTGATCGGGCCAGTAACGATTCTGTCTACTGTCCCGAGCATCTCTTACACTGTCCCCGGGCCATCGGGCGGTATTGTTGAGGAGCCCTGTGTTGTTTTAGTGAATCATGTAGTTGCAGCCTCCACTCCTCCATGTTGCCAGATATAAGGGGGTCCTGTCTTTACATAGTAGTCTATACGTTACTAAACAATTCAAACAGATGTCCAATGACGGTGTTCACAATTCTAAAAGGCATAAAGAGGGACATCATTGGACTTGTGTTTTAATACTAATATTGACAGCCTTAAGTAATTTCAACTTAAATGAAATAGAAAAATTAAGTTTTATTTAAGCTTTATGTTAGAAATTGTTTTTTTTAATACTAATATTGACAGCATTAAGTCATTTGAACATTAATGAAGTAGCAAGATACATTTTGATGTTAGAAATTCCTTTATCAAAACTTTTTTTTTTAAATGTTGATGCCACTCCTTAAAATAAATTGAGATCCTCCCCTGGTCCAATATGAAGTTCATTAGAAGACTGTTCTGACAGTTTAATATTGTTCAGCTTTCCAAAGCAAACTTCCAGACAAGTGTACTCCAGCTGATAAACAGCCTTAGTTCTACTGTTGCCATTGCACTCGTTTATTTTGTTTTTGAGAGACGTGAGCACAACACATATTTATATATTTATCAAACTGCCATTCTTATCAGTGTAGTTCACACTGTGATATTCTGGTAATACATCACACAGATGTTTCTTTGTAGTAAAAAAAAGTGTGTTGACTAAATAGAGGCTCTGCACTGCTAAAACTTTTGGTGTCACACCAGTTAAAATTAATTGACAACTTCATTCACCTCTTATTTCACTCAAGTAATATTCCGGCTTGGCACAATGAGTAAAAACCTGTGCTGATTAGGTTTTGAGGGGCCACTGAATATTGACAACAAAGGTCTGCTCCCTGAGGGCCGAGGGACTGTCGCTCCACATCCACAATCCTGAGCTCGTCCCCGCAGCCTGTTCTTTAATCACTGACAAGACAGCGCAATGAGATGATAAAAGCCCCTCGGATTTGTGGCACTGGTCATTAGTTTGGATAAGAGAGCTGAAATAGCACCTCACTCCCTCAACAGGGCTCTGGGCCACCAACGATGAGTGACCTGTTTGTCAAACTCTTGCCACAGGAAGTGTCATTGACCCACTCTGAAAATAAAGATGGAAGTTATAGTAGGGTGGTAAATGTCATTTTCACTGGCTGCTTGAAACGAGAGCACAAGAGAGACTAAAAGTGCTGTTCTAAACGATGAATTATCGATTATTATAACGATTATTTTTACGAATCAACTCTTATAAATGAAAGAATCAAGGATTTCAAAATATATTTAAACATTTTACTGACACATTCTCATGTTTGGGAGAACTTTAATCCATAGCCAGGGTTGAATGACTTTAGATTTTTGAAAGTAGAATGTTACATTATTAAAGTCGAGTCGACGTCCACTAGTCGCTGGTGATGTTATCAAAACACAAGACGCAAATGTTTTGCAACACACCACAATTTACCATGAATTTGCAGTAAATACTTATATGCATGGTGTTTGACCGCTCATAACTTGTTGCAAAAACAACAGAGCATTACCAATGTCTAATTTCAGTTGAAAACGAATGCACTGTCAACACTGTTCATTTCGTCAATAACACAACATTAGAAGACGTGCTAATTTAAGTGTAAAATAAATGTAGTCAACACATTGATCATAGCTGGTACTACTAGAAACGTGACAGTAACAGATATATGTAATGCAAAAGTAATGCATACGTCGTAAGCACACAGTACATCAAACACGAATTCATGGAAAGTTATTTCAAAACAACATAGGAGTAACGGACAAAATACAGCGGCAATAAACTGACTCAAACGCAAATTGTACTGTTGTGATGTGTGGGTCAAAAAGCTGTTCAAAATCTTGCTCAAGTCGCGTCATTTTCACGATTACTGCTCATCTTGGTAATCAGAAGTCTCCACTCCCTGCGTGTATCTTACACTAACGCTTGTCATACCTATGCAGCTGCACGCTTGGTTTCAGTGCGTTTCACAATTCACTCACGAACATGTCAGCGTCACAGAAGGCAACAACCAATCACATCACTGTTCAAGTGTGCCATTAGCATCATTGGTTATCATCTGGCCAAGGATATTTGCATGGCGCAATCTAACTGGCTGACACCTGTTTGATGTGAATCTAAACTAAAACAGTAGATATACTAAATAAAAATACTAATTCATTCTTTTCCAGTAGGTGGCGCCTCTAGAACAGCTGGAATGACTGCGTTTTCTTCCTATGTTTCCATTTAATCTAGTGCGATTTTATTGATTTCATAATCTACACGGCATCGCAATATTCACTAAATAAATTCAGGCAAATTTTAGTATATAATTATTCATTGTAAAATCAAATATTATTAATACTTATATATAAAAAAAACATTTACGACTTTAATACATTTTATGGGCCCTAAATCCCTTTAAACTGATTTATCTTTATTTTTTTTATTTTTTTTTATTTTAAGACCCAGTGAACACCTTGTAATAGCAACACAAAAATGATGTAGTGTTTGTATTTGAGGCTTGTGTGTTTGCATTAAAGATGAGAGTGACATCAGACCTAGCTCTCTAGCCAATGGAAAAACTCTCTAGCCCATGAAAAAGCAAACTGTTTTTCAGAAAGCTCGCCAGATGATCCAGTTCCAAATAATCGCTAGCTCTGAACTAGCTCTTGGTTCATGCCTGTAGGAAATTGTTACCCGTGAATACTATGACTCATGTCATAGTGAAAACCCTGCGATAAAAACTAATAAGCAGGAACTTCCCAGGGGGGCATGGATGAGTAAAAGGGCAAGTTAAAAAATGCTGTAGAAAGTACAATTCTCTCCGCCATATCAGAGCATTTCAATCACAGGCCTACATGAGCATAGGGAGCCGCATAACTGTCTGGGCCCTGAAAAGAATCGATAAAGTGGTGTGCCCGAATGACAGGAAGTCCATTGCTTGATAACAGGTGAAGTGAGAGAGGAAGTGAGAGAGCGATGGGAGGTTACTGTAATAATGGTGCAGGTGGCTGACGCTGACTAACTGAGAGCCGTTCTCTCTCTGACATCTGAGTTAGTCACACCAGTGAACTCCCAAGAAAGAAAAATCATTCATAAGAGTGAGGATATTGATTTGGCTGGGATCAAAACTGCTTGGAACTGCACTAGAAATAATGAAGATGGATGTGAGATGAAAAGAGTATGGATGATGACTTCACCGCCTATTCGTACCAAGACAACAACTCGGCGTGATAAACATTTAGATTTTAACTTACGGCTGTTGATGCGTACGTTCAGAAGACAGGAACATTTGTATGGCATTAGCACAGAAAAACTTAAGTATAAGTGATCTGATCAATCTTCTGTTGTACTACAAAAAAAATGCCCAAAGAAGAACTTTTATAGCTATTCTTGTTTAAAAACCACACTTTTTGAAGGACATAATATACTATATAACAGCAGGATAACTATCTTTACATTTAATGTGCGTCCTATACACAACTTTTCAGATTTGGATAGTAATGCAATAATGTGCATCTTTTTTAAAGCTGCTTTGAAACCTTAATTATTTTGAAAAGCGCTATACAAATCAACTTGAATTAAATCTAAATGGCTGTTTGAAAACTTAAGCTTAAACTGCCAGTGTGGTCTAGCTCTTATGCTGTCAATAAACACTGATGAGTGCCACTCAACGCTTCATGTTTCCCTTATGTAAAACCTTTTATTTTCCTTCTTGTAAGATTAAAGGCTGATTTATACTTTCGCCTGGCACAGTATCGCGGACCTCTGCTGACTGCGTGCGCACCTCACGAAAGGGAGAAGGCTTTTATACTTGATGCGTTCGCCGTAGTGATATTCTTTAAAACAACAGGGGGCGGTCAAAAGAAACCCACCGTAAAATCAGACGAATAAGCAGAGAAGTAGTAAGTTTCCGGAACTACGTCATATCATTAATATATAAATAAATATATATTAAATCATTAAAAAAAAAATTTATTAGATAAATTTGTAATCCTTTTTATCAATTATTTTAATGATTATAAAGATTTTTATAACCATTCAAGATTTTTTTTAATCAAACTGTGTTGCATCACTTGCTTTTGTTTATATCTCAGACAGTTTTACCTATTAAAGTTTTATTAAAACTTTGATGACAACAGAACATGAGGTTGCTCTACAAATATAAATTTTTTATTATGGAAAGAATAAACCATTATCACCAATAAAGCCTATAAAAACCAGGTATCATTATATTGTAAACCAATAGGTGCAAATATTTCTTTCCAACAATCAAAGAAATAATTTGTTGTAACTACTGAATTAAAACCTTCAAATGGTGAAAAAACATATTCTGGAATATTGAATCACCCATGTCTCCACATTTGCCATGGCCTCTGCTTTTGGTTTTAACAAACTTATCCCTCAAGTTTTTCTAAACTTTAACAAAAACTTTCCTTCATTTCCACTGTTGCAATTTCTAGACAATAATAACCGTTCATCTGGTTCTCCCTATGATCACGCATGAACGGATCATAAAGATGTCTGTACAGGAGTACCTGTTTCAGACAAAATCTCTTCAAAGTGATTCATATTCTCAACTCAAATCAAATGCTGCGCCGCGTGAACCGTTCGCTCGAGTCTCAAAAATGTTTGTGCGCTCCGTCAGCCGAAATAATGTTGCGCGCACCCAAAGCAAACCTCCACAAACTCCGTGATGACGTCACATTCTCTGTGTGCACTTAAACGAACATGTCGAGTATAAACCAGGCTTAACAGTAATAATACTTGGATTTCAAAAGCATTTCCTGCCACCCTCCGGCACATAAAAAATAGCAGACCTGTAAGTCCTGCTTGGATTCAGTCTTGCACATATTCTATAAATGCACAAAAATTAACCACAGGAGCACTGGAAAATTAAAAAAGGAACAAAATGCTTAATATCTCTGTGAAAATAAAAAGCATTTTGTGAATCAGAGGATGTTCTCATCCAAAACAGATTACCTCGAGGGTGCTTAATTGATAATCTTTTAATTCACCAACAAAAACACTCATCATATTGGGAAACTATAGCAAAATGGACAAGAGCCCAGTTTTGAATTCTTGCTAATGGAGATACTCCACTCACTGAGCGCTACTGAAAAAAAAAATGTCTGCTGTACAATATGTCTGGTGATAATATATATAGAATACTTTCTTTTCCTGATTTCACAGTATATAAGCTGCATCCCAAATGACACACTATACACTTATGCACTTATACACTCAACAGTATAGTATATGTATGTAGTGTTGTCCCAAATGGAACACTAATGGCTTTGTTACTAAGCGGATGTTCAAACCGTTTCCCAGATGATGTTTGATGGTTGCCAAATTAGTGAAATAAATGACCAAATTACCAAATAATACCTGACATGAGTATAACCACATTCACCATCGGGAGGCGCTATAATCACTCTCGTAGGAGAATTTAGCTTTCACAATCCAATATAAATAAAGTTATCCAACATGTGCGCCCAATAGCTCCGGCCCCTTCTGTTACGTGCGCAAAGCTGCAGTCGTTGAGTGCGTGAAGTGTCCATCATAACACACTTCATTTTACCGGTGGAACAAGTGCATCATTCGGGTCATTAAAGTGCACTTATTATTTGTAGAGTTTTCAGTTTGAACGCACTACTTACACTAGTTATACTACAAAATGGCGTAGAATAGTGCATAAGGATGCGATTTGGGACGCAGCTATAGTCATCATCTATGTGCTTGATTTCCTAAAATAACCACAGAACGTACAGTAGGGGTCAAAATAATTACACTAATAATATTTTTCACCAGCTAAAAAGGTTTCAAGTCAGTTTTTTTTTTTATATTTTGTTGTAGTGCGTCAGTAGGAAATATTTGTTTAGAAAATATTCGATATATTTAAATAAATAACAACAACAACAACAACATGTTCAAAACATGGCCACAGTCCTGGTTTTAGGGGCCATTCACAAAGAATGCAGAATGCACCAAGTTGGCATGACAATGGTTTTATCTGATGACAACATGGTGGAGAGACACTATTTAAAAACCCTCCCGGAGAGCGGAGACTTCACATTTTTAAGACAAAGACACATTCTGTGTGAATAGATTCTTACAGTCTGTCTCGGTATTTTTAGTTTCCTCATGGCTTCCCAGGTTGAAGGGAAGATAATGAAATCTAAGTGTGGAGCTCCTGTTGTTGTCAAAAATCTCGCTGGATTATTACAATTAAAGGTAAAATGTTGAAAATGTAAACTGATATTTCCAACTCACATACCTGTTCCAAAAGATAGAGAATAAATACCTAAAAACATTTTGAGCTGGTGAAGTTCTTGTTTTCGAACAATTTAGGCCAGCACTGTCATTTTCAAAACACGTTTTCCTTTTTCTAAGTTGCATTTAAACTTCAGTTTCAAATCTGAATGGGATTGATGCCTCCGCTCACCACGGTCATGAGGAGTTTGTCGAACCACTGTAGTTTCAGTTCGGAACCAGGCCACATGTCTGGTCTGAGGGCGGTCTTCATGAGGTTCACACAGCGCCGGGACAGCAGCTCACCGGGTGATCCTGCTACATTAGTGCTATCGTTTACCTGCAAACACAGAGCAGGTGTAAAAACGGATCCTTCAATAAGACTCACTAAAGCAGGTATGCGATAACTACCTGGCAGGCGATGCGGATGAGGAAGTTAACCACAGTATCAGTGTGCTGTTTCTCCACAGGTTTAGTAAGGAGAGCCTCAGTGCCTGGCATTGACTGACTGCGGCCGAAAACCTGTACACACAAACAGAATACAACTGATGTACTCAAACATGGCACAGTCCATCGGGCCACAGAGTGTGAGAGACTGATTAGAGCAGTCACACTTGGGCTGTGGCGAGTGGTTTAAAGTTTCCTCACCGTGCCGACAGCACCAGCGGCAGTGCGAAATCTCTTCACATCTTGTGCCGAGTCGACAGACATTCCTCTCTTCATAGCAGCAGAGGCTCCGCTAGTGCCCTCGCCTACACTTCCTGGATCAGCCTCCGATTCCGGCTGCAAAAAAAAGACAATTTTGTGAGAAATTTAAATACAACAATCCTTGGAATCTAGACAATAATACATTTTTACTACACCAAAACACTACATCCTTTTATTGTATTTCCTTCTGACAGACCTGTTGGTCTTTGATTCTCTGGAGCTCCCATTTGATGACCACCTCAGCCAGATCCACGGCTAATTTTCTCTGCTCGATAGTGACACTAGGGGTGAAACCCAGTCTCTGCATAGCACTGATCATGTGCTGAACAAGGTGATGTCTCACTGGGTAATACACCTGAAAGCAGAGACAAGCTCAACTTTACCTAAAAAATGAAACATAATATCGCACAAATATGCACCAGACATATTTTTTAAAATAAACTCTCCATGTTCCTTGAAAAACATTGTGCAATCCTGAGTGTGCTTCACACAGGTGATTGCACTTGACAAACCATCTTGCAGTACCATTTGCTCTTTCCTCTGTATATGCACCAGATACTTTCCAACAAAGAATCGATCACAAGGACTCAATAATTAAAATAAATAAAAAACAGGTAAACTATCTTGGAATTATGGCCTCTATATCTTACTGCTCTCTGGTGATTTTAAGTGTTTCTTTTGGATAAAAGAGTCAGCTAAATGAATACATATAAACAAACTTCAAACAAATTTTACCCGTAATGTTTTAGAGCAAGAATCTGAACTTATTAAGCTTTGTAATGGCTAAATCTTCCAGCTATACAGTCATATAATTACAAATCAAATATGTACCGGCTCTAGTATGAGAGACGTTATTATAAGAAGCATCTTTGGCGATAGTTAAGTGAGGTTCCATACCCTAAAATGCTGTACGATGAGGTGAAGTATATGCACGAGCTGAGGAACCGTGTGGCCCTCCTCCACAATGATCTTGCGGGTCCAGTGTGTGAGCATCTGATGACCGTCCTCCATTCTAGCAGGTACTGCAGGTGTGAGAATTGCCATGGCTTGTCGGACAATGGCACGTGCTTCCATAGTGTGAGCTTTCAGCAGACTGTGGAAAACCTGCACAGTACAGACAAACTGACACTGAGCAGGATTTCAACACAGTAGTTGACCAATGCAATTCCACAAAAGTCAAGATTTTTGAGAAGCAAAACCTTTAATTCACTCTTCTATCCACTGAAAAATCCAGGTAATGAGAAATATTATAACTGCCAGACCTCAATTTTTTTTATACACACACTAAAAATAAATATTTTTGCTGGTTGTTCAAACTACTTATTAAAATCAGCTGAATAAACACAATTCTTGAGGTTTATTGGGGGACAACTTAATTATTCAAAGTTTGATCCATTTTAAGTTACATAAACAATTAGGTTAATTAGGTTGCCCATTCTGGCAAGTTGCACCGTTCTATTTTAAGAAAATTTAAATCAATTAAGAAACAATTACTATTTTAAGTATATTCAAATAAATACTTAAAAATAATTTGAGCTTAGTCTGGTTTAAAAACATTAATATAAATACAAATGTACAAATTAAGTCATAAGATTAATAGTTTATCCCCTGAAGGATAACAGAAAACGGACCAAAAAAAAAAACTTTTCCTCATGATTTTTTCACGTTGTCAATTGGAAATAAAGGGCAGACAACCATAATTTAAATGCATATTTTTTTAGAAAACATTCAAGGTATGAAAAGGGTATCATTTTAAAGCGTAGAGTCTCCTCTATCCATTGACAATTAAAATTTACTTTTTGGGAATTACTTAGCTGGTGGTTGTATTAAATGTCATCATTAAATCTACAATTGTTCTTAACAGGGTTGATTTAATTCTCCATGTCAAACAATATGATAATTTTCTTGCTATTTTAGACCAAGTTCTTCGATCAAAGTAGATATTTACTAACCATTAAAGTCACTAAAATTGCACGTCTTTTGCAGACCTACCTGTAACACTATTTTCTTGTGAATGGCAAATTTGGCGATAATGTGGGCCAGCAAAAGGTGTCCGCTGTACTTGCAGGCCGGATCCACGCAGGTTTTAGGCAACAGGCAAGGCCATGCGAAGGTCATAAGACGTCTCAGCTTGCTGTTTCTGCTCTTGTTATTGTCATGGATGTGATGAGGTGCGTGCTCTACCAGCAGGGTGGAGAACTGAAGCAGGTATATCCGCAAAGAGTCTGCCAGGTCTGCCTGCTTCTCGGGGTCAAGGACCTACAACAATAAGAACAATGTGTTGCAAAATATCATACATTTATGAATTGTGACATCCAGCAGATTTAAAAGTCAATCTAAACTAGAAATGTGTCAATTGGCTGGAAAATAAATCAAAATTGGACTGTATGTATGTATTAAATACATACATGCAATCAGCAACTGGCTGGCTTCTTTTAATATTCTTCTTTTAATATGACCAATACCCGTTCCTGTCTTGAATACAAACTTCAAAGCAATGATTCTATAGCACAAATGTGTAAATGGAACGTTATCAGAGACAGAGCACAATTGTACCAACAAACATATTGTACTGCAGACCAGAAACACGGTAAACGCTAAGATATTCGACACTAACTTTAGCAAATGTTGACCTATGCTTATTTTATTCTTCCATGATACCGCATAAAATTAAAAGATGATATGGATAACACTTGTGAATTTTTATATGTCTGACAGGTGAAAAACTGGAGGACACCCTAAACACTGAATTGGGTGTGGGAGGTTTTATTAATAGTATCTATAAGAGCAGTGGTTCTCAAACTCTTGTACACAAACCACAAGTGGTACACAAGCTTCCTTCTAGTGGTATGTGGAGGAATCTCTGAATAATTAAAGTAAAAAAATGAACACACTTTTAACCCTTTGACGCATACGATAACACTGATGTGATCATAAAATAGATTTTAATAGGCTAAACCTTTTATTTAAGTGGCTGACAATAATAAATATTCTTAATTAGAAGAATTAATCTGCCTTGTTTTTGAACTGCAGTGCTGTAGCTGCTTATTTAGGCCTACTAAGTACTACTGTACTTCAATACCGGTTATTATGGAGGTACTTGGAGAGAAAAAAAAATTCTGAGGTTGTACTTAGCTAGAAAACCACTGTACAAGAGGATCCCCTTTCTTCAGTAAAGTTCAGATGGTATTTTCTTTTTGGATTATTTCATATTATACACATACTGCATATTATCAATAATGCATGTTAAATACCAGTGCAGCTAATTTGATTATAGCACTATCCAAGTAAATGCTGCTATGTCACAAGCCCCTTTCACACAGTAATATCGGTAAATATCTGGAAAATTACTGGAACGACTTTACCGTTAAATTAAAAAAAAAAAACGCTGTTCACATATCCATTTAAAAAGTACAGATAAATTTTGACATCATTTACCAGAAATGACCTCTAAACGGTTGCGCTTATATTTGTAAACATAGAAGGGGTCGGGCATTTGTTGATGGGTTCACTTTTATTTAAAGCTTTAGCATCCATGCAGCTGCTTTGTCCATGAGACATCCAGGGCAGAAGTGCGAACCACAGCTAACCGTTTACACATTTGACCACAGTACAAATTCTGTGGCTGGATAAGTATTGTGGACAACTTCAATGAAAACATGGAGAAACACTTTCGCATGTCGACATGTACATAATATGTGTGTGTGCTGGTGCTCACCGGCTGCTTCACGTGCACACACATCAAGGTAAACAAACAGCAGTTTATCATAAGCATTTTATCGGTCATTTTTACACAGTTGACATTAAGAACGAACATAGAAACATTATCAGACTAACATCTAGCAGCTAAATGTGTTTGGAAAAATATTCAAAGTCTTTGATTTTCATAAACTGCACGGATGTATATGCGTCTGAATGTTCTGATTGGCTGGAGTAGATGTCTCACGTCATCGCTTTTTAATCGTGAACGTGCTCTTTCCGGCAATTTTCCTTCTGCGTTCACACAGAGCAGCATTTTTGCAAATTACCAATAATGTTAAATTGTCGAAACAAATTTTCTGGTATATTCAAAAAGGCCCTGTTTACACATACAGACCTTTCCGGAGAAATTTCTGGTAATTTTCTGTGTTTTTCTGGTAAAAAGGTCTGTGTGTCTAAAAGGGGCCACAGGCTAGTCAAAACAATGTTTTCACACTACATTTTGAAAAGATACCATCAAATTCGGGTTTCTAAAAAAAAATAATAAAAATTAATTAAAAAACCTGTATTAGAATTACCCAAATTGCTTGATAAAAAAATGGCCACTGGAATCAGCTGGGAAAAATCAAGATTAGTAAATCCTACATTTCGACTTCAACAGGATCCTTTCCCGATAGAGATTCTGAAAGCACACCCCTTGGAACTAACGGACTGATTGGTTTGCTCTTTGCTATGATTACCGGCAGGGGAGAAACAATCAATTTAAGCGTGAAATAAATGAAGGCTATTAATCCTTCACCTCTGTCTCATTGGGTTTTCCTGAAAAACAAACACTATGACCTTTAGTGTGGCCTTGACATTTCTGCCAGTGAAATAACAGCCAGAGGTCATCCTCCGTGAACTTGTGTCTTGATAAAGAGAGAGTGACAGTGCTGCCACTGAAGCTGGACAGGGGCTGCTGGAGAAGCTTACCTTAGTGATAAAGACACTGGTGATGCTTTCAGGGTTGTCACCCTCTGGATTGGGTGGTCCCAGCAGCTGCTCGCCTTCCCCTTTCTCAAAGCTGTACAGGAACGCCGGGTTCAGTATGTGCTGTAACACCTGGACAGTGAACACAAATAACATTTATGCTACATTTATTTATTTGTTTAGATGAATAAATAGTAACTTTTCCATCTCTTGACATTAAACTCACATCATAAAAGTATTAGACACATGATTTTTTTTGTCCACATTTAGATTCTTTGAGCTATATTTATATTATAATGAATATTTAATAATAATAGTAACAACAACAACAACAACAATCAATTAAATTAACAGTTAAAATTCACAAAAAAATGAAACACTATTCCTAAAATCATAATTTGATTTAAATAAAAAGTTTATTATTATTATTATTATTATTATTATTATTATTATTATTATTATT
>CAIGQQ010034204.1:929875-945516 GCA_903798035.1 Danio albolineatus
TATTATTATTATTATTATTATTATTATTATTATTATTATTATTATTACTACTACTACATTTAAGGGGCGGTTTCACCTTCAATTAAAACACAATATTCCTGAAATCTTAAATACAATTAAATTAATTGTTTTAATATTATTCTGTTATTGATAATAATAATAATAATAATAATAATAATAATAATAATAATAATAATAGATAAAACTTGGCATCGCAGTTACCATGATGGGTGACCGGCTTTAAGTAAAATTTGTATGAATTCTATGCCAATAATTCTACTTACTGTTTATAATTCTGATAATGCTTTCTAATTACTGATGATAATTCTGTTACTGTTTCTTACTTTTTTTCATGGTTGAAATGTCATCCAATTAAATTTGTCTTTAGAGAGCTAAAGAGGCAGTGTGCTGATTTGTTTCACTTTCTTATTGTGTTTGGCTTGATCAAGCACCTGCCTTTAAAATTTTCCTAGATGTGAGCACTCTGATGTTTTTCGTTTCCACCTGCACTTTCATTTTACTCAGTATGGTACATCTCTAAACGTACTTAGCTTGCTTAATGATCAACACCAGGGTTGCTTTGACAGCTCTGGCATAAATAAAACCATTACAAAGTGTGATAACGACAGAAGAGACAGAGACAAGCACAATATGACAGCTCAGGTTCAGTTCATTTGGACACTCTCTGATTCAATTCTACCGATGATCATTATATTACAGTCATTGGCTGGTTGCCCCAATTCCTCCAACCTGGACTTTCTAGACATCAGCTACTGTGTGTTGTAATTACTAAACACTAATGACTTGTTTTTGCTTTATACTATAATGTTCAAAGCAAAAATCACAGAGATTATTAACCATGTACCATATTTCAAGAGGACATTTAAGCTATGGAATTAATGATAGCTTACTTAGACGACACAATATTTTGTCTAGTCAGACACAATGGGTGGGTGTATTGTTTGTTAGCTGGAGTGTGCATGAGCGTGTGGATTTGTTCAAACATGGGGGCCGCGGGGCTGCAGGTGTTCCTTCATTATCCCTCGTCCTAATGAGCCCCTCTACCGTTCACATGAGTGATGGATTATAACAAATCCTTTTTTACACAATCCATCACATTCCGAACCGCCAAGGCTCCAGCTGCCTGAAAACATCACCTTAAATGTGTATACCGTTAAGAGCGTGCAGCTGCTGAGCTCTCCTGGGAAATGTTTGGGATGCGACGTCTGTTTGGCTGTGAGGGCTGATTTAGCAGAGCAGAAACAGCCTCAGCCATCAAAGGCGCGAAGACTAGCCTCCGTTACTATGCTAACATTTCTCAATGTCAGTGTGGAGACTGGCATTTGGAGGAGAACATCCGGTTCATTTTAATCAACTGGCATTTGATCTTTTTTTCTCAAACTTAATGGAGCTCTTTCACATGAATAAAAATGAAGTGGGAATAAGGAAGAGCAGAGCTGAATATTACAATAACCCGTTCACCAGTGGGTCCATGTACTCCAGATAATGCTCGCCCACTTTTAATACCCCTCCACAGGACGGCACAATGAGAACACTCACAGAAACAAAACAAAAGGGACCGCTGTTAAAAATTATGTTTAACCTATGTGATATGTTGGTATTTTAAGGTGAAGCTCATCCCAGCACTAAAATTATATTACAATCACTAGGCCCACACAGAATCTGTACGCACACAATTCCGCAGATTTTTAGACCATCGTTGAATCTGTTAATTTTTTGGTGTAAATGTTTGTAAATTTATTTTTATTCAGTTTTCAAACTAATTTCAGTAATAATATTGACTAATATGAAAATATTCATATGATTTATTTACGATACAGTTTGTAAAAGTAATATTTTCTGTCTTTTAGTAAAGATTTTATATGAGACGCTTGCTTTGTTTACCAAATAAAGTGGATCTAATTGGATTCGCATTGTAAACATCAAATAAAAAGTTAAAAAGGTATTACTTTTTATTTCATAAATTAAGGTTTTAGTTATGATACTCGCGAAATCATTCCGCATAAATCCACAGATTTTTAACAAAATTCTCTGCAGAAACAGAAAAAAATGTCCGCAGATTCCGTTTGGCCCTAACTATCACAAACCCACATGTCATTACAAACCCAATTGGATCTACATTCGGAATTTAAATAAAACATTTTAAAATAAAATCTGAGATAATTCTGTACCTCTCTTAAAAATCTGTATCTCAAAAGGTAGATGTCTTAAGGACAGGAATCTCATTGAAAATTTGAAAAGTTATAAGCACTTCCTTCTCTATGGCGATACACTGAAGTTTGTCAGTCCGCCACAGACTTGCCTTTTAGAAAAAATCTCTTGACTTTCACAATTTCACATCACAAAGGCCTTTGGATTATACTGACAAAATTCTGATACAGTTTTTGTAGAAGGAGTTTGTTTCATGGTAAAACACGCCATTTCCTGTTGCCGCTATAACTGTAACTGGATATTGGCATGCAAATGAGTTCAGGTAAACATTTTTATTAAACGTGGATTTTGAGGTAGATCAGACTTTGTATGCCGGAGTTAGAACAACTTCCAGTTTCATGGTGAAACATCAAAGTCTGTGAGGCCACCACGGACGCTCCCTTCGGCGAGAACTCTAGATCTTCGCAATTTAACATCACCAAGACCTTAACAATGATGACAATACACAATTTTGGTGTTGATTGGATAAAACAGGAGAAGATCATTAAAATACAACACCTGGAAATGGCAAAAACTGCATTTTTCAGCAGATAATTGACTTCCTGTTGGGTGAGAGATTTCAACTCCAAGAGACTTTTTTTTGTATGTATTGGCATGTTTGATTCATCCATTCATTTTCTTTTCGGCTTAGTCCCTTTATTAATCTGGGGTCGCCACAGCGGAATGAAAACGCCAACTTATCCAGCATTTGTTTTACGCAGCGGATGCCCTTCCAGCTGCAACCCATCTCTGGGGAACATCCACACACACTCATACACACTCATTCACACTCATACACTACAGACAATTTAGCCTTACCCAATTCACCTGTACCACATGTCTTTGGACTTGTGGGGGAAACCGGAGCACACAGAGTAAACCCATGCAACCACGAGGAGAACATGCAAACTCCACACAGAAATGCCAACTGACCCAGTCGAGGCTCGAACCAGCGACCTTCTTGCTGTGAGGCGAATGTGCTACTCACTACGCCACCGTGGGGCCCGGCATGTTTGATGTGTGTGCCTTGTGCGTGAATCGTAACTCGGGGGCCACTCCATCAAACGTGCATAGGTGGTGCTGTCGAGGCTATCAAATCAAATGTGCATGAATCGTAACTCGGGGGCCACTCCATCTAATGTGCAAAGGTGGCGCTGTTGAGGCCATCAAATCTCCATTAAATATGCATATATGGTGGCGTCGCAATTTTGCCACACCCACTTCGGAAACCTATAACAAACGTGAATTTCTGGCGGACACCCTGATAAGAAACAGATACACATGCACATATAAACACTGATAAGCTAGCAAGGTTTTAGCATTTTAACTTGTTCAAGAAAGCTCAAGCAAGCAGAACCTGTGATGTTGATTCGAGCTCATCTAGGTATAGTTAAATTTCTGTTTGCCGAGTAATGTTTAAACATGAATTAGGAACAAAGACAGCAGTGTGGTAACAATCAGCGTTACCACTCAAAAAAGCCAAATGTCAAATTCCCTGACTTTTCCTAAAGCGCTGCCTCCATAATTTTGTAACTCTGCGATGACAGATTTTAACGCAAAATCAAGAGAAAGGCACAAATTTCGGAAGAGCTTACAATTTTCAAAAAAGCCACAGCGTTCATACAGTTTTTGGTTAGCCAGGACACCTGAAACTCCTTTCACACCATCTGCATTGTTTAATATTAAACAGCATTATATTTGTGGCCACGCCATATATTTGCTTGCATAACATCGAAAATGTCACCCAGACAAGTAAATATCTTAATTGCTGGCACATACAAGCCAGCATAAAACGTTCCTCAATATCAAGCCCTGCGCCATCAACTACATATCCCATCTTCTCCAGGGCTGCTTATAGGCAAACTTTGAGCTTATGAGCAACGGCTATTAGAGTAATCTGCAGATAAATATTCATTAGCACTCTTCAAAGACTTCAGTTGAAGATGTGGCTTTGAGAGCCGATTGTGTCACGCACGGCCAGCCGTCGTCACCCTCTCCTTCTAAAACATACATATTCAGCAGGGGCTGCTTGTTAGCCGGATTAGATGGTCAGCGCTAAGAGAGCGTAACGCTGTGCCACTCTCAACACAAATTTACCACAAAGGTGGAATTTATAATGCTGACCATGGATGTCCGTGTCATGGCATCAGTCACACTCATGGTAGCTCTTAATCCAAAATGAGATGTCCTCACAAAGGCAAAATGCTCCTTGCATGTTAAACTCACAGGAGAATAAATGGTATAATCTCACCTTTGCCTTGAGCTCATCATTAAAGTGTGGGTCATTGAACTCCACAAAGCGGAAAAAAAGCGCTCGCTTGTGTGTGATGCCATAATTTTTGGGGATCTCCTCCTCCATGTACTCCTTCAGGAAGGTCATGTTGCACAGGAAGCGGCCAGTGAAGGCTCTCAAGAGCTGAAAGAGCAGCTCGATCTCGGAGTAGTTGCGCCTGAAGAAAAATGCACAATTTCAAGATTGAAAAAGGAAAACATTTTCCATTTACATTTCCCATGCTATCTGCGTGTTATGTCTTACATCATTCAGACACATCCAGACTATTTGTTGAGTTTCAACAGAAACAAAAACAAAACAAAAAACAAAAAAAGGGGGTGGGGAGTGGAAATCGCTAAATTTGCACTGCCTTTACTTTATTGACTTCCTGAAAAACATTTTCATTTTTGTCTTGCCTCATCCAGTTTTTACTGGACCCAGTAATTGACTATCGATGAATGGAATTTCAGGTGACTTGTTCTCTCTGTGGTTTAAAAAATGTTTAGTCATGCAAATCATGCAGTGGCTGTTGCTGATTATTTAAATATAGCAGGTTTGATATCCTGGTTCACAAACCCAATGACACTAGAATTCATGATTCTCTCACACCAATTGGTTAATGGCAGTGTGTATACATCATATTTTGGTAATGGTACGATTCACTTGGAACCTCATCTGGGATGGTACTATAACAATGTTAAAGATACTATGTTAAAATACAGATACAGAAAGCAGTAGAAAAGTCCTCAAAAGTGAGCGGTATTAAACCAAACCACCACATACCATTACAGTGGAAAACCTCCTTAACAGTACTATTACAACACTCAGTTTTCACTAGTAGGTTCAAAAATAATGACTGAAATGTTTTATACACATGCCTAATACCCATTGTTTTTTAAAAGTAGTTAACTATTATTTTTTGGAATGCAGCAAGTCCCAAGACAGTGAGTGAACAACCTTGTGTGGTGTTGGGGATGTTTTCAGCAACTCTGAGGGGCCTTTAATATTAATTTGCCTGCAACTTTCTCTGTTTCAGCAAATGGATTTTTGGTGACAAATCTTATTTTGACACATATTTTGGGAAAATGCTCAAAGAAAAAACAAAATTAACTGTACACTCTGGGCTAATTTACTGCAAACATCTGCTGTTTTACCCAAAAAACTAAAATAAAATAGGAAGAAAGCTGTGTGCACAGGCCTATCTAAAGGGTTAATATGCTGCAAACTGATAATCATCAGTAAAAATGTTACATTTTACCTCCTTTCAACAGAGAAAACCAGCAACAATCAAGAATTATATGGTGTCATGACTTTGCAATCAAAAAATGTTATTATAATGAGGCAAAAACAGCCACAAACATAATGAAAGGGTAGTAAATTTGAACAGTACACAAGAGTAAATAAGCAATATGACTAAACAGTGGCCATAAACATCTATTTATCAACTCTAATGAATAGAGGTTTGAACCTGGAAATAGCATCTTTTATATCAAAACTTAACCAAAGGATGAACATTTCAGTGTTTTTAGAATTCGGCACCAACATACAGAAAATACTCACTTGCAGTAGCTAAGCAGACAGAATGCCAGCAGTTTGGGCTCTTTCCAGTTGGTTGCAGCCATGTTGTCTTTGCGGTGGCGTTCCTGGAAGGCCTCGCTGACCCACACACGTCTGAGCTGACTCACTAGAGAGTGCTGACCCGCCAACCAGCCTTCATCATTTTTCACAATGATGCTTATGATCTGAGGGAGTGCATGAATGCTTATTAATATTCATGCTCTACAAACAAGCGCATTCAATCAATTCTAGCAGGATACGCTTCAGTGTTATTCACCTTGATAGCCTGGAACTGCAGGTCGAGGCGGGCAGTGCTGGTGGAGGGAGACCCAGGTCTCACAGTGGCTGCAGACCCAGCCGGAACCAGCAGAGGGACAAAACGATTCGGGTTAGAAGCCAAAACATCTCGCAGAGGCTTGGCGTCTTTGTGTTTCAAGAAGCTCTATAAATGAGAAAAAGATAAAAATCTTTAAGAAAATTATATAAAATATATATATATATTAAGGCTGTCCAAGAATTAATCGTGATTAATCACATCCAAAATAAAAGTTTGTTTTGACATAATATGTGTGTGTGTTATATATATTTATTATGTATATGTGATAAACACATTCATAAAAGCCAAAACTATATATAAAAAAGTTACATCAAAGTAGTTACATCATATTCAAATGTAAAATTTGTATCATACACATATATTTTTTATATATCTAAATATAAACCAACATTTTATCAAGTATATGCATGTGTGTATTTATATATTCATAATAAAATATACACAGTACACACACAAATATTATGTTAAACTTTTATTTTGGATGTGATTAATCACGATAAATTTTTTGACAGCCCTAAAATATATATATATATATATATATAAATAAAAAAAAACATAATAGCAAGAACATTTTACAAAGACAATATGGGGTTTGTTAACAAGCACAAAAAAAACACACACCATGAACATACGACTCCACTGTGGGTCATTGAGAGTGGCCTCCATCATGAACAGCTCCACTGTCTGAGATGGATGACGTGTCAGGAACTTGATCAGGGGCTCTCTAAAGGGACTGCCCGCCTGTAGAGTAAAACAAACAGAAAAACTGCATAAAACTACAATAAACTTGCTTTATTTCAGCCAAGGTAACGTTTATCATTTTTAAAATTATTGTATCTCGATAGACTAAAAACTTTTTTTAAAAACAAAACTGATCAGAAACCGATTTTTAAATAACAAACAACAACAACTTTAAAAACTAATTCAAAAATCAAATAAAACAAGTGAATCAAGCACTGATTTACTGAACAATTTACAGAATCCTACAAAAAAACATTCCAAACTACTGATTTGGTTCTAAACATTTCATAAGATACTTTTTTTTGTCAGAACCATGATCGTTTTTATGATTTTATGATGAACAGGAAGATAAAATAAAGAATAGTTTTAAGAAATCATAAAAAAACATCTACTACTACAGCCAAAAATATTTCAGTTAAGATCAAACAAGTGTATCCTTGCTCAATTAAACTATTAATTTCCGAAAAAAATATGTTTTTATGATCATGTGATATTTCAACATATGTAAATAACTTAAGTGTTAGTTTACTCAAAAAATGAAAATTACATTATATTATATTTTATTATTTTATTTATTACATTAATTACTCACTCTTATGTTCCAAACCCCTGAGATTTTTGTTTGTCTTGGAAACACAAATTAAGATATTTTAGGTGAAATCCGAAAGCTCCCTCATCCTCCTCATAATGCAAAGTTCACAACAAAAAACAAAAACAAAAATGCCTTCAGTGATTCAATGGGAATATTATCGTAATGAGAATACTTTTGTGCATTTCTGCTAAGGGTCAATCTATTGCACACATTTGAGAGAATGCAGTGACCTGCTGACACATTACTTTGGATACGCCTGTGTTTTCTTTTAAGTAGAGGAAGTAACACGCAGGCATCCCCAGGAGTATACCTAAGTGCACGGTACTCTTAAGTGCAATATACTGACACTGAGGAGAAGAAAACTGTTAAATTAAGTCATTACTTTGGTTTTATATGTGCACATATGTATTTTTATAGCTTGATAATATTTCAATTGAACCACTGAAGGCATATGATCAGTTTTGAGCAGTTTTTTTGGTTCCTTTCTAGACAAACTTGCTGTCTATGAGGGGGCTTTAATTTGTATTCCAAAGGAGAGTGAAGGTCCCAGCAGTTTGGAACGATATAATGAGTAATTAATAACAATTTTCATTATTTTTAGGTGAACTAACACTTTAAATATTTGATAAATTCACAGGCTCAATACAAACTAAACTGAAATGATCTTAAGCTGGAATGTGTTTGACTACATGTTTTTTGCATTATTTTTTACGAACGGGTCAGAACTCTTGTACCTCTATAAGCATCGCCCTCTCAGTCTTCATGACCACTTCCAGCAGAGGTTTGACCAGTGTCTGCGGAGCAGCTGGTATCAGGTGGAAGAGGTTTATAATGGCTGAACAGATCCTCATTTCCTGCAGAGGTGAACGGGGGAATGAATCACAGTGACTGTTAGTGATAACCAGCAGGGGAAAACCGAGTCTACCTCTTGTAATATATAATCAACAGTGACAAGTCGGGGAACATCTGAAGGAAAGTCACAGTGGCAGGTTGGTTCCTGAAAAAGCATCACAGGTCCATGGGGCATCATAAGACAGCGGGTTTGAGAGGGACCACCTCAGAAATATGAAACGTGGGGGTCAAACACAACACCACAGACACAGAGATACTGTTACAAAGACTCCACTAGCACAGAATAACCACGAGCACAATGAGAGCGGAGCCAATGAAGACCCCAAAGCAGACCGCCATCTCACCTCTACACCCTCCATAGCAGGCTGCGCCAGAATAGGAGACAACAAACAATCAGCAAAGCAGTGTGGGTAATGAATGCTGTATGGGTTTGAGGGGACGAGTTCAGGTTTGATTCTGTGCAGAGGCTGTGCTCAAAAAAGAAAAAGCTAGAGTTTTTATGAATTGCAATTGGCAGCGTTTCAACTGGACTTCATCCACAGGTTCATTGATTTTCAGCATGGAAACTGAAGGTGAGCGAAATCTTGCGAGAATACAAAACACTGATTAATTAGTGAAAAGAGCAGCCTACAAAAGCACAGGGAATAAGATTATATCGCTACATAAGTCATAACTGCAAATCCGATGATTGTTATGAAAAATACTGCACAGCCTTTCCACAATGTAATATCAGACAAAAATGCCCTGAATACTTGCTGCTGTGCACAGACCATTTTTTGAAAGAAAAATGCTAAACTGAGACACCTCATTCTACGTGAATCTTCTGTCAAAGCATTATTACTATGGATAACTATAAAATATAAACAAGTATAATAAATACTTTCTTCAAGGTTTTTGTCTAGGCATAGGCCGGTATAAGACTCTGACGGTTTGATAACCTTGGATAAAATTATCACGGTTTCACGGTATGTCAGTATTGTGTTTACTGCTCTAAAATATGCTCTTTTTAAATATCTGGCAAAAAACCAAGCCTTTTTCCCCTTCTGAACAAAATATATCTTAGTTTGAGAAACATAACCTTTTGAGGCAGTAAACATGTCAGGCTAAATAATTCAAGTGAATCAATGAATTCTGAGGTCTTCATTTGTTTCAAAAACACAGATGTCTTTACAATTTACACCTAAAAAACAAACGAAAAAAGGTAAATAAAAAATATCACCCATACCTTAGGAACGGTATAGCAGAAAATTTTGACGGTATGAAAACCTTAAATTTCCATACCGCTGTATACCTTGAAAACGGTTATCGTCCCATGCCTTCTTTTGTCACTATTAAAATTTTCTTGTGCACTATAAAATGTAAATGGCATTTTCAGCAAAAAAAATGTTACTTTAGCAGGTATAATATAACCCAAAACTTCTTAGGGTATTGCTTTGTTGTATATGTACACGTTCAGAGTAATTAATTGCAAAAGGACTATAAGTTACAAGGCAAATATAACAATAGCCATATTATAAAGCTAAATAAAAAATACTATAACCGAAAATTAATAAATGCTTTTTTAATTTACTTCAAATTAACTGATGTTCACAAATATATTCTTACTGCATAAAGTTAAGGAACAAAAGGCCAACAAATGATTACAGAATTTCAATGTCTAGAATAAATGTACATGTAAAAATGTTTGAAAATCTTCAAGTATTTGTAGCGGTGATGAACAAAAAAATGCCAACACAACAATCAAAATATTCTTAAAAGACACTTCAAAAGTAAATATTAAATAAATATTCACTGTATTTTGAAGTAACCAAAATATAAAAAGAAACATTTACTTTATTTTTTTGGTACTTGACAAAACCGATCCCTGTATTTATTTTTGTTTTTGTAATTTAGTCAATTTCATACTTTTGTCTGTTAAACTATACTATCTACTCCTTTAATTTCTTATCACCTTATTTAATTATATTTTATGAGCATGAATTGACTATTGCACCTAATATCAACACCGGTACTGGTGCACCCCTAAAAAAATTCATTGAAATAGATTTTAAAGGCATTATGTTCCCATGACGTATTCAAGATTTTTTGTATGTATTTTTTACAGTACATTACACATAAAAGTAAACTGTCAAAAAGAAATATTAGATATATAATAAAACTTTAGCATATATTTTATGAAACATTTTCATCCAATGTAAAATATAAACTTGACACATTTTTTTAGATGAAAACTGTAAAGAACAGCAGAGAGAACAATGTCTTCACAACCCCAAAGTGCATCTCATCACTATATTTGGGACCCTGTCGAGATATTTTTACTCTAAAGAAACACTGAAAGACAAACACTGAGGAACAAACCCCCTATAGAACGAGCACCCCAGCGTGAGCTTATCAGAGTACGTTCTCTCATGAAGAATAAATCGCTTCGCTCTCCCTGAACTGACCTTCTTTTTTCCCTGTGTATGACTAAACTAATCTTCTGAATGCCCCCACCCCTCCAACCCTGAACCCGGCTGACCTCACCTCATCGTCATGTATGGCTGGTCATTCTGTCATTGTTGTACGAATATTAAGGACTGCAGGAACAGAGGGCCAATTTGCATGTAATTATAATACATTTTAGAGAAAGGCAGGGCGTGAGCGAGACCGAAAGAATGGCAGCTCGTTTTGAAGCGTGAAAACAGCACGGCTTTTCCCCTTGCTCACCTTTTCTTACTCTACAAGGTTATCTGTCCAACAAGATAACGAGGATCCAGAACTCAGATGCTCGTTACTTAGGCGGCTGGAGGGGGGGTGGATGGCGCCTAATTAATCATTGATTGTAATATGGCCAGTCTCAGAGTCTGAGTCCAGTCCGGAGAGCTCATCTCAGCTCTCCTTATTCACAGACGCCTTCCGCTCACAGATAAACAGAGAGTATGTTTACATTGACACCAATACTCCGATATTAATACGATTAAGACAATACTCTGATTAAGAGTCTTCCGAGCAAACACAGATTTTTGATGATCCTATTCCGACTGAAGTCATAATCGAACAAAACGGAAATCAAATTAAGACATGTGGACTATACCTATTTTAGGGCTGGCTCAAACTGTGCACTTTTTTAAAATCCTGAACAACTGTGGCATGTCAGACTGCACGAACAAGGCTCACGCGTCACACTGTAAGATCTCAGCTATTATAAAGTCACGCCCTATTTACACTTATCCGTTTTCGTTTTAAAACGCATAAGTTTTGCCACGGTTACGCCATCCGTCCACACTACACTAGAGTTTTCGAGCCCCGAAAACCGAGCGTTTTGGAAATGCTGGAGAGGCCGTTTTCATTCTAAAACGCTGCTGCTCCGTCTCAGTGTGGATGGGGGACAACGGAGACATCTGAAAACGGAGGCGAGGCTGCTGGACACAGAAATGGGAGCGTTGTTTTAACTATTGTCCGTTTTAGGCACTATTGTGCAGTTAAACTCTGCCCTTTTCACTACAACAGCTGCATATATTCGCAAGAGTCAAGCAATTGTTCGAGCACTCGCTAATCGCTCGCGTTTCACGTGGCGTAAGCCCTATTTAGAACGCCGGTTTTGGGCTACACCGGGAAGAACCATCGAGACACATGCTTCCTGTTTATACTTGAACGCACATGCCCAAACGCAAGACTGACATGTGCAAACACAAAGAAGAAGCCGGAAAAAACAAAGGAGCAAATTTTTGTTTCAGCAAACATGAAGAAACTGCTACGTTTAACCATTATCAACATCACCTTCTGGACTATAATGAAGTCGGAATGACAAAATTACTTTCTAACAGGAGGCTACAGGAGCTGGTGAAGATTAAAGACACAGATGAGAGGTTTGCACTGACTGTGGACTATATTTCGTGTTGTTTTTGAACCTAAATAAGGACTAAATGTATGCTGTGTGTAGTTTTTTTTGTAATTGGTAACATTTCAGAGACTGTAAGGGGCTTTATGTGTTCATGTATGCTGCATTTATTTATTTATTTTATATAACTGCAGACAGTAGGCTATTTCACATCATTGATCTGCAGCTATAATCAGATCATGTTCATAGAAAGGTCAGTAATGAACATTTATACACAAGTATTTATGTGTATAATAAAGCCTCTGTTTTGTGAGAAGTGCTTCTCGTATGATTTGTGAACAACCCGTAAAGCTTTACTGTAAACATTTCCTCGAGCAAAAATGACGTCTACTGAAACTTTCTGTCGTACACCACACCCACCAAAAGAGTACCATTTTGCAGGGGAAACGCAAGCCTGTTAAAGGTGACTCGTACCGACCCGTACTGTACTGTACCACTCAGTGGAAACGGGCCAATAGTGTGAGAAATTAACTACAGCTAAACATGTTGCAAAAGTAAAAACGTAACACCCAAAATCACATATGATGCCCTGATACTCACAAATTTTTGTTGCGTAAAACGCTGGAAAAAACTAGCATCAAATGGTGACGTAATGATGTTAGTCGAAGTATGTACTATAACATGTAAAACAGCAACATGAAAGGGACATTCAAAAAGCCACTCACGTAAATACAATCGTATTATTGTCTTATTCAGATTAAGGCAAATAAATAAAGCAAATAAATAGCAAATAAATATATTTAAATAAATAGAGAGTTTACATGCACAAACAAAAAGCTAAGAACTATCCAAAAATGAAATACAAAAAAAAAATCACGTCAATATGCTATAGACATATAGGTGATGAACCGTTTATCCTTAAACACTTTTATGACCTTATTGTGACAAATGAAAACTGGCTAATGCATTTAAAGTGCATTGTCAGAATAACCAAGTTAATAACACGTATGTAAGTGCAAAAAAATTATGCTTCCACCATGCTTTGTGAAGTTGGACATATATTATTTGATGACAACAAACCCCCTATCAACAAGAGACATATCAAACAAGCTTATACTCACACTGCCATCACCCCTCTGGCCTCCTTTATGCGTGATCACCACCACCTCCATCCATTTACGCAGATGTTGCTGCAAGAACAGAAGAATAATTGAGCCTGTGCCCTTTTGCTGCCCTTTGTCTTTGCATTAATGTTATTCTGCATTCCAGGGTCATTATAGTTAAAGGGACAGTTCACCTAAAAAATTAATAGACAAAATCTACACAATGCTAGGGTGGGTACATTTTTATTATTGGGTGAAATATCCTAAATATGCTGGTCAAAAATTAATCGCAGTTAATCACATTCAAAACTCAAATTTTGTAAATGAAATAAACAAAAACTATACAAAACTAAACTTTTTTGTTGCATAGATATTGTAATTCATGTGCCATCTGTATCACGTACAAATATATTTTATGTATAGATATTATTAAACATTTTCTCAAATATGTGTATTTATATATACATATAATAAATGTACACATACATTGTCAACAAACTTTTATTTTGGATGTGATTAATCGCGTTTAATTTTTGCTCAGCACTATAGCTAATAAGAAAAAAGGAATAATTTTGAGTTATTAATTTTAACAAATACATTTGCATTAAAAGAAGTTTCACACATATTAATGTGTGTGTGCGTGCTTAAGTGTTATTCTAAAGCCATTACACCCATAGACAGATAAATAAATAGACGGACAGACAGACAGACCTACAACTACAAATGTACTTGTTTAAATTTAGAATTTTTATTAATTTATTATAATTATAATTAATTTTATTAATTTGTATTTTTTAATACATTAAATGAACAAATAAAAAAAATCGAAATACATTTAACATTATTTATACAATATAATTTACTAAATTAAATTATAAAAAACTAATCAGCCTTTAAAACCTGGCTTTGCCAAAACTTGACCCATTCCTTCAATCCCAAGTACACAATTACACCATTACAATCTGAAGCTTAAAACAGTGTCCCATGACAATAAGAAAATTGTGGTAATAAGAGCTTGTTGTAATGTGTATTCAACCCAAACATTTTGACTCACCATCATCTGGTCACAGAACTTGTCATTGAAGGAGTTGGGGAAGAGGCGAGTGACGGAGGTTAGTCTGTTGACCACATTGAGCGTCAGACTACGGTAGTCTCCGAGCATCATGAGCAGAGGCCGCATGTGTGTGTGGATTTGATCCACCTCGATCGTAGCTCCCTCTAGGAACTGAAAACATGCACAGCAACATGAATACAAGCTGACTCAATGATTACTTTCAGCCATTAAACAGCCCATGAGTGCTTAATAGAGACAGCTGCTTTTACATGCCCTACAACAGAGACTACACCATAAGGGCATTTTAAAACCCTGTTTTTCGCTACTGTCCTGTCAACTCCAGGAAGCAGAAAAACTCTAAACTCAGCGCAAAAAAAGAAAGGCCACGCCAGCCCTCCGCAACGAGACGATGCATCACAGCCAAATTCATTTTCCTCTCAGCCTGTTTCACTCCATCCTGTATTGATCTTTTCGGGCAGGACTCATTAGAGGCAGCAGGGCAGAGGAAGAGAGCGCGGAAGAGACTGAAGGGATGGAGAGGGGAAATGAGAGAGAGAGAGGACTGACCTTTCTCATGCAGGCCTCTCCGGCCTCCTGGAGCTCACTGTTAGTGGAGTTGAGGGCCTTGAAGAGGGCAGCAATGATCTTCTCTCTAGACTGGGGAAGGTAGTTACAGGCCGCCAGGGCATCTGGACAAAGAAGAGTTAAACAGCAAAATCATGAAGACTGACAAGCAGATCTTAAACGTCTAGTTGACCCCAAAATTTTCATTTACTCACTCAAGTGGCTGCAATCTTTAAGTTTCCTCGTTCTCTTAAACACAAGAGGATGTTCTGAAGAAAGCTGAAAACCTGCAACCACTGACTTCTTTAGTAGCAAATACAAATATTATGGAAGTCAGTAGTTTCAGGTTTCCAACATTTTTAAAACATCTTCTTTCATGTTTAACAAAAAAAAGAAACACATAAAGGTTTGAAACAAGTGAAGGTTGAATAAATTATGGCAGAATGTTCATTTTTGGGTGAACTATTGCTGTAATATTCAATACACATGACACTACACAATACTTTCATTTTCAAATTATGTGGCACAAATCAAAAAC
>CAIGQQ010034204.1:955516-978049 GCA_903798035.1 Danio albolineatus
AATGTTTGTTTTATTTATTTAAAATTGGCAGGATTTACCTTCCATACTATTGTTCGAGCACTCGCTAATCGCTTGCGTTTCAAGCGACAGATTTTGGTTACGGATTGCCTGGTACCTCACCCAAGGTGGTACTAAAAAGTACCAGGTATTATCTATGGAACTCAGTGAAAAGTGACCTGTACCAAACAGAGGGTGTACACACTCTAGGTTATCCGAACTGTGCCGCAGTTTGGTTGGCCGGGCCTGGCCCGGTTAGAAGAGGTGGGCCAGAGCACAATTCTGTTGGCTTGTAGAGTGTGCAAAGCACACCTGAGCGTAGTAACGTCACTTTCAAGGGATTGATTCATGAATTTATTAATCATTCTTACGTTTTAATTGACTCAAACTGTCGCAGCTCATCAAAGATGACCTCCTAATACTGTATGTGCATGACTTTTGTGTAAATTATAACAGTCATAAAAGGTAGATGAGTGTTGATTTGACTTTGTGTCCCTGCACCCCAAACAACTCAAAGTAATCCAAAACAATATATCTAGAGCGATCCATTGTACGAAGAGAGCTTCTCTTCTCGTTCAACTGAACAGTCGCATCATTGATGACGATAGCGTGCTCGGGTTCAGAAGGTAAAATTGCAATGTCCTTCAGGGGAGGGGGGCTCACTTCAAGGCAACTGTACCTAGTCTTGAGTACACCCCGAAATGTCATACCATGTGGTGGAGAAGTGTCTTTTGTGCACAGTTTGTTTCTGCTGCAGCAATGGAGACATTGATCATGAGGCTTACTCAACTTTGTGATGTCTAACCCCACCACCAAGTTTAACAAAAATAAACTAATTCAAAATGCAAAGTTAAACAAAATAATTACGACCAATGAAAATGCCAATGTGTTTTGTTGGGTGTTTGCGCTCAGTGACTGTATTATGTATGCAGGTAAATGCATTCCTCAAACATGAACAGTTCTGAAATGTTAGAGATTCATTCTGCAGCTTCAGTGATTAATACTGGACATTTTGCATAACTTGTGCTCAAGCTATCAACGTTTTTCTCTGTGTAGCAAGAATATAAATTGCTGTACCAAAGACAAAAAAAGACACAGAAAAAACTTTACACTTTAAAAGGTTGCAGCTATGTTCAGTCTGTTTGTGTCTTATGGGCTCTTTAATAAACAAAGCATGCTAATACAGATAACGTTTAGCACAGGCCCTGTTTTTAAAACGTAGGACGTTTCCTTCATGAAGCATAAACTAAATACCATTTCATGATAAGAAATCAGCAGTATGTACCAGCTGCAAAAGTCTCTGATCAGTGCTTCTCTAGTTTAAAGTTTGTGTATGCTATGATGCTTGGAAATCAGATAAATGTGCACAAGATTAATCAAGCAGTCACACAGAGAAATCATCAGCACTGGCATAAGCCAGTCTGTCTCTGCCTGGAAAAGATTCACATAGAACTTTGTTATACTACGCCGCATTAGCTCTCATTTATAACCGTCTGGATTCCTGGAGAGCAGGAAAAGAGTACGCTTTCATATTAAACAGGAAGACGACTCGGTACGACTTGTGTCCAAATCAATCGATGCTTGGGAAAGGGCTTTCACACATACTGAAAAAGAAGTGTGCATCCTTTGAGAGTGAAGGCCAGTCCTATGGGAGACAGAATGAGTTGTTGTCTGTCTCCATTCCAACACATCACTGGGCTCAGGGCTGCTGCAAACAGCAGCTGCCGCCTGCAGCAACCACAGGGCGCATGCAAATGAAATTAAGCAGCGGCAGCACAACCATGGTAGCATCCATCTTTGTGGAGTGAACACAATTACAGAAATGACAGTTTGCGTTTTCCCAAGCAGCGACGAGCAGCAGGAAGGGCCATTAGCTGGAGTAAATAATCCCGTCTGCACAGCAGGGAGAGATTGATTAGAGGAGGGGTGGGCAGGAGGGAAGAGATGAGCACAGCTTACAGCCTGATGATCTATTTAATTACCTGGGGAAGACGATGTCTTTCGGCACACACAACGCTTTGACAAGGATTCATTAGATGAAGAGAAAACCCCCATCCGACCCCTGAACCTCTCCACCCCCTCTCATACACATATTGAAGATGAATTGACACATAAAGGGAAGTGAATTTGTTACTGCTTATAGAGATTGCTTTGAGGCAAGCCAGAAACTAAAAGTGGTGCTTGTGTATGCTGTGAGGGTACTACTGTGGTTTCAAAAACATGCCATAACCTTTTCTTTTTCTGAGAGTTCTTAAAGACAGTAACAGAGGTGACTTAATGAAGCCCAATTTATACTTCTCTGTGAGTCAGCATAGCCCATGCACATAACTCACACTCACTGAGGGAACGAAGCAAGCTGGAAATATACACATTTTTAACAACAAATTAATTTGGAAAAGTGATTTTGAATGCAAAAACGTGATTAATTTGTGAATTCAAATTCATAATTATATTTTAAAGGGCCATTAAACCCCCCAGTCTCAGCGTGGGGTTTTCACATCTCTAGTTTGGAAAAGCTCAGGAAAGGGGGTGTGTAGAGCTCTGTTTAGGTGGGAGTGTCAGGGGAGAAAAAGAGGGAAGGTTTTGCATATAAATGGGAGTTTCTATTTGTGCACGTGCTGACTTTCAAACAAACACACAGACGCAGGGGGAGAAAGACAGTGACTGTGTTTACTAATGATGGGAAGTTCGGATCATTTTACTGACTCGGATCTTTAAGTCTCGTTCATCGAGATGAACGAATCTTTTTGAGTCATTTCGTTCATTTCGTTCAATTTGCCAATATATTATTAAACTGTTACGAATTGCTTCCAAATACATGTACAACTAGCCCAAATGTTGATCACACTACAAACAAGTCATAAATAGAATGCTATAAGAAAAAATAATAATTCACTGTTTGCCTGCTCTTTTATCTATGAAGATATTTTTGCCTCTTTGCTCAGCTCACCTCTTCATGTCTTCAAATTTCAGTGGTTCGTTCACGTCACACGGACAGTCCATATAATCTTAACCAATGTACATAGTCTGAGCCGAAAGGAGCCATGACTAGTTCACCTTTCGAGTCTTCTGGTTCGTTCATCACGTGACAAAATGTAAAGAGACATGACTCGGGGGGTGAACAGATCAAATCTCTTTCCGGCTCTTAATGCATACGATTGGCTTCTGTGTCTTTCACGTGTTGAACGACTCGGACCGAGGACTCGGGAGGTGAACAGATCAAATCTCTTTCCGGCTCTAAATGTATATGATTGGCTTTTGTCTTTTGCGTGATGAATGAATTAAAAGACTTGAAAAATGAACGAAACCTGCACATCTGTGCGCAATCTGCGCATGCGCGGATGAACGAATCACTCCCTGAGAGAACTCGTCGTTCCCGAGTCATATTAAAAATTCATTCAAAATGAACAAATCGTTCAAGAACGACCCATCACTAGTGTTTACATGGACGTTAGTCATACAATTATTTGCCAAATTATTAATTTGTCGACTTTAACTGCAGTTTGGCACTTTCACGTTTATTCCCGAACATTTCCTGCATGTCCCCCGTGACAAACGAGATATTAAATGTTAGTAACTGCTGAAGGAGTGCAGATTTAATTTGAAACGCACGGCGTATTTCAGGAAAAAAAATCCTCCGCATTTCTCGGTAACTAGATGCACTCGGTAGGTAGCGTCAGAAAGCCGCCTGTGTATAGACTATTTTGTCACAAAATGCAGTGAAAATTCTACACGACAGTAATCGTTTGATTAAGATGTTTACACTTTACACAGATCTTTCAGTCTATAATACTATAGTGATATTAACGTGCTGTAAACTCAGCAACAGTTCTAATCATTTGACTAAGGTCTGTCTTTAAACACTAAAAGAGTATTGCTGATGAAACGAACTAACTTTGCCATCTTAATAAACAAACAAACACCACTGATCGTCTGCTTACCAATCAGGTGACAGGACAATGAACACCAACTGGAGCCGTGTATTTTTAAAAGGAGACGAGCGGCAAATCCAGATTTTACCATTTCCAGATGCAAAAAGCTCTCGGGTAAAAATGTTTCTTACAAACGCATTTCTGTCACGCGTTGCGTGCGCTGTAATCCACTGTGAGTCCAGCTGCGCTCTCATAGCGGGGAAATGAAAGCAAAACCTTTGTTGGAGCACATTTATAAACGCAACACTGAAGACCTGTGTCTCCAAACAATCCTTATTCTTCCACTTGTTTTGTCAACCTGGTGTCGCTCTGCTGTCTAAACACTGTAACAGCTACATTCTTTGAAGCTGTCATGCATATTAATGAAATAGTGCACGCTGATTGGGTTGAACAACGTCCTTGTCATGACTTAATGCTGCACGCTCCGAGACGTCACGATGTACTCGCCGGGTCAGACGTCCACTCTGCACGCTGGAGTACACGCATAGATCTCATCGGCGTGACGCAGCCTCAAAAGTTCGTTTCAAGCCAGAAGAACGAATTTGCTCGAAATAACGCAAAAACAACCAATTTTCACTTTTTAATCAATTATATGTGTCCTAATAGTGTTTATAGCAGTGTGGGACACATATGACTGTCAACAGCTCAAAAAATGTGTTTTGGTGTTTCATGGCCCTTTAAAAATAAATAAAAAACTTAACACTTAATTTAAACTACAAAAATTTTTCTACTTGAGTTTTCATATCCCACAATTTTTAGATTTCATTCAATGTGCCAACAAAATAAACATATTATGGTCCTTTCTTATTAATAAAACAAATTAAGAAAAAAATGCTACGGTAAGAATGTTAATATGGTCGGCACGGTGGCGCAGTGTGTATCGCTGTTGCCTCACATTAAGGTCGCTGGTTCGAGCCCTGGCTGGGTCAGTTGACATTTCTGTGTGGAGTTGGCATGTTCTACCAGTGTTCATGTGGGTTTCACCCAAAAGTCCAAAGACATGCGCTATAGGTGAATTGGGTAAGCTAAATTGTACGTAGTGTATGCACGTGTGTCCTGGTCCTCCAGGTTAGGGGTTGAGCATTGGGCTAACAACCCACCTTACGAACATGGTGTGGCTAAATATCAACTTTGATATAAACGGCCCTGGGAGTAAGTACGAAAGAATGTTATTGCCCTCACAAAATAAACTACAAAACAGAAAGTGGATTCAAAAAAATAAATTATTGTATTGCACAACTAACCCATTCACAAGTAAGTTTTAAATACTCATATTCATTCTGTGACCATTGTTAAGAACAAGTCACTTCATAGCTTCCATGGCAAGACATCAAGTTTATTCTTTGACTCACCACAGCCCGATACTTTGTCTTGTTTTTGTTTCTTTTTTCTCTTTTCTCCAAATATTACCAAATTCAGATTGTGATATCTAGAATATTACAATTCTCAAATGTCTAACCATGTGTCATTTGAATAGCTTAATAGTATTATCATATTATCTGTTATCAAATTATCAAATACTATGATGTGATGACTGGTGACGGCCACCACCATGTTAATCTGTGCTGCAGTGAAGAGATCAGAGCTGCTGATTTGCAACATGTTAATTCCTCAACTTTCGACAAAATACATGAAGTGTATTTTACAAGTGTCTGTTTAAGGGGTAGAATAATACAGTAAATGCACTAGTTAAATGCACCTAAACAGTGTGTATCTGATTTGAATAAAGCATATTATTTATTTTAAAAAAAATCTTTTGCTAGTACTCTTGTGCATTTAAATGTCTGGAAGATGCTTTTTGTTTGAAAACACTGATTGTGATTTACGACAAAGCGACATGTACATCTTTCTATGTCTCAGTGCAAGCCATCATGGGAAAGCAGATTTGAATTTAGCAGCTTATCGCGTGACTATTAAACATTAATATCACACCGGTGTGATTGTATGCTTCAGAAACCAGCAAAGACAAATCACACAATGGTGTGATCATACATGTCAAAGACTTAAAACTACAGTAAAATATATTTAAACATTTTTAACATACAAGTGTAATTTTTTATTATTATTTCTGTAATGTTTATGCAAATAAATGCTAATTTCAAAGTGAATGTGTTTACTTGCATAAAAAGTGCCACAAATAGAAACGCATTTCCAAATATTGTGCAGTCCTTTACAGTAATACAAAAATCACAACAGAATTCTGATTTATTACAAAGCTTAAAAGAGCATTACCTTTTCCATAGGCAGCTGAATAGAGGCTTTGCAGTCAGTGAACTCTGCCTTGATGCTTGGTCCTTGAACCTCAGTCACCACATACAGCAGCTTCTGCGACTCCTTCAGCATTTTACGATTACTCCCACCAAACTTTCCCAGCACGCGGTAAGCTACGTGAGAAATGGTCTCTGCAGGGTTACGAAGCGTTCGCCACAAGGCCTGTTCATAAAAGAATTTAGAAAAAAAATGTAAAAACATTTGAATTATTCTTCACCTTTTACCTGACTGAGGCCTGAAGGGTCAGACGTTTTACCTGCATCAGTTCGGCTCGTACTGGCTGGATGTGGTCATAGAGGAAGTCAGGCTGCAGGTTGTCCACACAGAGCTCCAGTGTTCGCAGACCCTGGCTGACCAGAGTCTGGGAACCGTTGAGTGCCGACACCAGCGGATCCATAAGCATGGGCAGGTAGGGCAAAAGAGAGCTGAGGCGCACCGGGACAGTGAGACACAGCTCCACAAACAGATCCTTCATGTGCTGCTTATGGAGGCCACTCTGAAGCATGTTCAAACCTGAGAAAGGCCACAATTTAAAAATAATATAAACCAAAACTGTGTTTTCAGAGGGAAAAAGACGTTATAGATGAAAAATAAAAAAAATTAACTAAAAAATTAAGGAAGACAAGATGGATTATTCATTAATGTTAAATAGTTATATCATTGTTACTTTGAGAAGTCATTTTAATTAATAGTTGATAAAAAAAATATCATTTAAAAAATATATTAATAGACCAATATTAATAAGGCGCCACGGTGGCCTAGTAGTTAGCACGTTCGCCTCACAGCAAGAAGGTCGCTGGTTCGATCCCCGGCTGGGCCAGTTGGCATTTCTGTGTGGAGTTTGCATGTTCTCCCCGTGGTTGCGTGGGTTTCCTCCGGGTGCTCCGGTTTCCCCCACAAGTCCAAAGACATGCGGTACAGGTGAATTGGGTAAGCTAAATTGTCCGTAGTGTATGTTTGTGAATGAGAATGTATGGATGTGTTTCCCAGAGATGGGTTGTGGCTGGAAGGGAATCCGCTGCGTAAAACAAATGCTGGATAAGTTGGCGGTTCATTCCGCTGTGGCGACCCCGGATTAATAAAGGGACTAAGCCGAAAAGAAAATGAATGAATGAATGAATGAATATTAATATAAGTATGCCTATTTTTGTTTCAATTTCAGATTTTGAGTTCTGAGGCACTAGTGTAGTGCTTACATTAATTAGTCATTTGTATTACATAATTCCACCAATTACTCATTTTTCCATGTTTCAGAAAAAAAAAAAATATATATATATATAATAATAATAATAATAATAATAATAATAATAATAATTCGCCCTAGCTAATGATGTAATATTAGGTTAAGTGCATTTTGTTTACATTTTTCCATTTTGTATTTTGTATATATTTTTTTCGCTTATGTCATTTTCCTCTGGATGATACTTCAGTTCACTAGCTCACTTTGGCGGGAACAGTACCTGCTATCCAGAACTTTATTCAGTACCACCTCGACTGAGATTTCCAAGTGAGTTGTACTGTTACTAAAATGTGAAATGTAAACACTGAGCAGCCAGAGAGATGTCACTAGACACCAAACCCACTAGAATTAAATAAACAATCCTCAACAGCCACTGTATGATTATATTTAAACTGTTGCAGGGTGTCGTGTCTTGGCTGTGTATTTAAAACTGGCACTTCCTGTGTTTTCGTTCTGTTTTTGCACACGTTAGTGATGATTTGCTGTAAACCAATAGCAATCTTTCTGTTGTGTTAGGCACACTTTGAAAAGAGTGCGGTTCGCTTTTTTGGTACCTTTGACAGTGAAAACACAAAAAAGCGCACTGAACTATACTGCTCAGTGGAAACAGGACATTTTTGGATTATGACCCACTTGTTGAGAACCTCTGTTCAGAAGTTAGTGATTTTACTCACCTTGCAGCAAATTAGGCAGCAAAGGCAGAAACTCCTGGTACAGGAGATCATGGCTGCCCCCACCTATTGAGCGGAACAGGGCTCTCAGCAACAGAAAGTAGTTATAGGGCTCCTTGGCAGACTGCGCCAGCTCCATGGAACTGTTCACAATTTTATGAAGGTGAGGCTGTGGGAGAAAAAGGAATTACATACAACTTTTAGAAATAATTTCAATACATTAAACCTCCACATTGTGAAAAATAGTAATCAACTGCCCAGGGATGAGTTTCCGAAAAGCTAACTAAGGTTGCAAGTTCCCTCGTTACAAGCATAGTTATTTGATTTGCCATTTCCCAAATCCATCGTTCCAACAAACATTCGCAAACTGCATCACAAACTTGTACGCTTGCAACTACACCTGTAGAGCTGTAGTTAGAGGCAAAGTTCCTGGCTGTGTTCTATTCCCCGTTATCCCCCTATGCCCTATTCATTCAGAACATTCTAACATTTAAACTAGGAATGATTAAAAAAAAATTAAAAATTAAATTCATCTGTCTTGCGTGTGATTTGCTTTCCAAGTATTTTTTACAGTTCAGTTTTAGCGGTCTTTATATTGACAATTGTTCTCCCTTCGTAGTGCACTTTAAATCATTTATGCTATTTTCAATGCATGAACGAGTGCATGTTTTTTTTACTGAAACTAATATTTGATTTTTAAAAAATGCATGTGCAAGTAAAACGATACAATTTGCACAAATATTATGGGGTTTTTCGCTAAAGAAGTAGTTACTCCACCCCGTTTAGAGCGTCATTATGGAGGTTTTACGTTATAACTAATCTGCGACAGAGAAACTACATATTTGGGCAAACGTTCGTCACTACATCGTACATTTCACAAACAATGCATCGTACTATGATAGTTCAGCCGCAAGTAGTTGGGAAACGCATACCAGGATGATTGATTAGCACATCCATTGGCCACTATGACTTATCCTACCATTTAAATGTTTTAAAGGTGTTTTAAATGTGTCAGAAAGAAGATTTTTAAATTAGCAAATTTTGCTAAATTTTTTTTAAAAATAGTCATATCAGTAACTGAAATATAATTACATTTAATAACAAGTGAGAATTTATATGTTATTACAATTACATTTCATTCTCATAATGGAAAGGCTTAATTGTCAGCAGGCATCAATCCACTTTTCATCAATGGAATACATCCCTGCTAAATAAATATATAAAGTTTTAACTTTTCGAAAGCTATTTATGTGAAAAATAAATTTATTGAAAAAAGCCGACACTGAATACAAGATGATCATTTCAGCAGGCAACAGGATCGATGGGAAGTGAGATAAGGAAGCTTCTTCCTTCCCGCTATTTCACAGTGACCTTCACTCTGGTCTTTCCTGTCAATCTGAGGCACAAGTGTCATTTCTCATCAGAGGAGCTGACAGAACGCATTAAAATTAATGCAGCATGGTTACTGGCGCTGAGGCGTTCAACAGCACAGTGCCATCAGAGCTCAGAGGGTGTGAGCGATTCCCCTGTTCTCAAAACTATTTTTCAGATTATCTACTCAGTGCTCTAAATAAGCACCTTAAATAAGCCCACTCAAAGACAAAAGTTTCTAAAGCAGCACAAGACGACACTCACCTTGAGCATTTGCTCGTTTTCAGCAGCAAAAAGAGACACTGAGCCAAAGACTAGTTTGAAGAGTTTGAGATACAGGTTTGATAACTCCACATTGGAGCCCATTTCAGGCAGACGCTCCAACAGATACTCCACCAGGATGGTGGCAAAGAGAGCAGATGTGGTTAGGTTGGCCAGGAATGAATTTGCCACAATCTGTTGAAGGATTGAATCGAGAAACAGAATTTAATAGATTAGAGTCTTGAAATTACAGAGAATGAAAAACGAATTTGGACTTTCAATGGTACCTGTAGGGCGTAGTTCTTGGATATGCGCTCCACCATGTATGGAACAGTGGTCTGGAAGATCTCTTTGAAAGTGAGAGGGTTCATCATGGTAAAGACTCCAGCGAAGTGTTCCAAAACTTCCTTCTCCTCCTTCATCCGCACGGTCTGACAGTTTGCCACACGAATGTACGTCTGCCCGTTGCCAGCAATCTGTACCTAGCCAAAAGGGGGTTGGCTCTGTGATAAGCTGTAAACTTCAGCTTTCGGGATCATGTGTGCTTGAAACATCTTCTAACCCCCATACAAATAACGTAATAGGTGACTGGAAGCACTTTACTCCCAGCTGTTAACGTGCTAAGTTGCCACACAATTGGATGAAGATTCAGAAGGCAAAACTTTGATTATTTGAAAGATTCTCGATGCGTTTTAACCCTAATTCCTTTTTTGTATAAAATAATTTTAATGAGTACTCCAATATAGGTGTATGAGGTTTCGGTTTTAATATTAAAGATTATTATTAACATTGTGTAAATTAATGTTTTAAATGCATATATAACAAGAGCATTTTACCAGTGGATTTAATATATGATTTATCGACTTAACGAATAAAGTTGTGTGTCCATTAACATAATTTGGTTGAAATCTTTAAGTAAACATAAAAGCAAAGTCTCAATCTGGAGCTCCTCCAAGAGACTCAATACTTGTTGAACACTTGCTCCAACAGTCACGCTACTTTCCCGCAGCTTTTGGCCTCGCCCACACTTGTCAACTGTACCAAGCTGACCAATCACAGAGCTTGCACTATGCATCATCACGACGCATAGTCTGCGTCAGCCACGGCAAGGGGCATGCAACTGAGTGAAGGCTGCGCTGGACCATCTGCATCCACTCGACGCTGATGTTTAAATCAGTCTTTAGTTGTACTCCAAGCTGGTTTACAGCGACACACCTCATGTCCCAGTAATTTAAAACGCTTAGATGGCGTCTTTTAAAATTCAAAATTTGTCACAGGTTTCCTATGAAGATTGGTTTCAGGAGCAGGGCCATATAATAATAATGTCTTTACAGTGTATAGTACATTATGACTATGAGTTTATGAGTGTCCCTTAAAACCATCTATATAAATGTGAGCGAGTGAGTTACTGAGTGAGGTAACTTGCACTAAACAGTGGACGGTCGTACCTGGTAGATGTCTAATGCCTGCATGGCATATTTGACCAGCTTGATGTAGATCTGTGTCTCTTTGGGCTGGAGCTGCTTGTTGGGAATAAACTGAGCCTCTGTAATACAACAATGTAAACGTGAGGTTATTTCATTTGAAACTATCCCTTTAACAACTTTGATGTGTCATACAAACTCAAAACAGCACCGACAAGAGCCAATGTTTAACGACTTTGCACAAAAAAATCCATCCATCTCACCTCCAGGAGCTTTACAAGAGGTGATGCCCCATGTGATGGTTTTCACTCCACATACAAGGGTTTTGACCAGACTGCGACAGTCCGACACCTGGAAGGTCTGTTTGTCCTCCTTCTCCCCTGGTCTATCAAAAGAGGCGGCTGTAGGTGGCGCAGGGGTGACTGGTGTTGGGGGGGCAGGTGGAGGCAATGCGGGCGTAGCTACAGTAGGAGTAGCTGGGACACCTGGTAACGTCCCTGCATCCACAACTCCCATCTCTGACTGGGGCTTACACTTTTTAAAGATAGACACGAGCTGATATCGAGCAATTGTGTGGAACTTTAAAACAAACACCTGAGAATGTAGACAAAACAATGTTAGATCGATGCATTTGTGCTTTACGACTGCGTTTATATGCGGGCAGTCAGACATATCTTGTAGCCATATTGCCATTTTTACTACTGTGCCAGTCTATCTCACCTCCAGCATTCTCATGAGGATGTCTCTGCCGTTTCCATTCTCTTGTTCGCTCTTGGACCGGATGCAGTCGACAAGGTTTAGCAAGAGCTTGCAGGACATGGTCTGGATGCTGCTGGGCAGAGACTCATCATCGATGTTCTTGGCGAACAGTTGCACAGCCAGGGAAAGGTCAGTCAATGGGAGGTTCTGTCTAACATGGTGCACCAGGTCTGCTAGTGTGCTGTACGCCAAAGGCCTGAAACATCAAAACATGTTTAAATATTTACATAAAGCTTTCCAGTCTCTTATGCTCAAAATGGTGTTGTAGAATAATGGAAGCGAAGTCGAGACCAGTATTAAAGGTGCCGTATGTAAGTTTGACACCCAGTGGTTGAACTAGGTATTACATTCCTGGATCAAAACAAACTCAAGCGCAGGTTGCAAGATTGAGGAGCGAGTCTGACTTAAGTCGTGTTTTAAATTAAAGCAACGGCATGCGATAGAGGGAATATTTTCCATATTAAAAGGAATTTGTTACAACCAACACCTCAAATTTATATATTAGAAACGGCTTCCATTTCTTGCAGCTAAACAACAGGATAACCTGTGATCACCTCAGGTAAACCTCATGTGCTTTATTTAGTGTTAAATGCTAAAAATGTGAGTTTGAACGGCATTTTACATTACATTATTGGCATACTACTGAAAGCAGCAGTAGATAGTGCACCTCAGATCACCTCAGAATTTATCTTTAGAACTGAAATAATGCAAACCAACACATATCAGTGTTCCAGCATGTACATTTAATAATGTTAAAAAGGTATAATATGCATTGATTAGATTAAAAACCTTACCATTTCATGAGTGAGTGCAAATTCTGTGCTTCTGAATGGCGGTATTTAAATTTCTGTTGTGTTTCATCTGGTGCAAACAGTCAAATTGCTTAACACTGCAAATCTCCTCACATAGCATGTTGTTAGGACACGTGATTACAATGTACCTGCATTGTACACCTATGTACGTGGTTACAATGTACCTGTAACCTGCACACCTATGTTAAAGCTTGTAATATTTATAATATTTGCTAATTTAGAACCACTATGTTGAACTCTACATCTGCATCTCATTTTGGGGCTGCTTCTGTCCACCGGAGGTCGCATCATGTGTCACGGACACATGCTTTGAGAGCCTTTCTGAATAAATAAATGTAATACGCTGTTTTCCAGCAAGGCAACCCAGGATGCCAAAATATAACTGGCTAAATTTGCACTGGGCAGGTTAAAAGGACCAAAACAAAGCCAGCTTTCCAGCATTTCAAAGCAGAATATCTTACTTCAGCATTTTCACTTAGCATGTTTCTTAAATATCTGCAAAGATATTATGGTATTTTTACGGTTTAGAAGAGTCAAAAACTTACATACAGCACCTTTAAGCCAAAAAGCTGTTATTGTAATGCATATATCAGGGAATCATGGCTCTGTGATCACTAGTAAATCCTATTGTCTTTTGAAAAGAGCTGGGAGCACTATCTCAATTGAAATTTAAAGCGTCAGTCATTAGAATGGCAAAATTTGTATCAAAAGGGCCCGTTTAAAAGATTTATAAAAATGATTTGTATGTTATTTTGAGCTGAAACTTCACACTCTCTAGGGACATTAGAGGTTTATTTTACATGATGCATGTAAAAGGTTGCAAAATAGGTCCACTTCAACAGAGAAATGATGCAAACAGTTGTCAAATTGCAGAATGATTGGAGGTCTGTGCCGATAAAATCGTCCACAATTTTTTTTGTGTAGCTTGTCAGTGAATTATGGCTCAGTGTAGTAAAAGCTGCACCATCAGAAAGCATGTGATGGAGATTTACAGCTGATTACACCAACAGGTTCTTTCCAGACAAAATAACAATTACAATGTATATAAGAAAGCTATCAATACATTTTTAGATATTTAAACACGCAAAATGTTTATTTGATCCTGTTAGGGCAAAGCTGATTTTTCAACAGGCATAATTTTTTACTGTCACCTTCAGAGGTATGTCATATTTATGAGATGGGTCTATTTCTTATTTTTACAATAAAACCAGTTATGCTGCTTAACACAATCTTACCATGTTAATACTCTTTTGATGAAAAGGTTCCAAAGAACAGAACTTCACTGAACTTGAAATCCTTTGTAACATAATAAATGTTTTACTGTCGATCAATTAAATGCACGCTTGTTGAAGAAAATATCTGGTTTCTAACTGACCCCAAAACTTTCAAACAGCAGCACAGCAACATTTTAGTTTTATATTATAGTACTATTGACTTTGGACACACACCCCTGCTCTTGTGGCCTGAAATTGATCAAAAGCAACCCTCAAAGAGCAAATAGCTTTCAAGCCCAGCTGATAATAATATCCTGGCTCAATACTTGGGGAATTTCAGGCAAAGATTCAGAATAAACGACACTAATGGATTTGACAGATTGAGAATCCTGCCAAATGTGTCTGCTGAAGGATGATGGAGGCCGTGGCTGAAAGAGGGCTGGTGTTGGCAGGCATATGACATCTGGGGCAAGGAGACCGACAGCGGCCAATGCCAGGGCAGCTCTGGCACATGAAGATGGGCACCTGGCTCTCCTGTGCCCAGTGGGGCATCTCAGCTTAGTCATGCACCGTTAAGTATCAATTCTGAATTGTAAACTTGGTGAGATCAAACTTTCTTTTTCCAAGTAACTTCCAGCCAACCACACTTCATAAAAATAAATACTCACAGCTTCATTCGAAAATCTAGTGAGAAATCTTGTTATCTAATAGGGCTGCACGATATTGGAAAAATTTGACATTGCAATATTTTGTTTTGCCGCAATGTTTTTTAAATAACATTTCACCAGATTATTTGAATATCTCAATTTGGAAATATTTCATTCATTTAGATCTGCATCAAATATAAATTACAAGCAAAAATAAAAAAAATAATTATGGTTTTCTGGGCAGTCTAACAGTATTTATGTACAAAAATTGAACAATCAAATGTAAAACAACATGGTCATAAATGTATGAATTTTTTTTCAATATCTTTATCTTTAATAAATAATTTAATGCTGCGATGTAACTATTGCAGATAAACACATTGCTATTTGTGAACTGAAGTAAATGAAAACTTATATATGGCTCCGGTAGACATTCCAACGACCAGGTACAAATGTGTTGTGCGTTTTACCTTTTTTATTGTAATTTGTTCATTTTAAAAACAGGATGTTTTATAAGAGACATGCAGAACTTACTTTGACAACGGTATGACAATTTTTTTGTTTTAAGTGTTTATGCTTGCTTGATTGTTAATGTTGGCATATAAATGGATCAATAAAAACATAAATAAAAAATGAAATAAAAAGAGTGAAAATTTCCTCATGATTTACTCTCCCTTGTGTGGTTTTAAACCTCTTTGAGTTTCTTTCTTCTATTTTTGAAGAATGCTGGTGGTTAGGGCCCATCAACTTTGATAGTAAGTCCATGACTACGGAAGTCAATGAGTCCCAGGAACCAGCATTTTTCAAAATAACTTGTTCTGTGTTTAACAGAATAAAGAAACTCAAATAGGTTATGAATAAAAAACTATTGCACGAGTAAATGATGACAGTATATTTTTGGGGTGAACTAACCCATTGAAGTAAATAAGTTTATAATGTAATAACACAATAAAAACTAAATTTTGCAATGATTAAAAATCACTTGTAGCATTTATAATAAAATTGTTTAATATAATTCGTTTATCAATTATTATACAATACCATATTTAAATATTATTTAGAAATATTTAATAAATAAATATGAATAAATATTATCTAATCAATTATTGACAAGAACATTACAGTAATAAATATTTATTTAAAATTAATATCACTTTATCACAGCATGTCTGGAATCCTTTATGATATTATTAATAACACATTTAGAATCATATCATCAATCCTCCAGTTGTAATAATTTATTATTTTTCTCCACCTATTTATGGAGTTGTTTAATGTTGTTATACAATTTCTGCTTAATTTATTTAAATGTTGCAAAAAACTATTAATATTGCCATGCCAAAACCCCTTGATACTTTTTTTCCACACTTGTTAGTCACGATGCATTCTGGGACTTTCTTGTCTGCTGAGCACAGCATGTACCCTACTGTAAAATGTGTCCAAAATGAGTCATAACTGTACAGCCTACATTCTGAAAGCAGCCTTTACTTCTTGAACACTTGGACAATTCCTAGCAATGCTGCCTACGTAGGCCAATATCATCACAGGTTTGGAGGGGGTTAATCTGCGGTCTTACCTTAGCGTCTCTCTCGCTGTGTATCCTGAGCCAATGAGTATTGACTCATCGAAAAGCTTGTCCATGCATGGAATGAATTCTGCAACACAAACAGACTTTATCAGATGCCATCGCAGGCTCTAAAGCCCGACCGAATCGGCTCAAGGGCCCGTGAACCATGAGATACATCAATGCCAGGTCTCAACACTGAGAGTTTCTCATCGATTGATTTAACCTTCTCTACAGGATTAATGATTTAGAAGAGTGTATCAGATTCCACTCTCAAATGCTATTGATTGAGAAGTGAAGCTCAAAGAGAATGCAGCCGTTATATATCAAAGCGCTACCCCGCGAAGCTCAGCGGTGTAATTAACACCAGATGCGAGCTCGGCTACAATAGCGAGCGCTTCTGCATATCTTATTTGGGAATATCTGCCAACAATCTGCGAAGTGTTTAGCGGTGGATGACTCACGGCTGCGTAGATCTGTGGTGAGGATGTGCTTGGCAGCGATTAGCAGCTCTTTCCGCAGGTGAGCCGTCTCAGGGGGGCAGTTCGACAGCAGCTGCAACATCCCCTTCACCATCTGCTGGGAGTACTTCCCAACCAAGTCCTGACAAACGCAGTTCACATCGCCACATTAGTCATTGATTGAGTATTAAAACAAACTGAGAAAACTTTAAGGCTGCAGTCCATAGCTTTTTGGGGGGGTTAAAATGACATTAAATTCATTTTGGAGCGAGTTTGCAACCGGACATTGTTTGAAAATTGGCCTTACATTATCACAATTCACAACAGTAAGCATTTTTTCTTTACAGTGGTACTGGTGGGCTTTCACACAAAATATGGGACACACCAAGCTGATGGTCAGCTGTTGGGTAGCGATGGGCCGTTGGTGAGCATCTGTCTGTCAGGTGAGTTTAAAGGGCCACGAAACCCCTCAGCAGGGTGTTTTCACACCTACAGTCTGGAAAAGCTCAGAAAAGTGGGTGTGCCCAGCTCTGTTTAGGTGGGAGTGTCGGGGGAGGGAAAGAGGGAAGGTTTTGCATAAAAATGGGAGTTTCCATTTGTGCACGCGCTCATTTTCAAACAGGCAAAACAAACAGACGGAGGGAGAGAAAGACAGTGACTGTGTTTACATTGACATCAGTCATCCAATTACTTGTCAAATTATTAATTTGTCGACTTTAACGGCAGTTTGGCACTTATACTTTTATCCAGGAACATTTCCTGCATGTCCCCCGTGACAAACCAGATGTGAGAAACTGCTAAGAGAGCGGTTTTATTGGAGCGTTTAATACCGCGTGGCATAAGGGAGAAATAAAAAACCCTTGCAACTCAGACGCTGTGGGTAGGTACCGTCAGAAAACCGTGTGTGTATACACTATCCTGTCACAAAATGTGGCGAAAATTCTACACGAAAGTAGAGTAACGTGCTGTAAAATCACAGTTCTAATCATTTTGACTAAGGTCTGTCTTTAAACACTGAAAGAGTCCTGCTGAAGATACGAACTAACTATGCCTCTGAATAAACAAACAAAGAGCACTGATCGCTTACCATATCTGTAGTAGCGTGTGTTTTAAAAGGAAACGAGCGGTAAAGACATCCACTCTCCACGCTGGAATACACGCATAGATCTCATCGGCGTGACGCAGCTTCAAAAATTCGTTTCAAACCGGAAGAACAAATTTGCTCGAAATAACGCAAAAACCACCAATTTTCACTCTTTAGCGAAATATGTGTCCTAATAGTGGTTATAGCAGTGTGGGACACATATATGACTGTCAACATTTAAAAAAAAATGTGTTTTGGTGTTTCGTGACCCTTTAATTGTGTTTCACACATCACCTCTCTATGGGCTCACGTCAAAGAGAGTTTGTCTAATTCAGCTTGTACAAGTCTAAAAGGGGGGACGTACCTACTTACAAGTTGAAATCTCATAAAAATTATGTCAATTCACTATTTTTGTCAGCACAAGATGGCATTGCACCTACTTATTGACTGATATATATGTGGTCTATATGTAACAAGACATATCCAATTCTTAATAATAGATCAGTGATTCCACCATGTTTCTCACTGACACAGCCACAACTCGAAATCTCTGGGATTAAATTAAATTTTGAGTTTACCACTTGAAACAACTATATCATGGTGGTCGTAAATACGATTTATCCAACATGACTTGAATGCACCAGTAAAACCGGCATTGGTAAAAGAGAGCAGTCAGATTGGCTTTTCAACTATAAATAAGAGCGCAAGAACAAAAACTGTTCATGAGGGTACATGAGCAAATCTCTCTGTGCTAAGCAAGAAGTACTGTGAAACTTCTATTGGTGCTGTTACCTTGTTAGTAAAGAGTACCTGTAGGAAAGGGACTATTTGTCATCAGCAATTCAGTGCTGGTGTGTGTGCAGAATTTGCCGTGTACGTGATGCATTTACACTGTTGGTTGTAATATTGGTGAAGTAAATCCATACCATGTAGTCTGCCATCGTTGTGTTCATTTGATCACACATGCTGTTAAAATAGACACTGCGTAGTACGCACAAGCATGGTGTCACTGTTGTCAAAGACTCCCGTTTCCGATGTTTACATTGAAAGCACATTGGTGCAATTTTCAAAAACTTCCACTTTGAAATAAGTTTTCAAACGAATGTGTTTTAAGTTCATAGCATTGTAAACAAATGGGCCGAACACATAAACAGTTTCCTGTTTTTTTCTGAAAATGTTTCAATAAACGGCCCATCATATCTGACCCCCACATCAACAGTAAAACAAACATTCGACTCATCCACACGAAGGAGCCACACCAATGCTCAACCCACATTAAATGGTATAATTCCGCAAATAATTGCACGTTTCAAACAGAGATGGCAACAAAGAGGCAAAAGTGACGGACTGCAGCTTTAAAAAACAGGTGGTCATGCTAGATTTTCCAGAGTCACAATACCTGGTAGATTCGGATAATGTAAGCAAGAAATGACAAGGTCTTGATCTGAGCTGCGATAAAATCTGCATAAAGCTCCTTGTTGAACAGCTTGTGCTGCCTGTCATGGAAAGAAACCAGGAAAAGCTTTAAATGTCACCGTGTGTTAAATTGCATCTATAAAATCCATTTCATTAGGGATGATGTAACTCCACGCATTCACTGAGACACAAGAGGTCACTGACCGAGCCTGTGGAGACACCTGCAGCATGATGGTGTTCATGATGAGAGGCACAAATTCTGACACCACGTTGTGAATGTTCAGTTTGTACAGCTAGGAGAGACGTCACATGGAAAAGCAATTAGTTTTATCAAGTAACAATGGGTGATGGGGTATCTGCAGGGTTTTAAAAAGGTACATTTAAGAATATAATAACACTTTTAGACCAGGAAAAGGAAAAGTAATGATGAATTTAATGGGAACACAATTCACTGGTATGTTTACAGCTTGAAAATACAGTTTAGTTCATAGGACACTTCACTTCAAATTAATTTTACAAAAAGAATTAACTGAATAATTTCCAAACCCTAATAGTACCAACTAACGTAAAGCTCTAGTCCATCCCTTAAATTTTAATTGCAGAAGAAAACACATTCAATTTTTAGTTTAAGCCATTTTCACCCATTCTTGTGGGCTTAAAATAAATAAATACATTTCTTCGCAATTTCTCTTTATAAGATTTTAGTAATTTAGATAGTAAATGTTACTGGAATTTCTGTTTATTATTATATTGTACACAGGGCTTTACATCAACACCCGCCAACCTGCCAAATGAGAGTATATTTCAGAATGGCGGATTAGACAGGCACTCTCACTAGCCACTTTGGCTGGCTGAAGATCATTTTTAAATGATAGTTTTCTTAAAATCTGGATTCGGAAATAAATATGGCCCAATATGCGTGCGAATGTCATTATAGAATCGAGAAGCAGCATGACCGACAAAAACTGCGTTCGCGCGAGCAAAAGAAAGCAGGTGGTGAACACCAAATGAGAGGATGACTATTCAAGCGCACAGGTGATGTGATGCACACGCTACTTTCGCCTGCTTTCTTTTGCTTACGGTTATTTTTGTTAATATGGTTTAATTATAATTTTTACAATAACGTTGCTTTAATTGGAGATATATGTGTAGTTGCCATATACGTGTAGTTAACTAGTGATCTGAGAGACCTTTAGCCTGGACAGGCTACTGTGCATAGTTTTAGATACATGGCAATAATATATATTTTTTCAAATATTATTGTTTTTTGTTTTTTTAAAGAAAGGTTTTGTTGAATAAAAAGAGCATGTATACAGCTATCTTTTGCATGTTTTAACATATTATTTTACGTTTGTGGCTAAGAAATTATTTATTTTCGGTGTGGTCAGAGATAAATTTAGTAAATCCTTAGTGTTGAGCCCTAAAAAGTCCTGTGAAATAAAAACGAATTGCAATGCGACACTATGAAACACAGCCCTTTTACTCATGCACATTAAGCAAGTTCACACACACACACACACACACAAAAAAGTTAAATGAATGAGGAGGCATGTGGACATAACACAAAGTTTAAATCAAGTCATTTTAGCATGCCAAAGTCAAATTTATGCATATAAAATATATTTTCCCAACAACAAAACTGTGGCTAGTGAAAATGGTGAGTGGCTAGTAATGTTGGAAAACTACTAGCCACAATGGCTGGTGATCAAAAAAGTTAATGTCAAGCCCTGATTGTACATAATATTTATAGTATGATAAGATTTATATTTCGTTCCATTTCCTTTCCAAATTCAGGTAAATTTCAATACTTTGTTGTGGAATGAGGGAAACTAAAAGACAGATTTTGCCTATTTTACATCATTTAAAAACAAAACGGCATTTTTTTTGTCCCTCTCTACGATGCAATTTAGGCACAGCACAACTTGTTTTGTAGCAGAGCAATCATAAATCGAATTATTTTTTATCTTTAATGAAAATCTCTATAAATCATAGCAAAAATCATTCAAGACACTATGCCACAAAACACACAGGAAACATGGCACATTTCTGAAACAGTATCTGTGATATTTGTGGGTGCTACATTTTAGGCAGAAAATAGAAATGCACCCTGCTGGCCACATGTATAATGATAACATGCAGAGAAGGTGAAACAAAAGCTGTGTTGATTTGTTTTGCTCTCACCTTCCTGAAAGCTGCAAACTGACATTTCCTGGCACAATACACCAGTATTTTCTTTACAATTAAATTTCACAAGCAAAAAAAAGACAAACAGCTGAGTCACAACAATCATTTAATAAGAGTGTCAGGCATGAGAAAACAGTGGAATTATCTACAAAGTGTGTGTTTCAGATGACTGACAACCCCTTTTATAAAAAAGCCAAATGTCTAAATGAGGGACGTGTCCTTTTAAAAAAAGAGGACGGATGGCATAAAGTCAATACTGAATGAGTGTTTTTATAAGCTCTCACCTGATACATGAGGACCACGATGATGGGCAGCTCAGCCAATACTTTGAGTGACAGCGATCCCCGGGGGATTATGGTATGCTGGAGGACACAGAGGAGATGGATGAGGCCACCGATCACCATATAAGAGAAAACCTTTTTTGCTCCAATAGGGAGTTGTCTTTTTGTGTTGAGAGTAAAAAGAAGGGATTTTTTTTGTATTTTAAAAAAAAAGCCAGGAAATGTTTGAAAGCAGATGCACTAAAGTTTGAAAACAGAAATGTGGTGCCCTCTAGTGCCTACTAAGTCATTTGCACGGGAATACAACTGAAAAGCAGGTTGTTGACATGTTTTTTTTGTTGGCTGATCTGATTGCATAATTTGGTAAGTATAAAATACCAGTGTAAGTTCAAAATGTTTGTTGACGATGTACATATTGTCATCACATGTAACTTTAATTCATTTAGTTTAAACTCAATGGATACAAGAACACCGAACTGCCTGGCACAATTTCTGCACAAAAAGTTAAATGTAAATATAATTCGATTTCTGGATAGTTCGATTATGACTTTAGTCGGATTAAGGAAATAAAAGACACCACGTATTGTAAAAGACAATATATATTCTAAGAATGAAATATAAAGTCTATCACCATTTATTTCATGGCTTTGCAAAAAAATTGGATGATTAATATTTTACAAACCACCAAAGAGATTGAAGCAGAAATACAAAAAAGGACATGGTGTGAAAGTTGCAAACTTGAAACTACAATGTTTACATTTTGCATTTCATTTAGCAATATCTTTGTGTTTATTATTAGTTTTTGAAAAGCATCTTATATTTAATTTATATTTATATTTCTACATTTTTATTCATACATTTGCTCTGAAGTTCTAAAAGTGAAAATTGTCCTTTCAAGGATGGATGGATGGATGGATGGATGGATGGATGGATGGATGGATGGA